>JAMZAV010001583.1:0-141571 GCA_024449915.1 Sweltsa coloradensis | reverse complement strand
TCAATTATTAAAAAAAATTTTTTTTGAAAAAAACAGTTTAAAAGAAACAAACACAAGAATTAAGGTGATTTGAAAAAGCTATTTGCCGTTATTTTTGTGAAAGGAATCCACATTTGACGGAAAATAAAATAGACTTTTGATTTTTTGCTTAAAACCGTGGATTTTTGTTATTACCTAAGTTGAATCTACATGTTATCCTTTTTTATATAAAGGAAGAAGTAATAGCTTTCAAATGCTGTGATTCTGGCTCTCAATTCTACGAATGTGACTTGCTTGCGATGTGTAAATATAAAAGCATGACAATATCAGTTTATTGGTAAGGAGTTTCATGGAAGGAAGATTTGTTTACTATATGTTGACGTTGTTGAACAAACAGAACTGGTAATATTCATGTTAAATATGGCGTTATCAAGCAAAATGAGCACTTTAATTTTAAATATCATTGTCATTTGTCAGTGTAACACATTATTACATACAAGGAAGGAAAAATGTAATTATGAACGTGTTGAATAACCAACCAAATGAGCTAGCTACCTTAATAGCCTCCTTTGTCATCATTCTTCAAAGTTAATCTCGCCCGCTAACAACGGTGAAATCCATATTTCCACGCGGTATTTCTTGCGTTAGCACTTAAGCCCTCTTCCCTCGGCCGTCACTCGAAGGCGGGTAATTTAATACGAGATTCCTCCGCTAGAGCGAAGCAGCCCACTCGCCCACCTGTTGGCGCATCACCAGTAAAACAACACAGGTCGTTGCTACACAAATTCGCTCCCCAATCACGTAACTAATTTAATCGAGGCTCTCTAGATGTTTTGGACAATGTGGAAGCCATTATAAGATTCTTCGAGGACAAACGTTTTTGTGCTGAGGGGGGGGGGGGAGTTGTCGTGGGGTTCAAGCTGCATTTGAAGCGTTGAAAAGAGCGGTTTCTAAGCTCTTTGCCTCGCGAGAAGAAAGCGCTCGAAGTCGTGACACAAAAGGTTACGTTAAGTGGTGGAAATAATCGCCACTTCAGGAGAATAATGTGATAAGTTCTTGAAGGGGATTCTGGGTAAGAATCATTATCACCATTGTGAATCACCATTGTGTTTAATTGTGTAAAATCCATACATAATCTATTTGGGATTGAAATCGTCAAAAAACATGGGTTAAGGAGTTCAGCCACATTTGAAATAAACACATATTTGTGCGACAAAATTACAGATTGTGATCTGAATTATGATCGTTGATATCCAATTATACAAATTATACACTAATTCATCTGGCAATCACTAATGACTGCCTACTGATCAATAGTGAATCATCCATATTCTAAATACTAACACGTTTGGCGCCTGTTATTAAATTTGACTGGTCTTTTAGGTTTTTGCGCATTCCTCAAATTAGGGAATGAGGAAAATTGCAGCGAGCGTTGAAGTTGGACGAACTTTTCGTCACGTACGCCTGGCGGTAATTTCACGAACTAAGATGTGGACAATTTTATCGGAATAAAATATAGCCAACTTGGTAATTTCTATAATTATTTACGAACGCTAAAAATTAATTGAGAACGTCTTAAGGGGCCATATTATCAGAAGGCTTTACTGTTTTTAAATTATCTAACTAGACTTCTGTTCGTTGTTTCATTGCTTGTTTTGTAAGCAAAAAAATTACCGTTTAAAATCCTAAAATAACTGCAAATCTTATATTCGTAAAATATGTCATCGGTTAAACATAAAGTACAAACACGATTTTGATGATTTTTGTTTTATTTCTGCTAAATTTTTATTCTTGGACTTGTGCGATGTAGGCCTACATTTTTAATCAAAATTAAACTTTTTTCTGTACAATTCGAAACTAAAGGTAAATTTTATATTTTTTACCGATGTCTGCAATTTTCAAGAAAAAAAACATAACTCCCCAGAAATTGTATAGTGAAAAGATAAAAATAGTATGTTGGTCTGACAATGATTGTGGGATGAGTACCTGCTAAAATGAGTAAAGCTTGAATGGCACCGATATTATAGGCTCAGCTTGGTGAATGGGTTTCATGATTAATAAATAAATAATATTTGTACTTACAGTCTACCCACTCAGTCACTGAACTGATTTTCAGTTGGAGATATTAAGTTGAAAGCCGACCCTGAAGGCGCCGACACCATCGACGAACAAAACAATGACCAACCGGCATATCAGTATAAATCACCGATCAATCTAGTTGAACACGATTCCACCCGCGGACAACGGCTAAGACTAGTTCCGAAGAACCTTAGAATGTATTATATGCCTCGATGCTAGGACAGCTCTAAAATCACAGTTTACACAATCCGTAGTCATCATTATGTATAAATAACTTGTTGTATGATGGCCGCTGTAGGGTATACACATCAGATTTAACCGGTGTGACCCTCTTCAGGTGATTTATTAGGTATTTTGAGGATAGGATAATTGTGAAGTGATGTCCGAGGGCTGTTTAGAGGACTCAATCCCTTGCATTCGAAATTAACGATTGAGGAAAAAAACTTCTTTCTGGATAGCGGGTCTCGAATGGATTCGAACCGGGACCTCTCGAATCAGAGTCGAGCGCTAGCGCTCAAGCCAATACTGTCGGTACCATTATGTATGTATCTGAACACACGCTGAGGTAACACTAGCTGAGTTTGTCCTCGAGCCATTCAGTCTACCGCTCTTGACTCCATCTAGGCGTAGACCATCAATCACTCTCTATCACATCGATTAGTCGAACGACCTCTGTGAAATAGCTTCGATAATTACTCGTTCTGTCAATCTCGCGTCACAGCGATCGATCTAGTGTCGAGTGCGAGTTCGAGTGTGGGTTTTGTGTCCCAAACACGGCTGTTCTAGCTGTCTATAGCGAGCTGCCACGGACCCGACGGCTCCCGGTTTAATGGACTGGGGGAGGTGGAATTCGATTTAAAAAAACTGTTCACTCTACAATTCACGAGGTTAGTTGGGGAAGTTTACATAGAGAGCTCTGTTGAAGGTTTAAGCTAAAGTGTAAAGAACGCGAAGGATTAGAACACATGTATGAAGGCATTTTTTATAGAGATTCGGACTGGAGCTTATACAATAAAATTATTAACTGTCGGTTAAGGGAACACAGGAGTGTATTACCTTTCTTTTCTTTTTTCTTTTCTTTTTTCCCACCCCTTTTCATATTTGATTAATTAATTATTTGCAGTTAATGTCTTTTTTGAATTTGTTACCAAACTTTTTATGTTTTAATGCGTTTTTGTAAGATTATTATTTCAAATATAAACTAAACTGTTATTCATTGTTGTGTTTGCTCTATGTAATTATATTTATTTAGTTGTCCTCCTTTGTAAATCAGTTACTATACGGAATGGAATAGACGTTAAATAATTCAATAAAAAAAATTATTCAAACTTTTAAAGTTTTGCGTCTAAACATAGTTAGTATTATTTACTACAATTCAGAAATTAAAAAAGTCCGCCCCAACTGGGAATCGAACCACGGATCTCCCATATTCCAGGTGAGCGTCTTAACCACTAGACGTATAGTATAGTATATTTTTAATTAGTTTTCAATGTATTTATTTATTTTAACACTTTAATAGTATAGAACGTTTTTATCATCTTGTATGGTGGTACTCTCTTAGCCTCTCATGGTGAGATATTGATAAATAACAATTCTTGTACATATGTCATACATATAAAGATAAGATTCCTAACTAAGATTTCAAGAAGTAACAATTTTCTCAAATAACGATATCATAATGTTATAAACAATAATTTAAAGTTGAAGGAAGAAGCTAGGTTAGATGGAAAGTAGGGCTGGGCTTTTACTTATTATTCAGTTATCAATATTGCGCGAGAAATTAGATATCGATATATCGGAACTGTATTCTTTGAACAACGAAATTTAAATTTAAAAAATCGAAATTGTTTCAACAGAGTAGGCCTGCTATTAAAATGTATGGAAAAAAGTTGACAAGGTACCGCAAAAATTCACAGCGGGTTAACATTCTCGCACTGAACCGGGAACCTCCACCATATACAGCATCGAACCAATTTTTTTTATAAATAATCCAGTTTTATTTTATTTTTCACGTTCTTTCTACGATGACGATGAAAATATATTAAAAATGTCCCAATACATTTTACACGTTAAAAATCACAATGATAAAATCAGCCATCACTTTAATTAGCATAGTTTTGATGACAACATGAGTTCAATCTATTCACATCTACAGGCACGAATCTTCATTCGCATAGTAGTTACCTTACAATGCAACTCTAGCTGTGAATCCAGTGAGCTTTGAGTGTGGATATACCGAACCAGATAGTGAACCAGAGATCTGAGCCCTAACCAAGGTATGAATGGACTTGACTACAATAAGACGCAAATAGCTAGTCCTTATTGCATACCGTGTGTTGACTAATTCCTCTATACAAGCACACACTACATACGAGTATACCTGCCTGTCTCAATAGCTTTATTAGTGGAATGTTCATGCTCGCTGTATCGTTGTGATGTGTGGAACGACGCACCGGTCATATTGTAACTAAAACAACATACACAGGAGTAATTTACATCGTACCAATTAACATTCGGAATACAAGCTGGTGGCAGAGAAGCTGGAACACATTCACTCGAACACCGAAGTTAAGCAACCTCGGGCGTGGTCAGGGGGAAGTGGGTGAACGCTCTGCCCTGAAACTCACGTATACCGCTGGTTAGAGCAGATGGAGGGTGGAGCTAGTGTAACGGCTTCGTTCTCCTCGACGTCTGCTCGGCAGTCCGGGTTAGTGGAGGAACCTATGACTGTCAAGGTTACACCGTCCTTTCGAATGGGACGTTAAGCCGTTGGTCCCGTTGGTACTTTTCGAAGGGAGTAGGCTACGTGCCGGTACCGGGTTTCCCCTTCTCCCTTCTGTTCATACTTCATCCTCATCTATCACCACTCATCGTCTCGAGCCTTCGTGCATTAATATGAGACGTTAAGCAATACAAATCACCTATCACCAGTCGGAATACAAACGGATAGCAGAGATACTGGGACACATTCATATTGTTACCTGTAAGAGACTAAATATTTTAGACTTTAACGCAGGTAATGTATTTATTAAACGTTAGATTGCTAACGAATGTTGTTACCAAAGAACACAAGTCCCTACCTATCTTGAGGATATCCCGGGGTTTACCTTTCTCCTATTCTTTTAACATGGGGTGAGACACTTTGGGTAACGAACAGGAGTTCATTCCTTCGATATACTTAGTGCTCACTGAAAGGTTATGTTTATATTAATGCATTGAAAATGAATAAATAAGAAACTTTTAACCAAGATGCTACTTACTAGCCAAGCAAAAAGATGTGGCAATATTCTTTTAGTATATACTACCATATTTCTAAGAGAACAAGATATGATGAAGAAAGCCGCTGTCGTCAGAGTTATTCCAGCTTTGATCTTCCCGCTCTCTTGAATACGGTAATAAATAAACATTACGTTGCTCAGTACTGCGGTCTAGAAGATAAGAGGACAATAAATATTCAACTTAATATAAAAACGGCACTGGATGGCTTTGAAATATTATTCCAGTTTATAAACATATGTCCTCTGTTCATTCGCTGCAACGGTATTAATTTTTAGGTCAACACGTAATTGCATAACATAAATTGTTATGTGTTCTTATATTAGCATAACTGAATGACAAGATTGCTTTAGAATTTAGTTTTACAAAACATTTGAAATAAAAGGTCAAGTTATAAGATATAAGGTGAACGATATGACTTAAACCCTACTACGCGATGTATGAACTATGGACCTTCTAGTATGTTTATTGCAGGGAATTCTCTTATAATATGATATAACTAGGCATCAATGTACAGACATAAATTAAACTGAGTTATTATCGGACAAGGTGAAATACTGATGTTGTAGAGCTAAGTGAATAAAAATACTTGTTTTGCATCATAGAGTATTTTCTTTTTTAACAAACAATAATCAACACAAACAAAAACAGAATTTGATGGCATGAAGCCACATTAAACACAACAGCAACTGTTGCACTACTTTACGCTTTAACTTTGACAAAATTTCATTCGTTCACTATCACTACATGTTCAGTCAGGATTATCGGTGGCCTGAATTGAACTGACGATTTTGGTAAAAGAGTCTATCGCACAATCACCAAATTTTTCGAAATGTATTGAATTGAATCTGGCTTCCCTAAACTTCCGATATAATTACTTCTCAATTCCCCCAGTAAATAAATACACCCAATGATAATTACAGCACTAAATCAATCATTGGCTCCGTCTTAGACATTGATAGGGACGATAATCGAAATACGAAAATCCTCCCGGCGTCGGGCGCATCTGCCGCTAGATCAAATCACCCCCCCCCCCCCCCGCCACCCCGCACATCCGTAGCAGCCTCGGGCGCGAATCAGATGTCGCAAATCAAAATATACCCTCCGACCTTCGAGACTTTTCGATTTTCGAAGTCAGGTCATAGGTTAATATTTTACTCTGGTGAAAGCGAGTTAGATATCTGTGATCGTATCATTCCCCAACGCACCGTCTCAAACGAACTTCGTGTTCATGTTGGGAGGACTGAATTATGTATAGATGGCGTCGGCGCCGACAGGGTTGGCTTGGACCGGTTTAAAATTATAGTCTGCTACTGAAAGTCAGTTGATGACAAATGTGGTTTGCTACATGATGAATTTTTTTCTTTTTTAAAATTTACCAATGCTTAACATTTTAAAACTATTTCAAAATAATGTTAGTAATAGTTATAATATTAATTTTTTGCCATAGAGAGACTATTTTATCTCATTACAGCAAGCCGCTATCGTTGCTAAATTATTTTAATATAATTCGATTATTTCGTCTGTCCTATAGTAATTTTTATCTTGATGGATTCTTAAGCTCGTTTCCTTGCTTCAACCACCTTTCCTTTATGAGTTGTAATAAAATTAAAAATCAATACTTGGTGTTTAAACAATGATTCAAAACATTTAATTTAATATGTTATTCTTAATTAAGAAGGAAAAGGACACATTTGACTTTTGGCAAATAGCTATTCGCTCGGTCAAGAAGCATTTAAAGTACATCAAACTTTGCAAAGTTGTCATTAAAGCATACAAAGACAGTGCTGAATTTTTACATTCTACAAGATTGCCTCAATCAGCCACAAAAAAACACGAATAAAATCGATTTTATTCTTTTTAAAAAATAAAAATTTTAAAAACCAATTTACTTATTTTTTAAATGTTAGAAATGAGTTACCGTAGAGCCCTATTTTTCCATTTTCGAGACAACTGTTCGTCAGTCAGTCAGTCGAGCGAACATGAATTTGGCTAAAACGAATGTCCTTTACCCTTTTAGCAACATAAGAAAGCGATGCCCTCCCTTATAAACATTACTTTCGTAACTTTCGTGTTCGTTCATTCGTCTGTGTGTCAAGTTCCACGATGAATCCCCCATACTACCCCAGATTGACATGCGGTTTTTCTTGACATTACCCTTCAACAAAGATGATACAACATGTGTTTAGTACCCTAGGAGGTCATGCGGGGCTCCCCCCACACAAACCTGACATCAAAATACTCGGCACCTCCACCAACAATGAGATTTGAACGCAGGAACAAAACATATTATTTTATTTTTGTACCCTTTTCGATTTTCGCGAAACTAAGCAAAACCTTAAAAAACCAGCACATATTTAAAGGGACATACTACTGGTGGTTTATATTGTAAGCAAGAGAAATATAAGACTGGTTCGGTTGTGTTTAACGCAGATAGCGTTGGCAAGAACTGATAACGCATCAAAACAACCCCGGGCTCTGGTTGAACGAAGCTGCTGTATATTTCATACTTAATGTGATCCTCTTAGGTGTTTCTCTCTGCTCGATTCTCCTCTAGCTTGAGAAAAACTCTCCGGTGGAAGGATTTGAATAAACTTCACGTGTGAACACAGGGGGGAAGTTTACCTTTCACATAAATGTTGTTTACTTTAAAAATGTGTAAATACTTTGGTTTATTTTCGTTGTGAAGAAAATCATAGAGGGATATTGCTTTTTGTAGTTCGAAGCACGTTTCAAAATAACATTTCGAACATTATTTGAAGGCAGTGCCGTAAGAAACGAAGATATTTTCGCTTTGTCTGGTTTACCTAGGTGTTGGAGAATTGTAGTTTATTTGTTTAAATAAATAAAAACATTCGTTTCTCGATTTAGTTAGTCGGGGAAAACTACCGTACGTGGAACTACTAATATTTAATACAATTTAGAAGTTAACAAATCCATCCCGATCGGGGTTCGAACCCGAGTCTCCCACATTCCTGGTAGGCGCCTTAGCCAAATAGACCACCGAGACGGTAACTATTTAACTTCCGAATTGTATTAAATATTAAATACATTCGTATTTCAAGTCTAGCCACTCAGTCACATAACTGATTTTTAGTGGGGTACTTTACATTTAAAACCGACCTAGCCGACCCTGTAGGCGCATTGTCATTTACTTTTTCGGCAGGTCCGACCACCTCAAGCATTATAATTGAACTTATATTTTATTTATCTTGAGGGCAGAAGTTTTCAATGATAATACCGTGTACAATTTGACAATTTTATTTTTGTGGGCAGACATTCATAATGAATCTACAGCAAAACCTCAATTTGTGTCATACGGACACTTCTGAGTTCGACATAATATCATGCTTACCTTAAAATAGTGTATTGTTTATTTGATTTCTTTGTTTTAGCTTGTAATAAAACTAGAACAAACAAATAATTTTGTGTTAGTTTGTATTGAACTTGTATGAACTTGTTTACATATGAGATATTTGATTTTATCAATTTTGAATTGTATTCTTTATCGTTTTTTCGACTCATTTCAAAACAATACAAAACCATACATAAATTACTTAATTAATACAATCATCTGACGTGCAAAAATCACGAAATTATTGAACAATTTAAGAAATTAAGTATATTTGGTGGAGGTGCCGGGTCTAGGTATGTTATTGTTCGAATAGGTAACAGTACACTCGGTTCAAGTGATGGTTTTGGTGCCTAGTTTATCAAAACTACACGTAACGCGCAAGACACATTTTTTAAGCTATAATATGAAGCATCCTACTCTTAGCACAGTTAGGTCCTACACCTCAATCTTAAAAAATACAGAGAGTTGTGTAAGGTGTATTGTCTTTATATTATTATTGATTATAATTATTTATTTATTACTATAATTTATATTTAACACAATTTTTAACCTTTGTTCTGGTAAAAATACGTTAAACTATGTTCTCCAAAAACAAAACAAAAATACCCGTCTTTATTAGAGAATTTTTTCGGAAGAACAATCTTGTACTAACGACTTGTATTATAACATGCTTAAGTTCTTCTATCATGGAACTTTGTAATGCTTCGACCGACGTTTTCTGGGGCGCTAACATAACATTATTATGATGTGAATATCAAAAATAGCTATTTCTGATTTTTGTATTTCGCCCGTTTCCACACATTTTTTTTAGGGGCACTTGTATAGTACGTGACCCGTTTGCAGTTTTGTTTTTATCTGAAATTTATTTTCTTAAAAGCGTACTTTAGCCACAAAGATGTCCCCATTTCCTTCCCGCTTTCAAGCACTGATTATTATTGTTGGCTTTATTTTATACAATAAAAAGTAGGAACTGTTCTAGAACCGTAGGAGTTTATGAGTGTTGTAAAAATAAAAATAATAAAGAGTGTCTAAAATCGAAACCCGTGACGAATGATCTCATTCCTTAATGTGATCCGGGGGTGTGTTCGAATGTTATGACTAATGCTCGTGACGCTGTGTGCACTTGAGAGTCTCCGTAGCGCACGTTCGTACACAACCTCTCTCGCTTAGCAGACAACGCGAGCGTCCGACTGGAAATCGAGAGACCCGGGTTCATACCCGGCTGAGATAAGTTTTTAAATCTCTGGATTGATTTCCATATCAATAACACACACTAGAGTGTTTCCCGATGAATTAACTTGAGAACTAAACCCTCGATCATTGGATTGGATTGGATTGGATTGGATTGGATTGGATTGGATTGGATTGGATTGGATTGGATTGGATTGGATTGGATTGGATTGGATTGGATTGGATTGGATTGGATTGGATTGGATTGGATTGGATTGGATTGGATTGGATTGGATTGGATTGGATTGGATTGGATTGGATTGGATTGGATTGTATCTTGCTTAACGTCTCATATTAATGCACTTTGGCTATCAAAACGATGAGTGGTGATAGATGAGGATGCAGTATGATCAGAAGGGAGGAGGGGAAACACGGTACCGCACGTAGCCTTCTCCTTTCGAAAAGTACCAATGGGGACCAACGGCTTAACATCTTATCCGAAAGGACGGAGTAACTTTGACAGTCATATAGGTTCCTCCACTAACCCGGACTGCCGAGCAGACGTCGAGGAGAACGAAGCCGTTACACTAGCTCTCGAACCCTCCATCTGCTCTAGCCAGCGGTATACGTGAGTCTCCGGGCAGAGCGGTCACCCACTCTACCCCTGACCACGCCAGAGTTTGCTTAACGTCCCTTCGTTCATACCTGTGTTAGGTAATACCATTATAAATATCGTTGAGTAGGACATTTTTAAGGTTGTAGTCAACCTATCCCTGTTCAGACTAATTATTCAGTGTTGTTTATCATTTTCAAGATTGGCGTATAATTATGGCTTCCTTGCTGAAAGAAGTATTCTTTATGTATAAGAAATATTTCTCGTGCAGTACCTGTATAATGCAGCTAAAATATTAGCGAGAACCAGTAATTTCAGTGTCTGGACTATTTGAAAAAGAATGCGTACCCGGCACCTCCACCAAATATGCCACATTTCTTTCAATTTGCTCCAATTCACTCATTTTTTGTTGTCATATATGTCATAAGTCGCATGAAAAGTCTTGTATACGTATTCAGAAATAGTCTGAATAAATATAATATGTGTTATGAAGATGACACAATACTGCCCGCATAAGTCATTATTCGGATAAAAACATGACGATGCCTATAGGGAAAAAACGAAAAGTTTGTATCTTTGTTGGATTTGTTGATTTGCGATGCACAGGCTTAACGTCGGATCTTGTTCTCGAATAAATTATGCATGCAGCTTTCAAACTCTCAAACAAATTTAAATGTTTCCTCAATAAAAATAAAAATAATATTTTCGTATTCAGAATGTGCTTTTTAATGTACTTAAATAAAAGAAAAAAAGAATATCGCGTTTTTCTTTTTCATTCGCTTCTCATCCAGCAACCTCTCCCCATCTCGAATAGCTTTAATAAAGACGTAAAACAGAACAAACAATATATCCAGCTCCATCTCGGGTCTGTCTATAGACGCGCGATAAATAAAGATGATGCATACAATATAAGTTGAGGCATAAAACAACGATGATTCGACTTTCGATAAGAAAATATCGAGAGCTGTATTGGGTAGGTCGGGCTAGAAAACAAGGCTGAGGTGGTGTGTTTTAAGCGCGCCCAAACCTGTAGTAAAACTGTAATGGTGGTGATGAGACCGAAGACTAGAATCACTTCGTTTCGGAGAGAGTTGTAAGTCAATGCTTTCCAGGCGTAGAGAGTAGTAAGTCAATGCTTTAGGCGTAGAGAGTAGTAAGTCAATGCTTTAGGCGTAGAGAGTAGTAAGTCAATGCTTTAGGCGTAGAGAGTAGTAAGTCAATGCTTTCCAGGCGTAGAGAGTAGTAAGTCAATGCTTTAGGCGTAGAGAGTAGTAAGTCAATGCTTTAAGGCGTAGAGTGTAGAAAGTCAATGCTTTCCAGGCGTAGAGAGTATAGTTGCGTTTACTCGCCAGTAGAACACATTGTTCTCTTCGAGAGCGGAGTTCTTTTGTATGTCAGCTAATTGATTTCTATACAATTTCAGATTCCGAGGAGCAGCAAGCCCGAAGATTGAGAATAAGATTAGACTGAAGGATGTCATAAAAATATTTCTTCATAAAGTAATAAATAAGTTTATCCAATACAATCATTAACTCTTGAAATCGTTATTAAAATCAAAATCAAGTGCTATTACAAAAAAGTATGATTTTTTGTAAGTTTTATCCACTTTGAATGAACAAAATCGGATATCATTTACGGTTTTTAAGTATTTTATTCACATTATTTTGTATAATGACAAAATACTTAAAAACCGTAAATAAAGGCCGATTTTTTTTGTTCAAAGTGGATAAAACTTACAAAAAACCATACATTTTTGTAATAGCATTTTATTTTTATTTTAATAATGATTTCAAGAGTTAATGATTGTATTGGATAAACTTATTTATCACTATACTTTATTTTATATTTTTATGACATCCTAGTCTAATCCTACTGTCAATCATCGGCCGTGTTGCTCCTCGGAATCTGAAATTGTATAGAATTCAATTAGCTGACATACAAAAGAACTCCGCTCTCGAAGAGAACAATGTGTTCAAGTCGGGAGTAAACGCACTATAGTAAGTTAAGAAGATGTTCCCTGTTTGACGAAACACTACCAATAAGATCCCTGCAAAGAAGCACGTGATCGGTGGTCACCAATCACAAATGAGGTGTCACCACTGGTTTCTTATTCTATTATTGCTCCTTTATCAGGGATAGAAAAAGATTGTGCAATTTTCATTATTCAATGCGTGTCAACCTTAGGTCATAATGTGCCACTCTATCCTAGGGGATATGGGGAGAAGGGGCCATGCTGGCCAGAACACCAGCCACGAGTATTGGGGGTGGAACGGTGGGTTCTCACGTCGTGATCGTCATCGTTCTTGTTTTCATTGTCGTTGTCGACAGGGGAGGTCGTTAAGGGAAGGGAAAGTGGTCCCCTTCGACGACTGCCAGTGCTTGCCTCTAGTTTCGGGGAGTAATATATTCCTCTTCTCTAGCTGATGTTTGTGCGATGCAATTTCTTCGCCTTTTACGATTACAGAGCCATGCTCTAAACCAAATTCTACTTCGGAGTCAGACGCGATCATATTGAATGTGGTAACAAGCTTGTTCTGCCAAGGTGTCACCGTGAGTGTAAGTTGATTACTGTCACACCTCGAATATTGGTTTAATTCTTGTTGGTTAACACGGACTCAGCATCTAAATCACATCTGTTCGTCACCTCGTACAATAGCGAGAGCTATCTCGAAAATAAAAACAACGAAAAATTACAGTTTTTAGTGAAATCACGAGAACGCTGCACAATATCGAAAAAGTGGTTGCAAGCAGTTATGTGGTTTCGCCAGAACTATAGCCTTCATTAAAAAATATTATAATTTTTTTTCAGTTAGTTTTTAATTATTTGAAATTAATAAATTAAATGCAATCGAAATACAAACCGTACCGATTATCATTTTTTCATATTTTTTATCGTATTATATAGTTGAGGGGTCAGAAGCCAAATGGGTTAAGTGACTTTTATTTAAAAAAATGAGTTAAGTGTGTATTCTGGAAGCTATTATGTGCATCTTGTTGGAGGCCAATATGTATAAGTAACTCTTCAAATACGTGCTGCACTCTAGCAGTGGTTAGGGTAACTTCCACCAAGAACGAGAAGATTTGTCAGAGGCCAAATGATCCAAGTGACCATATCAATACTTGCAATCAGTGTTTAGATATTGTGCAGCATTCTGGAGATATCACTTAAAAAAACTGTAATTTCGCGTGGTTTCAATGTTGGCGGAGACCACCCTCAGCTCCTGCGAGAAGACCTATATCCTGGTCACTCCACGATAAGGAATCAAGTCGACCCCTGTAGACGCCACCCCTGGAGACCAGGGTCATCCTTCACCATCACCCGCACACCTCACCCCCCCCCCCCCCTAGTTAATAGAGACGTTAAGTACCGGCATTTATCAATGGAGTCGGAGAAGTTGAACGGAAGTGATTCCATTTGAAGTCTTTGTGACTTTGACCGGAGAGAATTTCAAAGGGAACTCACTTGGATGTAGACTTAAAATATACGTTTTGAAGTTTATAATTCGTAATACTTAGTTGGGTGACTTTAAATATACGTTTTAAAAGTAATTATTTGTTATCTTTTAGTAGGGTTAGGTAGAGAAGTTTAAAAGTTCGATTCACAATCACGAAAAAACGCTACAATTTTTAAATGGAGTTGTATTCCCTTGACGAGCTACGAATTAGGCTGCTAGACACACTATTTTTATTGGAGTTATGTTCTATTCTACAACCACTTACTCATTAATAATTGTGTTAAAATAAAACATGAAAGAAGTAAGATTGATTATTCAATTATAATCCAATAAGATTGGTGTTTCAACAGCTTCTAGGATGCTTATTACACAAAATTCAATTTACCAAAAACAAAGTTCATGCGTATTAATGAAGTATGTACACCTACTTTTACATATTACATACTTACATTTATCTTGACACTATTTCTCTAGGGAAACTATAGCAATGGAAGTACGATTACCTGGAGGAGATGGCCACGGAAAGGGTTATATCAGGTCCCAACATTTATGTTTTATGAGGTAAACCATAACGAACCTTCAGTCAGAATTGCTGTTTTGTGGTAGGTATTGCACCGCCATCGTGTATAACGCATCAGCTACAATATCAGTTTCAATTTAGCATTGTTGAACACTGTTGAACTGAAGCAAATCCGGCTTCAATGAGGAACGCTAGGATTTAGTCTGTATCCCTTTTGAAGCTCATCTATTATTATCCTACGATGTTGAGGTTTACAATACCATTATGATAATTTAGAATGTCTGCTTAACGCAATCTGAACAGATTTTCAAGAAAATGCTTATTGCGTTGCAGTTCGCGGCAAGCATATAAGCATACGGAAATAATCGTACCAGTTATAACAATACATAGTAAAATACAGATAGGCGTGTTAATATCAAAACATTTACATTTTTGATAAATTCGATAAATACTGTGTATTAAACTGTATTAGTTTGTTTTCGTGTGTTTACTCGTCGTTCAAATTTTCGCTTGCATTCTGTTATTCAACTCAAACTAGTTCTTATCAGTTGACTACCCCTCACTCACCCCTCTCTTTTCTCTCCGTACCTAGTCAGTCAGTCAGTCAGTCAGTCAGTCAGTCAGTCAGTCAGTCAGTCTGTCTGTCTGTCTGTCTGTCTGTCTGTCTGTCTGTCTGTCTGTCTGTCTGTCTGTCTGTCTGTCTGTCTGTCTGTCTGTCTGTCTGTCTGCTTCTGTTCTGTTCTGTTGTCTGTCTGTCTGTGTGTCTGTCTGTCTGTCTGTCTGTCTCAGTCATGTCTGTTTGTCTCAGTCATGTCTGTCTGTCTGTCTGTCTGTCTGTCTGTCTGTCTGTCTGTCTGTCTGTCTGTCTGTCTGTCTGCTCCGACGACAAAGTTCAGTTCAGTGCGTCACATCCTCTGTACAGTGCAAGCGTGTGTAGTGCGTCTTCTGGCCTAGTGGCAGGTTCTACGCTTTGGATAGTTGAGGTTCGACTCCCGTCAGCTTCATCGTCATCGCAATCATCGGTTTTCTCTTCGTTCTATCCACATGTTATATTCTTCTCCTTCCTAGCCACGCTGGCTCTTTATTTTTATTCTGTTTCTATCTGACGGACTAACTCACACAAAACATCGCCCGCGCTGACGCCTGTTCACTTCTGGCAGCTCAAACATGTAAGTGTCGGCATTTTGCTCTATTCTCTGTACAACTTTAAAATTACATTAGTTTTAAAGTAAGAAGAATTCGTGATATAATATTTAAAACAATTAACTGGAAAATAACTCTTTATTTTATAATAAACAACGTTTCGGAAATGAATGAAAACTATTTCCGTCATCAGGTTTTTATGAAATCAAATGTTTGTTTTGATATAATTTTGATTATATGATTTGTATTCCGAAACGTTGTTATTATTATAAAATAAACAGTTTTTTCCACTAAAGTGTTTTAAATATTTAAATTACAGTCTAGTATTTTTGTTGCCATACTCTGCCGCAACGGGTACCGGTATTATTATTAATATAAACGCACACACCACTTATGATGGTTTGACAAGCTCGGGCCAACTTTTTTTGCAATGTTAAATGTCCATTTTAAATTTGCTCTTTCGGAAAATCCCAGCTAATTTCACATACACTATGTGTCACTTTTCGAACTCCAATTTTCACCGGACTAACGATGAGCGCATGTCGCCATCATAGCACATTTTTACATTGAAAACATTAATTAACCTACGCTAGTTTACGAAATTACTATTATTTATCTTTTTGGTGGCATATTTACGGTCAGTTATTATCAAAAGTGAGCATTTTTTTAAATGTGCTCTAATAGCGACAATCACACATTCTTACTTTACATTTAGGTGCAAACCACAACCCGATAGGACAAATGATGGAGCTTCCAAGTGGTCCAGACTTTATCTCTGCGTTCTTCGTAAAAAACTCGGATTTCTCGAGCTCAGCCAACAGTCTAAAGAAATATTATAAATACAACTTTTGAAAAGAAAGCAAAGGTTATTTTTATTCGAATATTTGAAAAAGTTTAAAAGCTGGAGTAGCTTTATATTGTTGTTTTCTAATTAGAAAAATATCCCTGCATGGCTTTGTTCAAAAATGTTTTATTTTGGCTTTGTACTGTATTTAACAAACAAACGAACGCATGTTGTTTAATTTCCAGTCATGCTTTTCTATAAAATTACAATCACTTACTGTTCATCTTTGAAAGATAAGTCATCACGATTGTAGAGGTTTAACGATGTTTCAAGTGTTTTATGTACAAAAACATGCCGTTTGCAACATGGATAATATAATATTATGTTGCGTCCCAAAAGTCCGAATCACACCCTTTTTGACGTCATTCCTAGTGTGTCGTTGTTGCACTCACGCCAGCAGTTTGACAGTCGTATAAATTACTACGAGCTTGTCAGTTTGGTCTGCCAGGTATAGGCTGTTGCAGAGTAGGTTGCAGCAGCTACGATAGTAGCGGATTTGATTAATT
This sequence comes from Sweltsa coloradensis, assembly GCA_024449915.1. Taxonomy (NCBI): domain Eukaryota; kingdom Metazoa; phylum Arthropoda; class Insecta; order Plecoptera; family Chloroperlidae; genus Sweltsa; species Sweltsa coloradensis. The sequence continues at coordinate 124,631 of JAMZAV010001583.1, read as the reverse complement.
TGATTTGATTTGAAGAGACAACTTTACCTATTTGAAACTTTATTTGGAGAACTTTTCCTGCTTTCAGTTGTCATCTGATCGATATGCAATTTTTCCTAATTGTCAAGCAAGGATATGGTCACTCTTCAATAGTGAAAGATCATTATTGCGCATAACGGTAAAAAAAAATCCGAACTTTACCAATTTTGTTGATTTTACAAAAATCATAAATCCTAAAAATCCAATTTTATTTATTTCGATTTTTTGTGATGTTTAAATAAATGTGCTTCTATCGACGATGTGTATATACATGACCATAACATATGTGCAGAGGCTGGTAACAATCTGATAAAAAATAGGCTTCAGAAAAAGTTCCAGAAAATCACTGGTATTGCAGACTCTTAACGTCTCATATTAATGCACTAATGCTATTCGAGACAATGAGTGGTGAAAGATGAGAATGAAATGTGAATAGAAGGGAGGAAGGGAAAACCCGTACCGGCACGTAGCCTACTCCTTTCAAGAAGTACCAGGGACAACGGCTTAACGTCAAACCTGAAAGAACGGTGTAACCTTGACAGTCATATAGGTTCCTCCACAACCCGGACTGCCGAGCGACGTCGAGGAGAACGAAGCCGTACACTAGCTTTCGAACCCTCTTTTGCTTTAACCAGCGGTATACGTGTGTTCAAGGCAGAGCGTTCACCCAACTCTCCTCCTGACCACGCCCGAAAGGTTGCTTAACTTCGAGTGGGATTCGGCTAAAGACTCAGCTAAACCGTGGCGGAAAAATATTATAACCTTCACAGACTATTTTGCTCATTATTGAACGAAAACATTGCCAAATGGTTGAACATTATCCAGCTAAAACGCAAACGTGAATGATGTTAGTAAAAAAGTTCTTGTTTACCTTGATATAGTCCCAACATTTAAGGTAAACTACGTTTAACCTTGGTTTTAAACATATAAAATATTTTATAAAAACATAGATGTGTTTACAAAACTTGTTTTGTTGAATTTCGGGTAGGTCTACCCTAATTATATTTGTTTGCGATTTTCCATTACGAACCTTAAAATAATATGTAATTTTAACGTTATTGATGTCCTACCTAAACGTGGTTTATCGCACGTTTCCAAAGTACGAAATGTGTTATATTATTATTTAACTTAAATGGCTCCGATTTGTTCGTTTTAGAAAGCGTTAGATCGTTTTGTTTTTCGAATATTGTCGAGTACATTGCGCTAACGACCGTTCTGCGCTCTGCACTGCAACCTACATTGACACACCCGATGTCAAGTACGAGTTACAAATGACACCCCTCGTTTGACAAATCCACTCATGATAAACTATCCCCACGGGCCGCAGATAAATCACACGTATTACACGTACATGATGCATCAGTGGCGCTTCACTCACTGCGGTAAAACTGTCGTCTTTATCGTAAAACATCTTTCAAAAGATTTATTGAATATGGACACAATTTAAATTGTTTTGTTGTTCTAATTGACTGAGAAACGAGACGTTTTCGGCTGTGACTGAACCGTTCTTTGGAAATCCTGAATGAAAGTTAATTTCAAGGTTTTCCTCAGTCAAAGTGACGCAGATATCCTATGTTTTTTCACGAGATCAACTTATTATTTCACCGGTTTGTTTACGAAGTCTTCTTTTTTCAAAGTTTTCCTCAGTCAAAACAATATTTGCCTTGGTTTAAGGCCCTTGGCAATTGTCTTCGTTTTTGTTTGTAAATGTTTTTGATAATTGTGATTAATGTCAAATTCCAATGTCAGTCCGAAACGAAGTTTTCTATTTACTATTCTAAAACGAGAATAGTCAATAATTTTCCCCTGATAGGGTGTGTTTACTATCACCCACTTTCCCACGCACAATTACTACATAAATGTGAAATTTTTACCTTTGAATCCCCGAAAAACATGTTTTGTTTTCACTGAAAGGGTGATTGTTTGTGTCAACTAAAAACAAGGCGCGATTATAAAAATGTATAAATCAGCAACATTATACATTCATTTTGAAACTCATCACCAAAGCCTGTCACCGTTGTTTTGTTACGAAGCGTACAAATAATACTGTATAATTGATTGATTGGCATTGACATTGACGCAATACGTATATTTGCATGCGTTGGAACACGGGGTATATTTCATTCCTGATAACTCACAAGTTTGAACTTTTGTTAATTGCAACCAATCGGGGCTATTGTTATCACTTAAATGATTATAGCCAGATAATTAAATACTGACCATAGTCCGGGAAAATATTAGTAAAAACACAAACACACATAGCAAGATGTCTTTGCGTCGCAAGATAATGCTTTACAGTGGTAGGTTGGCTGATGAAGGGATAGTGATGGCGAAGTCTTTTGTGGTTTTGTCTTTTACATTACGTTATATGATAACATTTTTATATTTCTTTAAATTGAAAATTGAAATTGAAAAGACTAAAAATTATTGATTTTATTTTATTTCCATATTTATTTTGTTTTTTCACGTTATTCATGTCTTTATTTCGTTTTATGCATTTTATATTTTATTCATAATTTATTTAACTTTAATTGTTTAATATTTAGTAGAAAATGTTATCAAAAATTGCTGTCTTTGGTTATTAAAGATTGTTTTTTAACATGATTATTTTATGTACTGTTTATATTTATTTTTGTAAGCCTACTTAGTTTTATTTATTGGCCTACTTTGTAGATTTGTGATGGCTGATTATGAAACGACGTAAATCAAACAAATACAAAGTTTTACTACTATTGGTTTGGATATAATCGTTGACGCAATAGCTATTTTACTAGGTAGTATAACTTTTATTGGGTATTTCTGTAAACACAATTTACCACTCACCGGTCGAGGACGACGGAAACTACCATACTCAACACACATGCTATGCCGAGACAAATGTTTATGGATTTATCAAGTAGTAGTTTGTTTGGGCAATTATCACAATTGAGTTACACATATTATGTGTATCAGGTGACTTACAATTACTTGTTTTGGCCCTATGGTTATTAATCCCTTCAAATCCTGTGTAATGTACATGTACATAAGATTTTTGAATTAATTGTGACTAACTTAGATGTTTTTTACCCCTATTTTTAATTTTTAACGTACTCACTGCAACCTATGTGCAGTTTGTTTCGTAGTTGTATGAAAATTTGGACAGTTTTTAGAGCACTTTCAAAATACACATCTGCAAAAAGAGCTAAACCAAAAATATTTTGGTTTGTCCCGGAAATTTTGTAAATCCTAATTTTATTCCCCATCATAGAGAAATTTCATGTCAAATATAGAAAAATTGACAAAAAAAATCTAATTTTTGATTTTGATGTCTATTTTATTTTCGGTACAAAATTTTGGATAAGATAAAATATCTTTAAGTTGATATGTAAAATTCAGGTATGAAGGGGTTTGTTCAAACTTAACAACATAACAATCATAACAATTTACAGCACTCATATTATGTAAATCAAATGCCAAGATTGCACTATTTCCCTTATATGTGCTAGGCTCGCCTGCTTCGCTATTAACCATGACGTGCGTGTCGCCGGGCGGTTCCGTAAGATAGCATGAGGGCTTATGACACATTTTATTGCTGGTTATGGGGTTCTTACCCCTGCATACGAGCGATAAAGGCCGGGGTATTACTGTGGTCAGGGGATGATAACCCTATAAACCGTCTCGGAGGCAGAACGGCATCTCTCATGGGCTCGTCTGAGTTTAACATTCCCGCCGGATTATTATATAAGACGAAGTGACGTCAGCTACAGAGATAGATTTAATAGCGCAATGCTTGACAGGATTCTGTTGTATGATTTGTTTATTAATATCCTTAACAGGAATTTGATGTACGTTCAAAATGCTATATTGTTCTGATTCCTGCAAGCATCATAATGATACGAATAATTTAAATTATTATTAGCCAGCGATTTAGCCGAGCTCGTTTAACCGTTTCCCACTCGAACACCGAAGTAAAGCAGAATCGGGCGTGGTCATGGGTAGAGTGGGTGACCGCTCTACCCTGAAACTCACGTATACCGCTGGTTAGAGCAGATGGAGGGTTCGAAAGCTAGTGTAACGGCTTCGTTCTCCTTGTCGTCTGCTCGGCAGTCCGGGTTAGTGGAGGAACCTATATGACTGTCAAAGTTACACCGTCCTGTCGGATGGGACGTTAAGCCGTTAGTGCTCTTGGTACTTTTCTAAAGGAGTAGGCTACGTGTCGGTACCGGGTTTCCCCTCCTCCCTTCTGTTCATACTTCATTCTCATCTATCACCACTCATCGTCTCGATTAGCCAAAGTGCATAAATATGAGACGTTAAGCAATATTCAATCAATCAATTTAAATTATTACTACTTGTGCATCTTTAAACACATTTTAGATTTAGTTCAAAAAGTTTACTTGTAATCGTGTCTCAAATCGCAAAAATAAATTGATTTGACGCGTTATTAAAGAATGAGCTAGAAAAGCTGCAACATAGAACCAACGTTTTTAATTAATAATACGTACAGAGAAAAATGTTCAACAATTGTGATGTTAGTTAACGCAGTGCAAACAATGGTCCTACCTATAATTAACTCAAAAGACACTCTTAAAAACATTGATAGTTTTGTTAGTGATTGTTGTAATGTTGAATATTTCTTATTTTTGCAAGGTTGGCAGTCACCGAGTGTGTTTGGAGCTCTGCTCTTTTCTGCCATCTTTGTGACACATTTAATCAATGAATGTCTTGTGGAACAAATAAATAACAATTAATTATCTAAAGTCTCATACAAATGCGATTAGGCGTAGGCCTTATGTGAACACTGAACAATTAATGTGTGTCAACCGACAGTGTTGGCTCGAGCGTTAAGCGCGCGACTCTGATTCTGGAGGTCCCGGGTGCAAATCCCGGCGAGACCGGCAATCCTGACTGAGGTTTTCTTCAGTCGTTTATGCGAATGCAAGGGATTGAGTTCTCTTGAACAGCCCTCGGATATCCCTTCAAATATAATTATCCTATCCACAACATACTTAGTTAGACACCTGAAGATAGGCACAAATTGCACCCTGGACAGGCTTCCCCCCACAAAAAAGTAAAATGTGTGTCATCTCTAGACGTCAAATACGGATGTTAACAATATAATACACACATACAACATAATTATTATGTATCAATAGGTAAAGTGATAAACCAAAAAACTGTCTATAATTTCAGAACAAGGTTTTGAGAGATCAAGTGTAGTCCAATAATCTGTACGACGGCACGCCACTGGTAGCCATTCGTATACCAGGTGCGCAAGTTGGCAGCATTTGTCTCCGCGGTAAAGGGCTCGTAAACAGACTTTCCGCGTACCAACTATATACCCGAAGAAGCCACTTTAGGCAGGGCCAATATCGCCCATTTCACTTTTATTGCTCTGACGAGTTTTGCAAAATATTGACATTTCCATAAGCCCTGGCTATATATACGACGTTGCAACAAATGTGTCCCGTCATGCAACAGTGTCGTAAACACGGGGCGCGAAGTGGCTTTCAGCGAGGAGGAATCACGAGAGCTTTCTACACTGTAATGTAGAAACAAGAGAAAGTCACCTGGGTTTAAGTGGAGAGTGTAGGAACTTGAAGAAGCTCCAAGGATATGCTAAGTTTTATCTTAATTTAGATTGAATCGTTTCAATTATAGTGTGGGGATTGCTTGTTTAGTTCTTACTGGATCTAGACTATTACCCAAAAATATTATTTCTACCACAAAGTCTATAGCATTATACTACACTAAAATGACTGTTGAAAAGTTTATATCTTGAAACTGTGATTTAACACGAATATTTTATTGTTTTTTTTATCCTTAAATCGCGAAAATTTGAGTTCAGGGAATTTATCAATCTGCTTTTACCTTCTTATTGTTTGTTCTACATAGATACTAAAGCATCGTACCAATATAAAATGGCCTTTTACAACATCGTGTCTTGAAATTGTGCACAAATGTACACTCAAACCACTTGCCTTGCCTTGCTACACAATCTTTTTGATTGTCTTGGTTTTACTTTTGTATTACTGTGTCTTGTAATAAACTACTAAACTACTTAGTTGATTTCCACATAGGCAATCCTGACTGAATAATTTCCAGAGTTCTTCTTCAACCAACTATTTAATAAAACGAATTCACTTAATCCCAAAGTAAAGTGGACTCCCAACATATTTCACCTGGGATTATAAGCTACACTAACCCCCTGGTAACTCAAGCATAAGTGCAGTTCACTTGCATAACTCTGCACCGTAGTAATCCCCAAGGTATTAACACCGGTAGCCTGCTGTAGAGAACAAAAGCACAGCGACCTCAGTAGTAAATCTCGCTCGCTAGTGTTTTAACGAGTCTCGTTAATAACTTGCCGATCGTAATGAGAAGGTATTAGAGAATGTCAAACGTTAGTTGTGTGAGAAACCCGACAACTTTTTAAGCTCCACGAGCTTTCGCAAAATATGTGATGTAATTTATCGTCGTACGGTTTATGTCTTCAGAGCTGTTATAAATCTAATTCGGTAGTGAAATGTTTCACAACATATCCCCTAGTTCCAAGAACAACTCTCTGTTTATTTTTAGTCTTCATATTTAGAAAATGTATTGAAAACCTTCATTTTAAACGTAATGTAGGTACATTAGAAGTAGATTTTGAAAATAATATTGAATTTGAAGCAATTAGTCGTTGGTCTGTTGAATGAACGAATGTTTGGTGCAGAATGCAGATGTAACTTCGAAGCTCTACCGATTGTTGAATAGGGAATTGTCGTTAACACCAGGAGAATAGCTAAAATGTGAGTTTAGTGTGATGAGATCAATATTTTAAAATTTAAATTTAACTCTTTCAGAGCATAGTTAATCACCAAAATTTAAAATTATTTCATGATAGATTATACACTCACATAGGACCAAATATGAAAAATTGTAACTTTTAAGGAAATTTGTGAAGTTTTGGATTTTGAATAAAAGCAACGTTTGTGTCTAAATGCATATTATAAGTGCATTGCTTAAACTTGATTTTTTTGCCGAACTTTTGCGTATATAGGATTTTCAATATCTCAAATACCAGCAATACTAGAAATATATTACATTCTCGGGAAAAATCCAACAAACATTTTTTAATCGTTTAAGCAGATTTCTATTTTCAAACTTCTCTAAAAAAATAATACTATTGCCCTATCAAAATGAAAAAATGTGAATTTGAATTCTACAATTTTTTTCTGCCAAATTAAAAAACTATAATTAAAATTTAAAAAAATCAAAATTGGTATGTCCATAATAATGAACGCATGGTCTGAATGAGTTAAAATTTTAATATTGCTTAGTTTTTTGTGGAAATGAACCTATATATGCCACCGATTTTATTTTTAGTAATTGCCAAAGTTCTTTAAATTAATTGATGTTGATATAGTCTGATCGCACGTGCGCCTAAGTTTTTGTTAATCACCTCCCAAGTTGTTCTCTAATTTTTGGGTGGAAATTTTAGGGCAGAATGCGGTCCGAAAAAAATCGTAAATTCGTTGGATAAAATATTGAGCAAAAACGTGTAATCAACTATGTTAGAACACTAGTATAGGCTTACACCATGAAAACTCTCAGAATACAACATTCAGTGTGAGCCTAATTAAAATCAGAACATCTCACTTTGATGTGATTATACTTGAAACTGTACACGTGTTACTTCATGCGTCTCCAGTTCTTCTTTATCAACACTCGGAATTAATAAGACTCCTATTAAACATCCTACATAATTAACACCCTCTTCGTACGACGCCTTTTACCTTCAAGCACAGTAAAACCCATATCAAGAGAATATACACTCGACAATTAATTAACTTTTGTCGATGTAGATTTTCAAGTTCAGTGACACGTGATATAACAATTGCCTTTATCTTTACAAAAAGATATGTGAACATAGGATTAAATGTTTTTTTTCCAATTAAATATTTACTTATTACATTTCCTACAAAACATATCTTAGCTTATGCTCAAAACAAGGTTAACCATGGTGAAATTTTATTAATTTTTTGCGGTAAAATTTTTTTCTCTATGGATACAAATGATGGAAAGGAAAACAATGCAAGTTTTTGAACGCGTAAAGAACAAAGTGCTACACAATATTGATATATTTTCTCAATTTATTCAATCGGGAAACACTCCCGTAGGTGTAATGGATTTTATGGAAATCAATCTAGAAATTTAAATCAATTCAGATCTACAATGCACCAACAATCCAGATGTTATGAAGTTAACCGTCTCGGTAGCTTAGGGGTAAAGCACCCGACCGGCAATTGGGAGACCGGGTTCGATACCCCGCTGAGATGGATTTTTTATTAAATTTTTGGATTGATTGACATAAAAACAATATTGATCACTGCAGATTCTTCATTAAATACGATTCTCGCTACTGCAGACAAAACTTAAGTAGTCTAGGAAAACATCGAAGTCGTTGTTAGACGAGTGAGCGAGTCATGTGTTTAGTACCCGGGAACATTTGCATGTAAGTTTGATGATTATATTGGTATAAATAATATGGTTTTTAAGTTTAGTTGGTGTAAGGGCGCGTCAACTGTAAGGCCATAATGCGCCACTCTAGCCTATGATAGGCTAGGGAGGTCTAAGGTAGGGGGAAGAAAGGGAATGTTACCGGGTACTCAACACATGGCTCACTCACTCGTCTAACAACGACTTTGGCGTTTTCCTAGTAAATTAACGGGATTTCCCATTCAGTGAATCATGTCTTGTACTGGAAAAAGGTACATTATTCCAAGTTATCATTTTTGGAATTAAATGCACATCACAGTCGTAATTCTATCATAATAAGTCAAATTTACCGTATTCCGGCATAAACAAATGATTAAAATAGCAGATTGTGATAGCGTTTGGTGGAGGTGCCGGGTAGGGTGAGAAAAGTTGAAACTCCATAAGAATAGCATTGTTGGTGGAGGTGCCGGGTCCTTACTTCTTCATTTTATCATTTCTACGTTTTATGTACCCAGTTAAATACGGAGGGAGATATTATTGCTGTGGTATTTTTTTAAGTATAGCACACATGTCGGTGAATTAATTAAGTGTGTTTCAAATATGAAGGTCAGTGTACTATAAGCAACAAATCTCAAAACTTAACTCAAAACCCTTTTTTACACCTTTATTATTATCAAACTTAAATGCAAATGTTCCCGGTTACTCAACACATAACTCGCTCACTCGTCTAACAACGACTTTGGCGTTTTCCTAGTCTAGTTGACTAAGGCGCCTTTATACCCTAAATGTAAGACCTGGGTCCAATCCCCTGGTCGGGAAAGATTTGGTAATTTCTGGATTGTATTTAAAAAATTATTAAACATGTTTTGAAATACATATAACGCAGTGTAGTACTTTCATCTGTGACAATACTATGAAAATATAGCCAGTACAAAAAACGTGTAAATATTGCCAGGTTTACTCAATCTCCGAGCGGAATTTGAGGGTACCTTGAGCGTGCCAGATTCGATACACCTTGGGCACCGCATTTTACAGCCAGCAAAATAACAAACATTTAAAAAAAAAAACATTGTCGTAAAAATAACTTATTAGCAGCCTATTATTCAATTTATTATTTCTTGTAGGTATAAATTGCAATGAATCTGGAGCTGATTTTGTTAGCAGTTCTCAGTAAACTCGTACTGGATGTCTGTTTAAAATTTCAGCGCAATTTGTTCAGCGATTCGGCTGATTTTCGATGTACACACACCCACCCACACACAGACTCACAAAAGAGCCGTTTAAGTTGAATGAAGATACTCAGTCGCTTTGCTCCCTTGTCTAATAAGCGATCTTGTGTGGCTCGTTGGTCTTGTTGTTAGCGTATCTGCTTCCAATGCAGAAGGTCCAGGGTTCGATTCCCGCTAAAGTCAGAAGTTTTTTAACTTCTGATTTGGACTTAAGTCCATCAGTTCTTGTCTTAGGAGTTTGTAAACGGTGACTTTGGAGCCGTCCTAGCAACGAAGCACATAATAAATTTCAAAGTTGTTCTGAATCGGCCTTGTTGATTCTGGCGTTGATTCGCGGGTGTTCGCACTGTCCATACCACTGATTGCTATATTTACTATTAAAAAATATCGATCTTTGGTTGGTTATCGCTCACTCGTCGATTGCGTCGGGGCCTGCAGGGTTGGCTTGGTCGCTTTGATTTAAAGTCCCCCACTGAAAATCAGTTATATAACTGAGTGGGCAGACTCTTAATAAAATTTATTTATTATTATTTATTTATCTCTCGAAGGAATAATGTATATCTCTTTTGACGATCCGGATCAGAAATGCTATCAAACATCATATTATTATGTTAATGTAACTAATATCGGTTCTCTGGTTGTTTCAGAACACATTAGCTACATCCGAAATCTGATCGGAGTCGACCATATCGGAGTCGGAGGGGACTTTGACGGAATCAACAGGTAAGACAAGACACTTGGAATCAAAATACATGTACGTGTTTTGCTGTACAAATCCTTCAACGAATGATTTATTTGTTATAATTTCACAATATTAAAAACTCTATGCTGCTTATACTCATACTCGCAGAATGTTATCACATTATGATGCTATAAGGTGTATGATCACACCCCGCGAACGTTTTGAAAGGGGGGGGGGGGGGGATTTAGAAGCAGATTCCGTGGGTGGTAGCTGGGGTTTGCTCCAGCCGCCGGAGGCATTTCAACAAAGGCGAAAAAAATCACCATTCTACAGTTATTTCGTCATGTTTTCACTCAAAAATGGCAACTCAAGGGAAAACCGTTATGTTTATGAAGGATATACACTAGTTGTTTTTGAAATTTTAATTTGATTGCCCAACTAAACCATCTTGTGTATAAACGTTTGTTATGCACAATAATAATGTTTGGAAATTACTTAAATTATTAGCTAACTAACTTTAACTTAACTTCCTGCACTCTGACTGTAAGATGTTTTACAGCAACTATCTGTGATCTAAAAACTAAAAATATAAGTTTGATATTTTGTCCCCCATCCTGCCTTCTGGGCAAAACTTGGGGGGGGCATGGCCCCCTCTGCCCCCGGTTCGTACGCCACTGTATGCTATCACCTAAAAGCGCGCGTATAAAAGCTTGAATCTCAGTGACTAGAAAATATTTAAACCTTCTCAGCGTGTGTAAATGTTAGCAATCTTTCCTCAAGTTTATTGTTTCAAATGATACATTTAACATTTCTGTAAGACGTCAATAGTTAACACACTCAAGTTTCCGACTGATGTTTACTTTGAAAACCCAAGTTTCATTGACTAAAGCGACGTTTAGCTTAACAATAATATATTGGCTTTGTAACATTGAGCAGATAACAAGAAGTAATGGATAACACTAACAGACGATAAATAAACAAACTAGATATGATGTTAGCATAGTTTGGTTTGCCTTATGTGTACAAAGCACATCGACTGTATTTCTTAACTTAAAATACAGATGCAATCATGCACAATACTTCGCTGTTCTCACACAAGTTGTTTGTCAAGGTTGAGATATTGACTTGCAATGTTTTTGTAACGTAGGCCTACTTAGAGACAACTCTAACCCAGACAAAAACAAGAAGTTGGTGACGATTGTGTTCTAATGGTGTACGGAAACTCCATCTTCTTATCGGTGCGTGTGGCTTTTAATTGGCAGTTCAGAATACCAACCTAGAACAAACATCGCTCCGACTTAGGAAGTAAACTTTGTGTGGGGGTTGGTATGAGTGGAGTTGACTGGTGTAAGCTCGTGTGTCAAATGTTGGGGGAAATATTTCATATTTCAGCAAACATTGAGGTAACTTTAATCATGTCGCTGTCGAATGAAATACCGGCTCAGAAGAAAGGAAGCTTTTTCAGGGATAATACTTAGGCAATCATACCCTCCGACTTCTGGGTAAGGGGGAAAAACAAATATTATTCCAATCATAAGTCTTTATTTCTGTCGGAGAAAGACAAATAAAAAATAACTACAGTCCGTTTCATGTGGAGTTAGCAGCCTGGTAGTTTCATTTCCCCTTGCCGAGACCCTACCCCCACTCTGCAGCCAGGCGAACTATGAGCGCTGCGTGGAGGATCTACAGTGAATTCAACGTAGAGTTTGTAGCCATGTGTTGTCAATTTCTTGCCGAGACCCTACCCCCACTCTGCAGCCAGGCGAACTACGAGCGCTGGATGGAGGATTATACCACTGAGCTCTATATACTTACGTGGAGATCTGATATATATGGGGCAAATGTTGAGATGTGAAGTTAGCGGAAGTTTGCCGTCCGCCATTTTCTTAGGTCCCTAATCAGCGGCAGATTCAAAAGAACTAAACATAATAGATTCGTTCACCTGTGTCACTGGCCTGTGTTTATCAGTTTATTTAGTGTAACACTGCAGTAAACACTATTCCTAGGCATCCTGAGTGACTCTGATAATAACCCACTGTAATAATAAGTCTACTAGTCAACATAACCTCAAAATAAGCTAGCCACAGACCGCCATCTTGACGTTAAGATTTACATCTAGACGGTGGTGCAATCGCAATTAAAATCGCAATATAATCAAGAGACGTCGATAATAGGCCCATCGCCTTAGGCGCATGTAGGCTTCAAGGTTACAGTATAGCATAGGCCCTCCACGTAAGTATATAGAGCTCAGTGGTTTATACCTAGAATGCAGCCCCTTATTGTTCCGATAATGCGTCGAGTTGCGAGCGACTAGTTGGGAGGGGAGAGACCTTTGGAGGAGTAGACGGTATAGTTGACACAGCATTCTATATAATATGGAATTGACTGTGAATAATATAATTTCAAGCTCTTACAGAAAGTAAAACTTTTAGAATGTAACTGTATAATTTAAACAAATGATTAATTTTGTTGATTGATAGAATTTCATTTCAATATGGTTTTTCAACCTGAAAAGATGCATCTCTGTGATTTAATCAGCTTATGTGAGAGAAGGGATGCAAGGAGAGAATGGTTTACCTGGAGGAGGTTTAGGGGTGTGAAAGGAGAGTGGATCAGGTTGTCTTATTCCTTTAGTAATAACACTAAAATCAATCTTTTCTTTGTGTATTTCTATAAAATGTACATGGATAAATATATTAATAATTTCAGATTGTTACTTTATTATTTTATTAGTGTTAAGATTGTAACAGGATCACTGCGGTAGATGGGCTACAATAGGCCTTCTTTCCTGTCTCATTCTGTAATTTTTGTATAAGGTGTACAAATTACAGAATAAATAAATGTAAAAAACTGTATTGTGATTAGGCTACAAAAATGCCGATTTTACGTTAGCGCTTTAATTTTTCTTTTTGCGACAGAACTTATTTTCATATTATATTTGTTTACCCATTTATGGAAAGTGCTGTGACATTTTCATCTATATTAATGTAATCCTACAAAATAGTGTAAAGTGTAATGCATGTAATGCGAAAGTTTGATTACTCCCTGATTTGCTGTTCCTGATTTTTGGCTAACCTCATATTCGTTTGAGTGGGATCGTCTAATAAATCAGCTTTTTCTTTTCGTTATTCTTTATTAATAATTTTTTATTTTTATTTTTTCTTTCTTTATTTTTCTTTTTTCTTTTTCCTAAATTTAACTGCCACTTTTTATATTTGAATTTTTAGTTAATTGCATTTAATACTTTTTTGAATTTGTTACCAAAATTGTTGTGTTTTAATGCATTGTTGTTGTAATATTACTATTTCAAATATTTATTTAACTGTTGTTCATTGTTGTGGCTGCAATTATGTAATAAGATTTATTTAGTTGTCCTCCTTTGTAAATCAGTTTTTTAAACTGAATAGGATAGACGTTAAATAACTTAATAAAATAAATTGTATGACTCGAGGTGGCTAAAGTGTTTCAAATAAGGTGTTCGCTTATAAACCTCGCGCGAAAACTCCTCGATATAGCTTGTGAGTTGTGACGTCTGACCAGACGGTCCTTATAAACCGGACATCGTCCATTCATCATCACCGCACTCGTCTTTCGACTTCAAAGCAGAAAATATGAGACGCAAAACCCAACTAAAAATGAAAAGCCAGTCAGCTAGTGGTCGAGGCAAAGGAGACCGGACGTCCAGTTGTTCATTGTGTGCGAGGCTGGACCGGCGACTGGGGTGTCCATTCATCGTATTCAACCACTTTGCGATCCGAGCACTTCGCTTTGAAGGGAGGCGCACAATGCGAGGAGCGGAGGCAAGTCGGGTACTCGCTGACGCTTACTGTGCGTTTCAGAGAACTGAATATTGTACGTTCCAGTGCCGTGCACTAAACAGGCCTACCCCCACCATCCGGCCTATCGAAACAATTATATAAAATAAACTTTTAGAACAGCTATTATTTAAAATTTTGTAAATTACACTTTGATTTTTTAATATTTTCCTGTGATGTTTCGACCTTTTTTTAAAAGTATTTTCCAAACTTAAGTTTTTCTTGAATAATACTTCTGAGAGAGGTCGAAAGTTCGTTTTTTTGTGAAAAACCACAAAACACAATTTTAAACTAACAGAACAATATGGACTGCATCCCAGGTGTAATTCTCCAGGCAGAGTAAGGGGGGGGGGGGGGCGTTGTAACAAGTTTGATTTTCCTTTAGGAATTCCCTTCCGGGTGCGTCCGGGCGGAGCTAAGTCCTCGTGCCCTTCTCACCGCCTCCTCAAGTGTCAAGCTCCGCACAAACTCGAAGAAGACCTCGCGGAGGGGGGGCTTGGCTGCAAACTCTGCATGGAATACACTGAAGAACATATTCTCCATACATCCGTTGAGTAAATATTCAACAACACAACTTATTGAAAAAGTTAAGTAGTGGTTTTTTTGTGTTCTTACCAGAATTGTTTGGTTTGCAATGCAAATTTGCGTACACTTGCGTTATATTTGATTTAATTAATAGTAATTAAATAATAAGTTAATTGCATTTATTTAGATGTACTCCTTTGTAAATCAGTTTTTCAACTGAATAGGAAAGAAGTTTTAAAAAATAAGCGTTAAATAAACGAAATCTAACAAGACAACATCGCTCTTCGCAAAGTGTGTACCCCAGTTTTAAGCCCTATTCTCAAGTGATGTGATTAGGCCTAGTCCTACTCTGAAGCGCCCGGTACAACTCTCCACGGCTGTGGTCGGCCTAGGCTCCAGATGGCCGTGTTCTCTGTTCTCCGCCCCGGGCTGCAGTGAAACTCTCTCAGAGGTCGGAGCAGATACCTGCGCTTTTTATCCTCCATTAGAACACGGTCGGGAACCCTCCAAGCTCTCAATCTACATAGGCTACAAGGATGGGAACCGTCCTGACAACGAGGCCCATATTACATTCTAAGGTTGTTCCAATTAAACTTCCTTGTGGCCGCGGGTGGAATCGTGTCCAACTCGTTTGGTCGGTGTTTCCTATTTAAACTGGTTGGTCATAGTCATAGCTCTAAATCAAAGTCCACTACTGAAATCAGTTGTGTGACTAAGTGCGTAAACTCTATAAAGACAAATTATAATATTTGTTGTAATTAAATTAATTTTGTAACAAACAATTTAAATAGATAGTAATAACATAATAAAACCTTATTTTTGTCACTGCATGCTGTTACCTCGTGACACAGAATTACAGTCAATTTAACAATAAATATTAAATTAAATTAAAGTTAAATCAGAGTAAAGCAATTAACCTAGTTAATGTCTTCATAAATCCTATATTATTAGTCATGCGATGTATTGAGGGCGTCAGCAAACTACAAACCCTGTCAGCCGACTGTACAGCGGGCAATGTATAAACATTGACATGTAATTATAACGTCAGCACGCTCACAGATGCACAGCTTCGTTGTATTATGTATGGATATTTTAATTACATGTCTCGTCGCACGTAGAGAGAATGATGGGAGGGCGGGGGGGGGGGGGGGGGGGTTACTACTGGGGGGAGAATAGTGTGGCTCGGGGATGAATTAGTGTTTGTTTTATGATGGGGGGGGGGATGTTTGTAAGTAAAGCGTTGAGTTTAGTTTATTTAGATGAGGGGCGCGTCAACCGTTAGGTTATAATGCGCAACTAGCCGAGGGTATATGTGGAGGAAAATTCCATGCTGATCGTCTTTGAAGGACTAAGAGAAAACTTATGTTGATTTATCTCTGAAAAAACGAGTTTTTATGATGAATACAGAGTTTCTTTCTAGATCACATTGTAGTTCTAACGATTGTTCTATGAGGGTTGTGTTTTTGTATTTTTTGTATTTTTAATTTAATTTATTCACAAATTTATAGTCATGATACATACATAATACATACAAACTAGCAAATTGTACAAAAAATAATAATGTTACAAAAAAAATTAAATCTAACAAATTCTAAAATTATTCGCACTAATATATCATGTTGGAATGTAAATTTGTCAATATCAGAGCACATTTTCATTATTTAACTTAGTTCTTTATGTACTTGACCGAAAATAGATCTTGAAATACGCAATTTCCAAAGTTATATTAAGACTGTGTGGGCACGATAATGTTTTCTAAAATAACTCTAAAACAGTAGTTTTGGAGTAATAATAACATCATATATTTGAGAAGACCAAAACTATTTTTGAACATTTTTTTCATCCATACGTACTCCCAACATTCCGTCTTTTTCAGAGCATTTTTTAGGATAATTTTTTTTTAAAGTATGTGAGCTGGATGGCTGATATTTTTACCGTAGTTTACACTCACCCGTGACTAGGACATGTGATAGTTCGAAAGGTATATAATATATTGTTTACGTTTTTTTTTTTTTTGCGTTTTCCGGTATGTTGGGGGGATTTAAATACAAAAATTCTACACGCAAGATTTTAAAACACCTTGTCACTAGTAAGTGTAAACAATTGGTAAAAATATCAGCCATCTAACTCCTCTACTTTTTCATAAAATTCTCTACTTTTGGTCTTCTTAAAAGACTTTGTGATGAATATAATTTTTTGGCAAGCCCGCTTTGAGGACATTTTTATTGAATGGTAGCATTGAATGGCGCGTTAAGCCAGAGGTTCCGGATTCGATCCCCAGTCTGGGCAAACTTTTACGACAGTTGCTGTCATTCAATAAATAACTATTAGAGTTGTTCTCACACCAAAACTACTTTTATATAATTTTTTTGGGATCTTTTATTCGTGCCCGCATAATCTTAAATAAATGTTTTTGAAATGTTCGACACCGTAGGCTTATCTTCTAGGCAATGAGGTAATATACATTAACTGCATCATGCCAAAATAAAAAAATCAACCATGTAAGAAGCAAAAGTCTTGGCAAAACGCCCACCACTTTCATCCCCAAAACTTAAGCTTATTGGACAGCCGAAAGTTTCCTTCTCGTCATCATCACCATTCAAACTTCAAATGAACTTTGTTGAAGACCAAAAGTTTTATTTTTTCATCAAAAACTTTCCTACAAATGTCGTTGGAATTAATTATGATGAACGTCTAAACCTACACGATACGGGGGGGGGTTGTTTTTGTTGTACACATTCTGAGAGGTGGTAGTGATGGAGGGAGAAACTCGTGTCTGGATGGGAGGGGAGTTGTTGCCAAACATTGCATTAGTTTCACGTTTACCTTCAGAAGTTCTGGATGGAAGTTACCAAGAACTATTTCCAAGAATGTTCCTAAACTTGTTCCCAAGAAGTATTCTGTGTGTTGTTATCTTCTGACCTGCCCCCCTCCCCCACCCCCCAAATAGAGGTACCCAAAGCGTTACATGAGTGGCTCTTATTCGGGAGGTCGAGGGTTAGATTCCAGTAGTTGGAAAACAGTCTCAAGAGCCTTAGAAAAAATGCTTAAACTTTACAAATATTTTTTGTGAATTTTTCCAAAATGTAAAAAACAATCAAAATGGTGTCACGAGGTAACAAAATGGTTTTCAACATAAAAGGGCACGGCCTGCATCATGTTACATCGAGGCCAGGATTGATTAAGCGAGCGAAGCGAGCGTTTCATTTGACTCTGCCGGAAAAATTAGTCACTGGTTTTGTTTTTTTTTTTTTTTTTTTTGTTTTTGTTTTTTTTTTTTTTTTGTGATGTCTCGCGATAACGTTCGAACGGAGGCTCGGATCGAGTTGAAATTTTCACCATCCGCAAGCTTTGTTCTCGATTGAATGCCATTAGTTTTGTGGCAAAATCGTTCAAAAAGTTAAAAAGTTACATTAAAGTTAATCGAAAGTTTTTTTTCAAACTAACCGGCGACAAAATCTGAGATAGCCAAATTATTTAGAATGTCCGTCCGGTCACGAATATGTTAATTTTAGTTTGATCCGATAAGTAGTGTAGATGGAAATTACATTATAACAAAAGTAACGTTGCCATGGCAACGAAAAGACGCGCGAAGTTTCTAATGCACTGCCACCTAGAAGTAATCAAAATACTTTCGAGGAAGTAGTCTATTATTTGTCAACAAAGAGTTTAAATAGTTTTCCCAAGGAGTCAAGATCCTCTAGATGGCGGTGGATTTAAAGTAAAGATTTAAACACGGGTTTACCCAAATACCTTGGCAATAATAAATAATACTGGAAACGCAAACGTCGTAAATTTTTAAATTTAAAAAAATGTGCAATGTGGGTCTAGCTATAGCACGTGCTCGCTTATCAACGCGTCCAACTGAGCGTTTCCTAGTTTATTAAGCGAGCGAAGCGAGCGTTTCCATTTGACTCTGCCGGAAAAATTAGTCACTGTTTTTTTTTTTTTTTGTTTTTTGTTTGTTTTTTGTTTTGTTTGTATGTCTCGCATAACGTTCGAACGGAGGCTCGGATCGAGTTGAAATTTTCACCATCCGCAAGCTTCGTTCTCGATTGAATGCCATTAGTTTTGTGGCAAAATCGTTCAAAAAGTTAAAAAGTTACATTAAAGTTAATCGAAAGTTTTTTTTTTCAAACTAAACGGCGACAAAATCTGAGATAGCCAAATCATTTAGAATGTCTGTCGCGTCACGAATATTTTAATTTTATTTTGATCCGATAAATAGTGTAGATGGAAATTGCATTATAACAAAAGTAACGTTGCCATGGCAACGAAAAGACGCGCGAAGTTTCTAATGCACTGCCACCTAGAAGTAATCAAAATACTTTCGAGGAAGCAGTCTATTATTTGTCAACAAAGAGTTTGAATAGTTTTCCCAAGGAGTCAAGGTCCTCTAGATGGCGGTGGATTTTATCCACAAAGTAAAGGGTTACACACGGGTTTACCCAAATACCTTGGCAATAATAAATAATATTGGAAACATGGCCCTGTGGACAGCGAACGTCGCAAATTTTTAAATTTAAAAAAATGTGCAATGTGGGTGCAAAGCTATAGCACGTGCTCGCTTATCAACGCGTCCAACTGAGCGTTTCCTAGTAGGTTGACCATTCCGTTTTACCTAAAAATAAGCGATTGCTGTCTTTGACGTGGACCAACAGGTAAAATACGTATAATCTTAAAATAGACGGTGTTAGTTCATACCATTAATATGGTTTTCCAAATCTGAAATCATCCAAATTGGTCACCCTATATAGTTGATATCATTAAACTATTGTTATTGTTGTTAGTTAATTTAAAAACTAGAGTACGAAATACACAGAATAAAGTATTTAGATGATTATTAAACTTGAAGCTGTGAAATGTATCTCTGAAGCTTCGCAATTTCTATTTAAAATATGATCAGTTTATTGACCCCTAGTTTCATGTCTTGTTGCTGTAGTTATAAAACCATATTTGAACGTAGTATACACACTATTATCACTTTCTCTTCATAAGAGTTATACTTGTACTATGTACCTGTCAGGGGTAATAAAGAACTTTTGAACCTAAAAATGATGACAAAAATGTGTGTAAAACAATACAGAAGTGTCAGCAGCAACAGTTGAATCATTAATGTAGAAGAGAATTGTGAAAGATCAATATCAGCATTACCGTTTGACAAATAGAGAGAGAGAACCAACACGAAAAAACCTAACCAAAATTAATCCTAGTTGTCTTTATATAAAATAGTAAGCTAGCAGTGTGTCTTCCAGTGGCGTATGCAGTGGGCCCGGAGGGATCCCCCCAGATATTTAGCTTTAATATTATATTCTGCAAATCATCTAGGCCTATAGGTTCTCGCAAAAAAATCATCTATTATTTTTTTTCGTTCAGCTAAGCCCTTAACATTCTAAAACACAATTAAACCACTACAAATTTTTTTTTTAAATGGCCATCGAGTCGTTTGTCCCCCCCGAAATATATTCCTGCGTACGCCAATAGTAACTTCGCTTCACTCGCTTCTCTAGAACGAAAAGCATGGATTGCAACCTGTAGAAAGCGCATGTATTTCGAGGCCTCGCGCTGAAATCCCCGGGAGAATTAAAAGAGCATTTTGTCGTTAAACATCGCACAAAGGGGATTTCTCATAATCATATAAACGCTCAATTCATTAAAGCTGCATCAAATCCTCCTTTGATATCCACAAAATGTAATTCCTCGTTTGAGCTGCTTAATATTACGGCTTCCGTCTCGATTATGCGTAGTTGGCTTGACAAATGGCAAGAGAAGAGATTGAAATAAGCCGGTAATTGCAATTTATTAAATAATATGATGAAAGAATGGTTAAAGCAAGCTTAAGAGGACATTCCCGGCCAGAATTAGGCACAAAACATTGCTCACGGAAAACATTATGATTGCCAAACTAATAGAACCACAAGATTTAAGTCCTGGATTGTAAAGGAAAGCTACATCTATGCTAGTATGCTGTTCCATTATTAGTAATTTCGATTGCATTTTTATGCGGATATGTACAAAATTGCAGTTTTGACCATACTTTGTGTGTATATTTGGTGTATTTTTTGGAATTTAAAAAAAAAACTTTTAAAGGCATATTAGCAGCGATCTAAGCTTAATAAAGAATCTTTAATCGTTCATCAGTCATATCTTTCTTGCAAGAGTATGTTTTAATACAAATAACATGGGCAAGATAGGGCTTACGAAATGCGGGACGTGCCTTCTTTAGAAGAAAGTTTTAGATAAATAGGACTACCATGTACGTTGACAAGGTGGATTCGATCATGATTCTTCCGATTGAAATAATCTCTGTGTTTAAATACAACCAGTGTGGGAACGTGGAGTTTGGTGCATGAAAATGGGAAAAATATAGCTGTTTATAATATGTTTTATGAATAGTATGTTGTGTATATTTTATATGTAATTTTAGCATAAAACGACGATTTTTTGTGATGTAACCACACATTGTGTAGACATAGGGTAACAGGTACGAAAGTACTACGCGCATAATTTATTTCCGTTGCTCTTGCATCCTTATATTTTCTTATCGTAAGTAAGGCATGATTTTATGTTAATATGAAAACAATTAATTCAAACTACGTCATCTAGCTAATGTTCAGTGTTAGAATATATTTGCCGCGCAGGAATCTGTCCTGGGTAAATCTTACCCCGTCATCTGACTTTACATCCTAGCTGAAGGGAAATATCAACTGCATGTCAATCGGCCTCAGTTTATAGTGGTTTCTTCCTACAGGACTCCCCGAGGTCTGGAGGACGTCTCCATGTATCCAGAACTCTTCGCCGAGCTCCTGAGGAGTGGACTCTGGACGGTGGGCGATCTCAAGAAAGTAGCAGGACTCAACCTGTTGCGAGTCTTCGCCAAAGTCGAGAAGGTAGGACACTACTTTATCTGCTTCCGTCACTCGCTAATGTTTTTAGTTTATTTAGATTAAGGGCGCGGCAACCGTTAGATATATTGCGCCACTCTATCCTTAGGGATCTATGATATGCTGGTCAGAACCAGCCACGAATAGAGGAGGAGGAAAGGAGGGGTTCTCACGTCGTGGTCGTCACATTCGTGTCATCGTTCGTGTTGTCACGGTCGGGAAGGTGGTCAAGGGGAAGGGAGTGAGGTCCCCGATGACGAATGCCAGAGCGCGTCTCTACTTTCCGGGAGTGATATACTCCTCTACATACACATTCTAGATGATGTTTGCGAGATGGACTTTTATCTCTTTCCTCGACTTTTACGAAGAACAGAGCTATGCTCTGGGCCAAATTCTACCCCGTTCCCATACGGGTTATAATAATATTATTGGGGTCCTGTCCCGCACTATGAACAAGTGAAAGTCTACGGTACTAAGTCTGGAACATAATCTTAAGAGTCCTTCTAGTTTTGCAAGTCTAGAAAAGAAAAAAACGATAAAACTAAAAAAGGACTTTTTTTCCTCAAAAATAAAAAAAAAAAATATTTTCCCGATAACGCGTATCAATTTTATAGAAACTTCAGAAAACTATTTTTGACGATTTGATTAAGGCGGGATTAAGGCTAGTGAAACCTTATCTTCCATCCAACCTGATGTGAGCGCATTCTATATACGTACACAAGTAAATCGCTAACATGCAATCCAACCTTTTCAGCCCTTTAAATATGTCAAAACATAACTTAAACCGCGAGTGGTGACTATAAACACACCTTGTTTAGAGTGTTGTCGGGCATTGTCCGATGACAATGTCCGTTCATAGTCCGTCGCATCAGTGAACACCCTGCCCTGGCCATTGTCCGGCCGTCAGTACCACGTCCAATACGCGTTTTGGGGGTTGAATCTCGTTAAAAACATTTACTCGTTTATACTTTGTTTTGTTCTACTTTCACAGATTGTGTGAAACGCTTTTTATCATTCAAACAGTTTTTTTTTTTACAGTTCAGGTTAATTAATATTCATGAAAGTAAAATAATAACATGTGTAGGAATCTGTTACATTTTTACACACTAGTGCCCCCATGAGTGAATTGCTAGTGAGTAACAAACAGACGACAGACAGTTGAGGAGGAGTTATAAAAAAGTCTGTTTGAGATTTCTGGCAAGGGGCGTCAAACCGTTTTTTGTTTTTTTTTTGTACAGTCCACTGACATGTACATAGCACATGGGACAAATACATAATACATGGTAGTTACAATACAACAAAATAATAACAAATAAAGAGACATCATACAAAATATGAATAACAATGCTAATACATTAGTTATTATAGAAACATAAATACAATAGTATACCATAATGCGCCACTATAGCCTAGCTCTGGGGGATATGTGGGGAGGTTAGGGGGTGGTTCTCACGTCGCGGTCGCCATCGTTGTCATCGTTCGTGGTGTCATAGTCGTCGTCGTCGTCGGGGTGGTCGTCAAGGGAAGGAGGAGAGTTCCTCGACTTTGACAGGAAGAGAATTAGGATATACCTGCAGCATGCAACGGATATATTATAATCAGGATAATGAGAGTCGGGACATTGTCAAGGGGACGCACTGCGGTATACTTACTTTTCAATCAATATATTCTGTTACCGATTGCTGCAAAATTAACGGAAATGTGATCTGATACTAAATAATATCAACGTCGACCAGAAACAATAAATATTTAAGAAAGTTTGTATTTCACTTTTGTTTTTATTTATAAAGATATAAAAAAATGCTGTACAATATAAATGTTATAATCAAAGGTTCGGCGAAATGAGTAAGACACAATCTAAGATATGAATAATCTTATCAAAGAGTAGATTGATAATTATAGTTTTGTGTATTATACTAGAGCAAATAGTGAAGTCAACAAAATGTTTTGGGGTGCCGGCTTGAAAATGACATTGAGCGGTGAAGATATTAATGTCCATCGGTTTGTAGTAGTTGTTGTTGTTGTTGCAACATTGCAGCATCGGTTTGTAGTAGTTGTTGTTGTTGTTGCAACATTGCAGCATCGGTTTGTAGTAGTTGTTGTTGTTCTTGCAACATTGCAGCATTAAGGAACATCCGTCGTTGTTATAAGTTGTAGCGTCTAATTTCCCTCCCGGAAGGGGGAGTGGGGTAGAACGGTGCGAGGGGCGGTAGTTCTGGACGCCATGCGACGAAGAACGATCTCGGTGGCCGTGTGGGGCTCTCACACTCTGGACAACGTCCGATGATCTGAGCAGGTGTCGGATTCAGGTTCGGCTTGGGCGTCTTCTTCTTCCGATACTCCAACCAGCAGAAGACGAATAGACAGACTAGTGCGCTGATAGCTGCGGGTGTACTCTGGAAGTAGCCCGCAAAACTTATCATGAGGAAGACGAGGAAACAAAACAGAGAGAGGTTCATCTCCATGGCTGTAACAGACGTTCATTAAACACATGAGAGAGACGCAGAGTTGGACGTGGTAACAGATAATGCACGTTGCATTCATTTTTTTTAATTTGTATTAAGGGCGCGTCAACCGTAAGGTCATAATGCACCACTCTAGCCAAAGGGGGGGGGGAAGGAGGGGCTTATGCTGGTCAAAACCCAAAGCCACGGGTAAGGGGAGGAAGGGGGGGGGGGTTCTCACGTCGCGGTCGTCATCTCTTTGTCATCGTTCGTTTTTGTCATTGTCATCGTCGCCGGGGGGTCGTCAAGGAAAGGGGCAAGGTCCCCGAAGACGTTTGCCAGAGCTCGCTTCCAGTTTCGGGGAGTAAGATACCTACTACCCTTCATACTAGCTGATGTTTGCGAGGTGGACTTTATCTCTTTAATATCGCCTTTTACGATTAGCAGAGCCATGCTCTGGGCCAATTCTACCCGGGCCCAGTCGGGGGCTGTAACAGACGTTCATGAAACACATGAGAGAGACGCAGAGTTGGACGTGGTAACAGATAATGCACGTTGCAAAAAAAAAAATTTTAAAGGGCGCATCATGCGCCTCTATAGCCTAGAGGATGTGAGGAAGTGGGTCCTACGTTGGTCAAAACCAGCCACGGCCTAGGCGGAGGGAAGGGGGGGGGGGGGTTCTCACGTCTCGGTCGTCATCGTCTTTGTCATCGTTCGTTGTGTCATCGTAATCGTCGTTGGGGAAGTCGTCAAGGGAAGGCGGAAGAGGTCTCTGACGACGATTGCCAAAGCTCGCCTATAGTTTTCGATGAATCTAGTTCCTCACAGAAATTTAGCTTATATTTCGACACTATAGTCTAGGATAGAGGAAGGAAAGGGTTTTTTTCACGTTGAGGTCGTAATTGTCTTTGTCGTCGTTCGTGTTGTCATGATCGTCTTAATCATCCCTCTTTTTGACATCTACTTCCTCTAATTTAGATGTGGAGTGGTCATAACCATGCTGGACAGAACCTCAGATTATCAATCAAGAATCATAGATCTCCACCAATCATCACAAAACCATTAAATAAAATCATCGAATTTAACTATCAAAAAGTTAGCCCCGAATGGGGCTCGACCCCAGAACCTCCAACCAATCGGGGCAAACTTTTACGATAATTGCTGTGAATCAATATGACCTTAAAGCAGGTTTATGCTTAAAAACTTTGTAAACATCCTCGGGATTGGTTATTGAGCGGAACACATGCGAAAATGGGACGTCGAGTGAAACCCAAACAAACACTCAAAACCATCTCGTTCAGCCTCGTTGAAATGAATAAAACTTTTCCAGACACACTTCAAACTAATAAGTAACACCGTTTTGTTCCAAAAATAAAGCTTATTCATATTGAGTTCTTACCTTTAATGATATTGAGATTCTGCAATTAAATGATTTTCTCACCGAGTTTGCAATCGCCGTGGTTATAGCTGTCATGTCGGTATTATTTTCTCAGTTTTGTTTTGTATTGTTTACTTTTATTTTCTACACTGCCCTCTAAGCTTGGGTTCGTACGCAGGTTTGTCGAGTTGGCGGTGACTTTCTAAGTAGAGCATTGATATTTTAAGAGGATGGGATACTCGCGAAATTAAAACCACGCGAAATTACAGTTTTTTCGTGATATCTCGAGACCGATGCAAAATATCTGAAAACTGATTGCAGACAGCCCTGTGGTTTTGGGAGAACTATAGCCTGTACGAAAACATATTGTTATGTTATGGTAATTAAGTTTTTTATTTGATATATTTAATTAATTAAATGCATATCTTATACAAACCGCACCGATTTTTATATTTGAATATCTTTTCTTGCATTATATTGCTCTAATAAAACCACAGGGCTGTCTGCAATCAGTTTTTAGATATTTTGCATCGTTCTCGAGATATCAAGAAAAAACTGTAATTTCGCGTGATTTTAATTTCACTACTATCCTTCCCTCTTAAATATCAATGAAGTAGAGGCAATGACATACATGAGCTTTGAGTAGTAAAATCTCCTATCCTTCACTCCGAGCGCTTGCGTGCCGATTGGAAGCCATCATGAAAGGGGAAATGCGTGTAAATGCCACATAGATACTTCAGCTAGTTGGCTAATCCGACGATTTAAGTGGCTGTGGAGTTGTGTTTGTTGTTGAGCGGATGGGTGAGCAACGACGTCTGTGTGTAAATATGTACAAATTTACGTTAAAAAAAAAATATATATATTTAGAGTCGACCCACTCTGTCATATAACTGATATTCAGAACTTTAGACGGCTGTTTTTTCCCCTTTCATGATGGCTTCTAATTGGCATGCTCCACACGGCCATACTGAGTGTCTAGCGTTTAGCTTTTGTATGTCATTGACTAGGGGATTCTTGATACAATTTTTTAATTTTTATTTTAGTCAAGCCATGGATATAATATTATACAAATTAAATATATGACTTACAAAAATTCATAGTTGCTTTCAAAAGTGTAAACGGTAATCGGTGTGGTGATGGTGTCGGCGCCCACAGGGTTCGTTTGGTCGGGTTTATATTTTAAGTCTCTCACTGAAATTAGTTCTGTGATTGAGTTGGTAGACTCTATACAAGAAATGTCTTTCTTTTATTTTATTTTTTATTTAAATTTATCGATTTGATTATCAGACTACATCAGGTAAAAATTATACTCCAAAGGTCCACTGGTTCTCTGCTACGCTTCATAGTAAAAACATTAATTAAGTATCAATTGCTTATGACCAATTGTTATCGAATAATATTTGTTACCTTCAATTGATGAACAATTGACATTTTAAATTATAAATTGGTCTGGAAATGTTATCAATTGGCATCATTTAAATAATTGTCAGTTTGACATAGACATTTGACCTAATTAATTAACAAATGTATAAAACTTTACATCATCACATCTCAATTCTTAATATTTCCAGATGAAGTTATGCAAATATTAGGATGATATCAGTTGGAATAAGTTCGTGAGAGAGATTAAATGAGTTTGATAGAGGAAGAAGCGTGTTGTCACAATTGACGGGGACACTTTCAGTTTATGCGCGAGAGTAGGACAGGGGGATTACAGTGGCGGGGGGTTGGTGTTGGTGGTGGGGTGCAGAATAATCGATAGAAAGAGAATTATTTGAGACGTTTAGTGACTTCACTTTACCCTTCAAGGAATGTTCCATTTGCTTCACTTTCTGGTAAAATCTCGGAAACTTTGTACAGTAGTCTATATACTTATATCACTGAAAATAATGGAGGAAATTATACAGCAAGGTTATTAAGTTAATTTCGAGATGCCTTTATTTGAAATGTATTCGTCTTTTAACATTGGAGACATTTTCTTTACATTTAAACTGAGCTTTAAGCTACTTCCTTTTGACAGAATTATTAACTGTAATACAAATCTTGAAATTTTAGGCTCTACACTTTAAACTCAAACGCTAAATGAAAGTTATTATGGTTCATTCTCAGAAAGAAATAGTGACATTCGTTTCAAAGCTATGACAAAAGACTCGTGAAATGAAAAAAACAATATCCTAAGGGCCGGTATTATAATGTCCCGATAGTGTTCCCTCTAAAGTTTATCTTCTAGATAGCTCTATTTGGTGTATTATGAGTGGCCGATAGCACTAACCTCCAGATAAAATTTAGTTAGCGGGAGGATTTTTTATCTCCTGGTTTAGGTGGCAGATAGCTACTGTCGGGTGGATCATAACCACACTTTTAATTTCAAAATGGATTCCAATCTTTTTGACAGTAGCAGAAGTAGCTCTGATGATTGATTATGTGGACCTTGACAAGGTCAAATTACATGAATAAATTATTCTAACCCTTAAAGAGTATTTCTAGATAGAAAACAGTAAACTTTCATTAAATTATGCTTTAGGTAAACTGCAACTTATGTAGTGGTAAAAACACAACAATATCATTGCTCACTTTGGAGTAGGGGTTAGCAAGAAGTCTTTTGGAGTGAAAGGTCGCGAGTTCAAATCTCATTCAATTTTTATAAACTTTTTTGCAATTTTTTACCTAATATTTCACGTTTGCTGACCACTTTACTGTATGTTGGTACAGAAATTTTAGTTAAAATGTTTATTTTCTGATACAAAACATTCTATTTGAGTTCATTGCTAGCAGGTTGGAGTCCATAATATCACACCCATTCCTCTCAAAATAAAAGGCACAATAGGGTTTAAAAATTAATAGGTTTTAACGATCTGAAATATTTGTTTAGGCCTCCGACCAGTCTATACATAACCCCTCGCCTACTCGTAAGTAGGCTATGGCCTGGGATAAAGGCTGTTTTGAACTTGGGGAGATGTGAATTGAAAGGCTAATTAATAACAATAATTGCAAATTACCGGCGGTGGTGGCTCGTGCGTGTAGCTGTGTCAGGAGGTCACGGTCCGAATCCCACGATTGTCAATCCTGACTGAAAGTTTTCTTGACATTCGTTTTCGAATTTCTCTAAACCCTAATAACCTATCTGAATAGTGTCGCACCAGGTAACAACGATGTGGGACCCTAAAAACGGCCTACATTACAACAAATTTATTTTTGAAATGTAACTGAGCATGGTGCAGATAAAGTTGCTAAATAGCAGCAGCAGCAAGCAATACTTTTGTTCTATGCTCATTGTATAATTGCAAAAAAATATAAGGCCAACTTTGAATTTTTTTATTATTAAATAATATTTTCCATCATGTGTGTAGGTTTGTGACAACCTTCTACAGAGTACTATGTAATTAGACCAAAACTTTTCAAATTACCCGCCATTGGTGACAACACGAGATCACTGCTATCTATATGGCATGTGAAACAGTATAAAATACATCTAGGAGACAGTGAAATCAACAACAAAGGTGTACCAACTCCCCGCTTACTATCGGGAGGTATTTAGCGGCAAGTTGTTCCTCATAATACGTCTTCATAGTTTATCTGGAGGATAGCACTATCCCCCAGATAGCTAACCGTTACTTTTAGCGGGACATTATAATACCGGCCCTAAGAGGCACTTGTTAATTACAATTGTAATTTTGACTCATTATGCCAGCTGTAGAGTTAACATCAATTTCCATGTATTTCTGGAACTTTGTTATAAATTTATCAAATGTAAATAAATAACAAACAAACAAACCCGGTAACACTCTAAATGTAACAAGGTTGTTATGCTGTCAAAGGGATATATTCACCCGCTGAACTAAAATCACATGTCTCGTTCAGGCTACATATGAATTTAGAAAGTAACAGAGAAGTTTTTGGGTTCACCATGACCCGAAAAAACTTGTCTAACTTGGTAATTTCCTAGGTAGGTCACATCGGCAAAATTCTTCCAATAATATCATGGGACACGTTCTTTATGCCCCGTGACCTTGATGGATTCTGATTAACTAAGCCGCTTCGCGAAAGCTCTTTTTAGTCGCGTTGATGGATGAGCTTTTTGTAGGTTTTTAGTTTGCGTGGGATCTCTTACTTTTGCAAGAGCTTTTTGAACGCATTGTAGGTGATTTTTGTCAAGTTTCTATTGTTACTTGTTAATTGGTATAATAATACCTACAAAAACTTATGTTAAAACCTTTATCTATATGGATTCTGGCTAATTTTTTTCAACTTTTTCTTTCAAAATCATTACATCACCATAACCACAATGTCCATGTCCATGTCCATGCAACGTTGTAGCCCTACCCGTTTGGTCAGAATCGGCCCAAATGCCACGAAAATATCGCACTAAAAATCGAAAATAATCGTAGAAGTACGATATTCATGATAAATATTTATTCGATTGTACCCAAAAACAATACACCTCTAAGTTTAAAGATTTCGAAGGTCCCCTCCAATTTTCATCCAGATCGCATATGTCGTTTTCCCGGTGGAGCGCGAAAAAAAGAGCTATTCCTTTTTTTTTTTTGGGGGGGGGGGGGCAGTGAAATTGAAGTCTTCGCTTCGCCCATCCAATAATTTAGATAGCTATAAATATTTTTTATTTATTGCACTGAAACGCTTAAAAAATGTTGTTATTCTCATTTTGTCACTATATAGAGATTCATAATGTTCTACTAGGTTCTTCTTATTTTTTTAATTCAATACATTTATGAAGTTCTCAGACTTAATTTCTCATTTAAATTGAAATATCTTTTTTCATCCTCACAATCACCATTAATGCCAGTGTAGTTATTTTGAATTTTTGCCACCACTATTTCATTAAAATGTTATCTTAAGCCTACTGTACTTTTTATATTAAGGAGATGGAACAGTGAGGTTCTAGGATTAAGAGGGCCATGTTGACTTACCGACTAGAACCAAGCGTTGAAAGTGAGTGATTCCGAACACGCAGACGAGTGATGACGTCAGCTGGCTCTAGTGCAGTCACTTCGTAACAACTTCGTCTTATCCAGGCTGTCTTACTTTCTCCTTGTTTCAACCTTTCAACTCACGATATAATACATTGTAAATAACGCGAAAATACGTCCTTTCATCAAAATGCGATCAATAATGATAGTCTTAGTCTTTCATAATTGTTCAGCATTTTTTGTTGTTGTTATGTTTATACATTAAAATACATCTGCACGTGACTTTTTTTATAGAACTAGGAAAACGCCAAAGTCGTTGTTAGATGGATGAGCGATGTAAAACCCTCTTCTTAATAAGATAACACCTGGAAATTTGTACTCAATTTCGTAATCAACTCAAATATACGAATGAAAATCATGGTGAGCTTCTCCCAAAACTTAAGTATTGAGAAGGAGTAACTGTTCATAATAATATATTATTATATTAATTTCCAGCTATATATCTATTGAGCCTACCCGTTAATTTCAATCAGGTTCGACTTATTCAGAACGCCCCTAGGGTCATTATCCCCCCCCCCCTCCCCCCCCAAGCTTATTCTTATCCTCGATGTCTAATTCACTCTGACTCTAAGTAAATCCCGTAGAGAAAGTCTTTTCACTAACATAAACTCTCCAAATCCAGCCAATTAAAGAGAAGGATGAAAGCACTAGTTCCGAGACTACGATGTTCAAATTGCTTTGAGTTTTATGTAAATGGAGTATTTTAGTTAGTTGGCGCAAAACTTTATTGACACAATGAGGCGAAATTACTGTTATTTATTTTCAAGTAAACTCAACCTTAATTCGTGGACTTTGCCTTCCTCGCAATTAGGACCCATAAATATATTCAATGATATTAAATGTTATCGTAAAAAGCATTCTCCTTTTTTTTATCGCTGAGAATAATCTCATTTAGATGGGGGCATGTTTAACTGTGTTTATGCCGTGAATAAAATTAGCCCGAATGTTTCTGTTTGTAAAACAAATTACAAACAATTAGGTTGGCAAACTCTCGATAGCGCCACAATGAGTTTCACTGCATGGAAGTTACATAGTAGGCCTACTCGCTGTCGTGAGGGCAGGAAAACTACCACTGTTTAAAGGAGATTTTACCCTCAAAAATTATTTTTTAATTCGTAACCTTTAGCATAATACAACACTATAATGACCGTTTAAATTATATCTTGTAGCTGTGATTTATCACGATTTTTAAAAGTTTTTTAATCCTGAAAATTGCGGAAATTTAAGTTTTGGGCAATTTCTTTAAATCGGCTTTAACTGGTTAATTTTTTGTTCCACATAGATAGAGCATCGTACAAATCTAAAACGGCACTTTAAAATATTGTCTTAAAACTGTGCACAAATATACACTCAAATACGTAAAAATATGCATTTCAAAATCACATTTCTCCTTGGTAACTAGGAAAACGCCAAAGTCGTTGTTAGACGAGTGAGCGAGCCATGTGTTGAGTACCCGGAAACATTTGCATTTAAGTTGATTGATATTATTATATAAGGTCAATGATAGGGTTTTGAGTTTAGTTGGTATGAGGGCGCATCATTTGAAAGGCCAAAATGCACCACTCCAACCTATGATAGGCTAGGGAGGAAATAATCAAGCTGGTTCCAGCCTTGGGTATGGGGAGGAAGGGGACTGTTGCCGGGTACTCAACATATGACTCGCTCATTCGTCTTACAACGACATTGACGTTTTCCTAGTATAAAAACGTTCACGAGTAAATCAGAAATGGTGTAGGTAGCGTTTATTAATATATTATGGCACTGCAATAGTATAAACAACATATTACCACAAGTAATAAAAATGTATGTAGGGCCTACTTTAAAAATATTGTTTTCTTTTAAAGTTTGAAATTGTGTGTGAACGGACAGCAAATGGCTTAATGATTTATCATTAACATAATCCGTTAGATCTAAAAAGGTCTAGGCTAGACCCTAAATAATAAGTAGATCTGACATCTTTCCTGAAGTGGAGCCATCCAGTTCTTGTTCGTACTTGATCTTGAGGAAAATAAACTGAGTTTTCTTAGTCCTGGTAAATGTTCAGGTATCATCAAGCTAATCTTTTCAAGCTCGTCACAGCTAAGGTCGCATTGCACCTCCAGAATTGTGAGTTTATTGCTCCCCTTTTATAATGCTTTCCAGCGCATTGTAACAATATGTAGTTTTATCCCGTGACACAAGGTGAAGCTGAGTTAGATTCTTAAGGTTCAAACATATTGCCTCAGCCAACGTGTCATTGATGTTGCAGTCAAAAAGGTCGAGAGAAGTCAAGTCTTTTAAAGCATCGTTAGACAACATGGAACTCAATCTGGTCGGGGAAAAAGGGTCACATCCAACAATTAACAACAATTAAATAATAATAAATAAAAACAGATTATTCTAGCTAAATTCAGCAATGATGTATCACCTGTTAAGTCCTGTTTCAAAGTCAACTAAAATTGTAACATATGGTTACGATTTTTTAGTTATATGCCTCCAATCATAGTCCATTCACTGAATTATTTGAATTGATCACCTCTCGAAATCTCTTCTCGCATTGATACAAAAATAATAGTATTTATCCTCGTGATATATAGTGAAGCTGTTAGATTTTCAAGGTTCAACATATTCCCATTAGATAATTGTGTCCATGATGTTGCAGTCAAAAAGGTCGAGATTAAGAGTCTTTTTAAAGCATTCGTTCAGACACATGGTACCATGTATCGGTCGAGGAAAAATGGATCGACATCCAAACGATACAGAGACGACGTAGACTCGACATGTTAGCTATCGCTAGGAGGCATCGCTCAGAGAGTTGGTAGCCATGTAAGGCCAAGTCTTCTAGTTGGCGACACTTGGTGATGGCGTTCTACACCCTCTAAAGTCCAGCCTTCACACCTCACGTGCAGTACGCGCAGAGTCCCACGTAGCTGGTCACACAGTGATATCACATCTGAGTTCGTCATGGGGGGGTTCATATAGTTACATATATACAGTTCCTCGAGGGATACGCAGAATCTTAAGAGATCAGACACACCCATGGAAGAGTAGCCTCTCAGAGTCACCACTTGCAAATGAGCGAGCTGTACAATCAAATCTTTGTACACAAACTTATGTGCGCCTCTATCATTACTTAACTTATTGTGAAGCTCTGAACACGTTTTGATTGTCTTCTTAATGTGCTCTTCATCGAAATAAGAGGATGTGAATGCTGATCCAGATCCCAGTGTAATTGCGTGGAGATTTTTTGAAATTGTTTCTAATTCTAGTGTCCCTGACACGTTGTATAGTGCGCGATCCCAGTGTAGACGCTCCCACTGAGTACAGACCTTGGACACAGTATTGCAGACCTCGCCGAGATTCAGGTAGGAGAAGATGTGAATCAGCATCTCTTCAGGTAGTGACTGGATGTTGGTGGATGGAGACATGATGAGCTGACAACACTGTTTCTCTCTGAATTTGCTTCAAAGTTCAACGACGTCCTGTTGAAGCGACGACTCGTCTTTCTTTCGTTTGACTCACACCACCATCAGAAATATTAAATAATATTTACAATCATATTTTCAACGACTTGTCAAAATACGTTTAACATTTTATCATTTAGGCCTTTTGCGTTTTGAACAATGTCTAAATTCACAGCCTGCTTGAGGAAGAGAGTTTTTATTAAAGCACTGTAATAGTATATTCACATAATCGAACGCCTAATACCTTATCATCCACTGCATACATAAGTCTCTGCGACTTAAGTCATGTACTTGACTTCTATGTATATAAGCACTTTTTTAACTTTTATATTTCAACAGTTGTGGCAATGGGTTTTAAAGAAAAAACAGATTTTTAAGGGAAAAAGAAGAATTGAAGAAGAACTGGATTCAACTAATAACAAACGTAGCCGTATTAAAAACTACAATAGGAAAACGCCTAAGTCGTTAAACGACTAACATTCCTTTTCTTCCCCAGCTACCTTAGGCCTCCCTAGCCTATCATAGGCTAGAGTGTTGCATTGTGACCTTACAGTTGACGCGCCCTTATACCAACTAAACTTAAATATCCTACTATTTATACCAATATAATAATCAATTTTTAAATGCAAATGTTCCCGGGTTCTCAACACATGACTCACTCACTCGTCTCACAACGACTTTGGCGCTTTCCTAGTCTAGCTAAGGCGCCCTAGTTGGAGGTGCTCTTATACCCGGAATGTGGGAGACCTTGGTTCAATCCCCTAGTCGGGAAAGATTTTGTAATTTCTAGATTGTATTTCTAGATTATTAAATATGTTTTGAAATGCAAATAACGCAGTGTAGTCTATCGTCTGTGAAAATACTGTGTAAAACATAGCCAGTACGAAATACGTGAAAATATTGCAAGGTTTACTCAATCTCCGAGCGGAACCCTTGAAACCTTGAGCGTGCAAGATTCGATACACCTTGGGCACTGCATTTCACAGCCAGACAAATAACAAACAAAAAGTATTTTTTCAAAAACAAAACCATTGTCGTGAAAATAATTCCTGCACATTAGCAGCCTATTTTTAATATATTATTTCTTGTAGGTTTAAATCGCAATGGATCTAGCTGATTTTGTTAGCAGTTTAGCAGAACCCCTTGCCTAAATTACAAAAGAAAATATAGTGGATTTAAAGAAAAGTCTGTCGAGTATGCCAATAATGGCCTATATGTTTTTGGAACAAAATCCTTCAAGATCACTGGGCATTAAGATGGTCCCTATGTTATTTCTTATGGTCAATTTATGCCGATTAGACCTAGCTCGAAAATGACCAAATTTTATAATTTTTTGGGGGCTCATATTGTGCACCCAATAACTTTTCTGTTACTTTTTAAATTCACAACTACATGCCACAATTATGTATATATTTTTTTATAGCAGGTGTGAAGTAAAAGGTCCTACCGTTACTTTTCTCAAACTTTCTCGTACAGTACATCAGCATAAACTTACGTCATAAAGTCTCAAATTCGAATTACGTGCTTACTAAAGAAGTAAGGTCGTAGCAACAATAATTTGGTCGAATAAAAATATAAGCAAAAACATATACAAACATTTTAATGTGTCATTACTTAAAATTTAATTGAACTAATTTTTTTTTGTAATGCAGTAAAATCATTTAATTATTTTATTTTATGAAGTATTTGAAAAGTAACTTTGTTACTTTAGAAAGTAACAATAACTGTAATTAAATGCTCATGCTCATGCAATTAAATGCCCATGCTCAAAATATATTGCTTCGTTTTAGGAGTATTTTGAGGTTATCAACGACGGATACATCCTAGTTAAAGCAAATATTAGTGATGTGCACTTCATGAGACCCCGCTAGGGAAATCTACCGCTAGTTCGACCCAGTTTAAATCAGGTTCATAAGTCTTATCAACCTGTTGAACGGACTATGTCGAGAGTAATCGATAAGTGAGATTATGCTGCAGATATTTATAGCACGTGCTTCACCAGCTGAATTACCACATCATTTGCGAAGCGATGCTTTGCGCAGAGAAGATCTCATTCCTGCAGTCTATTAGATTTTACTTGAATTGTGTTAGACCAATAATTCACCATTTTTTGTATCCATCTCATTAAACACATCTGTAATTTTCACTATTCTAACAAATGAGGCTTCTTTTTACAATTTTGTGTTATTTTTTAAATCACAAAATTATTTTTGCAATAAAGATTTAAATTTAACAATGTTTAAATTTGTATCGCTCTTTAAAACCAGAATACATAACGAAATTTTTATATCACATTAAATTTTCCATCATCACCACAAAACAATTTTCATATTTTATTTGTTATTAATACGTGCAAATTTGTTCAATAAATAATATAGATTATTGTAAATACATTTTTTCTCTTGAAGAACCCCCCATCTGCTTAGTTCCGAGGTATATCAATGACCACACCAACTTAAATCCGTTTCTGTTGTGTGCCTTATCTAACCCTTCTCTTCTCGTGCGGTTAAGGAATTCTGAATTCCGAGATAGTTTTCTAGAAAGTTTACGACGGGCTGAGAAATGTGGAAACTATGTTCTCCATTCCGCGGATTGTTGAGTTACGCATAATATACGCACTCGCCTATCTTCAACCGAGAAGGTTGCCGTGATGCAAGGAAAGTCCATTCACAGATAATATCAACTGGCATGAACTATATGCTTTATGCGTCGTTTCATCATTATATAAGGAAGTTGTAACAGTGCTGTAGTTTCAATATACACAATTAAATTAGTATTTTTACAAAATATTTACGTAACTTAACTTTTTCTATCTAAACAATTATATTTTCTTACCATTATTGTTTTATCACCTTTAAGTTAAAGTTTTAGTAGAAATCGGGTCCTACGCCTGTTACATTTTATTTCTAAGGAATTAACTTAATCATTAAGGTAAACGTTGTAAAATTAAATTAATTTTTTTATCGTGGGAATTAAACCTGTTGTAGGGTGCAATTTAGGGTGCTGATTAATTGGACTCAATCCCTTGCATTCGCAGTTACGACTGAGGAAACCATCGGAAAAAACTTCAGTCAGGATTGCCGGTCACTACATGATTTGAAACCGGGACCTCCCGAATCAGAGTCAAGCGCAAATTCGTAATTGTCATTAGGTGTTTACCAATAAAATATAATTTGTGTTCATCGTTAATTCATTTTTATCAAATCGAAAAATATATAATTAAATTCTATATTTTTCGTCATTAATAAACTTATAATATTGACCTGCAGCGAAAGGATTTGGAAAGAAATACAACTTCCACACGAAGTAAGATTTTTGTCTAAAAGAAAGTTGAAGATACAAAAGTAAATATAATGCGTGTACATTTAGCTTTCGTTATCTTGTTCCAGGACAAATTTTAGCGTATTCGATACTTATCTGAAATACTTATTACATTATTTTAATTTGGCGCGTATGTCAAATGCCATATGCCATCCGCGGTGTCACATACTATTAGGCCACTGGTCGGAAGCGTATGGCTCTACGAGGACGTGGTTCGAATCCCGCATAAGGCATGTTTTTGTAATCGTCCTTAATCGTCATCTATCACCACTCATCGCCTCAAACAGCCTTAGTGTATTTATATGAGACGTTAAACAACAAAAATCACATCTCTACTATGTATGGAACATCTCTCGATATCTCCACAGTATAACAATCTCTTACAGTAGCGAAACTTCAATGCACTGCCTGCAGGGTGATTTGCTATCGTCGACACTAGCGCGCCCTAGCGAAAGTCAGCGTCAACTAAAAGCCTCCGCCATCTTACATTGTACAACGAGCTCCGTAGGAATAATAATACAATTGGATGAGCGTAGCGAGCGTAGCGAGCGAAGCGAGCGAAGCGAAGATTCCATTTCACTACACTGGAGAAAAAAATCCGGAATGTTTTTTTTTCTTTCTTTCTTTCTTTCTGTATTTTTGTCTGTTTGTTAGCACGATTCCGGCAAAACCGATGCGCCGAATGCGATGAAATTTTATGGAGGCCTTCGAAATCTCTGAACTTAGAACTGCCACGTTTTTGAGCGCAGTCGGGAAATTTTTTCTCATAAAAAACGCAATTTTACCATTTTTTTCGATTTTTAAAAATTTTCTTCGACTTATAATACCTACATGCTTTAACCGATTGAAATGATTTTTTCATAGAACCTTAATTTCATGAATTAAGATATTCGTGCGAAATTTGAGCGTAATCGAAAAATTATTTCTCATGAAAATCGAAATTTTACGGGTTTTTTCTTTTTTAAAACAATTCTTTGACTTATTTCACCTACATGCTTTATCCTATTGTAATTATTTTTTCACAGAACCTTAATTTCATGAATTAATATATTCGTGTTAAATTTGAGCGCAATCGAATATTTATTTCTTATGAAAATTGCAATTTTACGATTTTTTTCTTTGTTAAAAATTACGATTAATTAAAAAATTAAGTTTTTTTTATTAAATTAAATTAAATTTAAAAAAAATCTTCGACTAAGTAATGATTTTTTCACAGAACAACAGAAAATCCGCGTAACACATGGAGCTCAATGCACCAATTACGCTCATCCAACAACGATGTACAGAAGGTAGCGTTAAGCGTTTTCCTAGTAATAATAAAATTAATCACAACTTCACCCAAAACTTTTTTCAAACTATAAAATCATCACGGCCCAACAGTCATCGTTAGTTGACTCTGACTTTCGCTAGGGTCGCGCGTGACGGTTTGATAGCGTGTTTCGCTACTGTATATTATCGGTATACTGTGATATCTCCCTCTTTATTTGTTCTTTATATCCGTGTTAGTTTCGCAATGTTCCGACGGCGCGATAGATCTAGGAAGACAAACGGCGTCGCCCAAGCCGTCCGTCTGTGTGATAGGGGGGGGGGGGGTCTTCTCACTCTGTTGGGCCGTTCTTCTAATTAGTTAAAGGGTAGTTCTGTTAGTTGAGTCGTGAAGGAGAACTTCCCCTCTTCTCTTTCTTAGTGTTTGTTTCGCTGTTCATTCTTTTAGTAGTCTAGTCGCGTTGTCGATTCGGCCGGGAAATTTACAAATCACCTCTTGGAGTTGAAGACAATGTAGCTCGGAGAGTCGGGAGAGTACTAGGGAAAGTTTCACTAAGTAAACTCTCGGAGAGTTTCTCTTAAATGTAAAGGAATGGCTGTTCTTCTTTCATCAAGTATGTATGTATATGTGTCCACATGAATCACGCCGCTATTGGAAGAAAGTATAGGATCTTATTTATACTGATGCTAGAGTATACTGTTTCGCAATTTCTATAGTATGGCCTAAACAAAATAATGAAGACTTCGATTAAAACCGAGATAAAATACTTTAAACACCAATAATGTTTTCATACTTTTATAAATTCACTTAAAATATTTTTCTACATGTATACATAACACTAAAGGCACACTTAGTTTGCAGTTACTTTTAAAGGTTGTTCATGACTACTGCTTATTATATCCTGTATTATGTGTAGTTCCATTTATTGGTTTTTCATTATGGAATTTTATTTTAAATTCGGTGGAAGAACGATTGAAAGGTTAATCAAATCCATATTGAACCTTTATATTAGATTTCTTCATAAATATCACCTTAATAGTTCTCACATCTGTTTGCTTTTCTTAATAGCCTTATCCTATTTTATTGGGAGTTTTATTTGTAATGTGCTGAGAAGTCATAAGAAAGGTATGCAATGTATTTGAATGTTAGTGCAAAATGTGCTGATTATTTAGGATAGCAAGCAAAGAACTGAATTAACTGGAAATGTGTTGCGAATCTTAAAGTTCATTTAGATCGTTTGAAAATAATGTGATAGTGATGCTCTAGATTCCTATGAAGTTTTGATTTTAAATCAATATAATGAACACTTTTTTGACTCGTCTATGTGTTCAAAAAGTTGGGTGCTTTATTATCTGTCGTCTCTGGCTCTTAGAAAACAATAATAACACATAAAATAAAAATGATTGTAGGCTACGCCCAAGACTTAATTTGTTTATGGCTTCTCATTTGTTCTATCAAGTGTTGTCGTATGCGTTACACCAGAGTTTTAAAAGAAATGAGCGAATATAAGATTGAGTACGAAAAACAGACCTAGGAAAAGTTATTTCTTAACTTATCAATATCGAATTGCCTGGTTCGTCACAACGAGTAGACAGTGTAAACTTAACAACGCGAATTTTTCAAAAATTGACTTGAATTAAATGTGTATAGAATTACATTTACTTAAAATTTAAAACATCAATGAAAAACAAAATTTGTGAAAAAAATACGCTTCACTTTAAAAACAAAAACTTGTCTTTAACCAGTAACTTTTTTGATGAAAATAGTTTCATCGCAAGTTTTTTCGGCGACGATTTATACCATTGATATTCATTTCACCTGTTAAATTCTACACCCAGAATTTAAATTTGTTGTCATATGTTCTACGATTTAAAGAGCACCATCTATCTGGCATATTTATATTAATTTTGGTTTATTTTTCGGGACCTCTTCTGAGTTTAAATATTTTTATGTTTCAAACATGAACAATAATTCATGTATCTTACAAATACAAAGTTATAGCCCAGTAATGTATCCTAAATTTCGACTTTTAAATATAAATACAATGCGAACGTAGTCCTACACGAATTCATTTCTCGGTCGAAAGCTGTCTAGCAACGCTTACGATTTCATTACGAAAATCCCACCATTAAAAAGTTAATAATCATCTTCTTCAAAGCCGGATAATAATTCCGACGTGATATTTTATTAAAATTGCCAACTTTAATGGTGCGAGTACAGATTTAACTTTGAAGCTGTGTGGTGTACAGCTTTAAGCTGGCATTAGTCGTAGGCGGGAACATCGGAAGAGTTTAATTGCGTTTCTCAGCTTCAATGTACAGCGCTATATACTACAGTGTATAGCACTTGGGATAGCCTTAAGTGATTGTCAAGTTCTGGAAACTCTGGCTGGAGTAAAAGTCAGTAGGCTTGTATGGACATGCACAAGCTCAATTCATGCTTATACTAGATGTGCATTGAATGAATTTTACTGGTCTCATTACAGTCTATGAATGAGTAAACACTAAGCTCTCCTTACTAAATTTGTTCTATAACTGAAAATGATACACGTGTTTTGCCTTTGAATGCCATTGAGACTTTAAATAAATTTAAAAAAAATTATAATCATAAAATCATATAATTTATTTTACGATTTTCCTATTCAGTTATAATACCTCATTCACCTAGATGGTCAATAAATAAAACATCATTAGTGTACTACACAAAACAATGCAGGATTCAGTATAAGATCTAAGATAAATTATACAAAATGTTTATTACAAATTTGAAATGCGATGAATATAAATTGAATTGCAAAATAAGAATGAAACATATAGAAAATGATTGTTTAAATACTCATTATAAAAAACAAAAGATAAAAGATAAGGTTTGGTTAAGGGAGAAGTAAAAATTAAGAAAAATCATGAAGTCAAATTCAATCTGAAATCTGTATCAGATTGTAAAAAATGACAGAAATAAAAAGTAACGTGCAGTAAGCTGAAGCCGGCTGGTTTTGAGTAGGTTCTTTGAGCATTAGCCACTGCGTTCAAACTTAAAAGCTTGAAGGTAAATATGTGGAAACCATTGAAGCTACTCTGAACGGCACTTTGTAAAACGTATATATAATTTAAAATCAAAGCGTTTGACATTTTCTAAATCTCTCTCAAAACAAAAGCATGTGAGCAAACGTGAATGGCAATGTTAAAAGCGCATTTACGTATTATCTTATTATTTTTCCAGATTTTACCTTAATGACTAAATTAATCCATGTTCTGAATAAAGGCCTATAGAAATGATCGTGTGTTGATCGTTTGATCGAGAAAGCTCATTTAGTCGTCATGTATTGTTAATTACTTCCATGGCATCAGATGTACCCGGAACATAACCCATCCTGCGATCATAACTGACACATTATGGCGTGTGGTGTCTCATGTGAATGAAATTGACCCAAATTTCACAATAATTCAAAAAAAGAATTTGTTGGTTTAAATAACTATTTATGTTCATCTTTGAGTTGCAAAACTTTTCGTTTATTTGTTCAAATCACAAAATGATACGTATAAAAGCTCATTACCGTCCGTTGTAATAAACAATTTTGTGACTGTACCCGTGACCTCTGATGACCCCTTCCAAAATGTATATTTATATACCATATACTTGTGGTAGCGTCTTTGATATTTAACATCTATAGTAGGCTAGATCCGCAGTCTCCAATACGTCCGCACAGGCGCGAGCCTACGAAATTGAAGCGCCAATCTATCCTTTTCAAAATGTCGATTTGGCGTTTTAATTTAGGCTTTTTTAATGCAAAAATTATTTTTCTTTATTGTTTAATATGGTTTTAGCTTGTACAGCATGGGAATGCACAAACAGAAACAATAAGAAGTTATTGCATAAGGGAATTTAGTAATCATTTGGTGTTAATGGCTAACATGCTCACCTGTCAACCTGACGGCCACCTTTAAAAACTTTTGGGCTACAGATCGCTCCCATCTACTTAACATGCAAACTGTCATTTCAACATGGCTTCTAATTGACACCCCAGAGAACCAACGTCTGCGGATCTCGCCTACTATAGATGTTAAATACCAATGGGTAGAGTTTATTCGAGGTCAAGGCCAGTTTTTTTTAAAGTAACTACCACCATTTTGTTCTGCAGGGTTCCAAAATGTCAAAACACCGCACTTTTAGAACCTCTCACTCTATTCCTAACATCTTTACGAGCGCACGTAGCCAGACGGTTTACGTCCACTGTTATCACGGCATAGTGACCAACAACAAGTAATTACGACCTCATCCAAGTAAACAACCCTGTGTGTCTTGAACGTGTTACATGCATGTGAAAGGTTATTTTACGGTGGTAATTTTTGTAAAGTAACAGGATCTCTAATGCATTTCATTTCACCTTATGGCCTTCTGCTATTGGTGTCCTAGGTATAAACAATGACACTAAGCCTAGTTTTGATGTCGACGAGTGAATGGCTCGGCGCGAGTGACCACATTTTAAAATGAACTTAACTTTGGTCGCGTCGTTCGCTGTTCGCGCGATCCTATTCCGCTGATTGGTCTAGCTAGAGCCTATTCGTTTGCATCTATCGCATTGCATGAAAACGAGTTACTCTTAAGCTGTCGTTGGTCCGAAGGTTGAGTCTCCGATACAAATACAAAAGGTCATCGGTTTATTTATTTATTTATTCAACGTCTATCCTATTCAGTTAAAAAATTGATTTACAAAGGAGGAATCGCTTCATGCAGAATCTTCTGTTTTGCCCTTAACTCCGTCAATATACTTGCCTTGGTATAACTTATATGTAAAAGGTGACTTCGGAGCCGTTCTTGCGACGAAAAACAGAACTTCCAAAGTTTTTTCGATTTGGTCTTGTTGATACTTGCGTCGCCCGCGAGTGAATCGTGCCCAGCCATGCGGTTGGATAATTTCTAATTTAAAGAGTAATCTCGGCCTGGCCACTGATCGCTCGTTGATGGTGTCTGTGCTGATAAAGTTGGCTCTAAATTAAAACCCACGCTTTAGTTCAGTTCAATTCTGTGACTGTTACCGGTAGACGCACGTCATTTTAATTCCCCCTGCGATTGATTGCGGATTATTCACTAATGAAAAATATCGAGTAAAAAATTGTTTTGTGTTCAATATTCTCGTACCATTTTAATCTAATATGTCTACGTTAATTGTGTAAAAACATGTTATTATTTCTATTTTAAAAATTTTATATGCATAAACATTGGCATTTAACATTTTGTACACAGTCTTGCCAAGGCTTAGTTCGCCAAGAAGGATATCCCTTTTGTTAGATAAAAATAATATTTAATCTTATTCAGAAGTTAAAAAAACCCATACCGATCGACCATCAAGATGTTTTTTTTTTTTACTTTTGAATTGAATTGAATATGAATAATTACACCTACGGGAGTGTTTCCCGACTAACCCAAATCGTGAAAAAAATATAATTATTTTGACCCAAATCTCAAACCACGCGTCTTTCTTTAGAGAAATTATATTATCTAAAGTAAGTAAGAAAAATATCATTGTAAAACTGGTTTTACACGGCAAACTGGTCCGATCTCAGAACCCCCGCGACTAAAGAGGAGACGAACAGAGTATCGAGAGAGTCAGCGAAGAAACCAATTTACTTGTATCTAACGATGTTTGGAAAATCTCGTACATATTATTTCCATTGCTCGATGAGAACGATAGATTCCACGATTGAGCCAATCAGACGCGCGTTCTGTCTGGCGCCTCGTGACGTGAATCCCTCGCCCGCTTCTCTCCTAATGAGAAATCCATCTTCGCCCTACTCTCTTACAAAGAGATATTGATGAGCTACCTCGATATCGAGTTCCAACGGTCGGGTTCAATTTGTCGTGGAAAGTTTTTTAATTCAAGACCCGCATGGTACGAAATATATTTTTCATCGATGTATGTGTTTGTTATTCGGGAAATGGAACACTGTTTTTTTACACAAAGCTATAGTCTTGAGCTCAACTATTTCTTGGGAACTTCCCGTTTTACTTCTTCCTCTGTAGCATGTGTATCTTGTGCAAAAATTACCCAGGAATATAGTTCGCATACGATGCTGACAAATCTAATGAGATCATTCATTCATCAATTCAGATCTTTCATGCAACTACACTTCAGAAGTTAAATAGCTACCGTCTCGGTGGTCTAGTTGGCTAAAACGCTTACCTGGAATGTGGGAGACTCGGGTTCGAACCCCGGTCGGGATGTTTTTTTCTGAATTGTGTTGAATATGCCGAC
Organism: Sweltsa coloradensis; assembly: GCA_024449915.1. Classification (NCBI taxonomy): domain Eukaryota; kingdom Metazoa; phylum Arthropoda; class Insecta; order Plecoptera; family Chloroperlidae; genus Sweltsa; species Sweltsa coloradensis. The sequence continues at coordinate 79,924 of JAMZAV010001583.1, read as the reverse complement.
TAATGGTAGAAATTAAGAGAATTTCGTTTGTATTATCTGATGTATGCGATGGGGCATGAACATTATTGAAATTATATGAGGGCAGAATTCACAAGCAAAATGATAATTCATTATAAGAAAACTGCATTGCATTATTGACATTTCGACAAAAATCTAACGTTAACCTCATATATTATTTGGGACACGAATATTTACTCTTATACCTATTCAAACACTCAAATTTCATCAAAAGGCAAACTATCTGATTGGGGTTATGAATGATGTACAAACGTGTATTGCTAATGTTAGTTATTTTTCATCGTTTAAAGGTAAAACGTTATCGCAATATAAGTTTGTGTATCGGCATCAATGTTCAAAAATGTGAAATTTTCATCATTTTTATGTTGAATAATAATAATAATCTTAACTCATTTTCAACATCGTGTTGAGTGGTTTTCTTCACTCTGATATCTAGGGCACGAAACTATTTTTGTCGAGGTTGCCTGGCTCAGCGTTTCTTCCTCCTTATCCTGCATCTGCTTCCACTAATTTCCCCCACTCTTCCCTGTCCTCCCACAGCTTCACTTCCATCACCTGGTTCCACGATTCACCTCGCTCTTCAACGTCTCCTTCGATCAATCTCCCCCATCTTTCTCTCGGTCTTCCTACTTTTCATTTACCTTCCAACCCTGCTTCAAAGTCTCGTCTTGGGATCATATCCATTTCCATCCTCTCCATATGTCCTAACCATCTTAAACTATGACAAAAAATAACATAACATAATAGTTAACATAAAATAACATTTTGCTACATTAGAAAAAATTTATTTTTTCCATTAATTTAAGCAGGTCATTCTTTAAATATATGATAGGTCTTTGTCCGTAGGCTTAATTATTTGTCTCTGGAGTAGAAAACGAGTCCCCTTATATCAATCGCACACTTGGCTTCGCTTCTGAAAATATCCCACCGTTTGTTACAAGACAAACAAACCCTATCGAGAAATAGGAATTACATTGTAAACAAACTGACAGAGACTCAGGACTGGTGTCAGATCCCTAAAAGCTTATATACGTCTCGATTCTCAAACTCGGGTGGCGAGCCAAGACCTCTGAGGGCTTTCATAGAGTCATCTAAACAACGATGTTCTCTTGCGATGTTCACATGCATTGGTTTATTGGGATTAAGGGCGCGTCAACCATTAGGTCATAATGCGCTACTCTAGCCTATGGGGTGTGGGAAGAAGGGGCCCATGCTGGTAGGGGAAGAAAGGGAGGGGTTCTCTCGTCGCGGTCACCATCGTCTTTGTCATTATTTGTGTCTTCATTGTCGTCGTTGTCAGGGAGGTTGTCAAGTGAAGAAGGGTTGTCCCCGACGACGAATGCCAGACCTAAATAACATAAACCTCAAAATAAGAACTATTTTCGTTCATTTTAATCTGCATGTTATTTTATAACAAACATAACAATTAAAAAATCATAGATATTCATAGAAGAAATGAATAGTGCAGAATCCCTCGACTCGAAGTGTCTAAAGTTCCAAACTAAACCAATGCTAAAAGCTAAATTTTTAAAATATATTCTTTAATATCGATATCATTTTTAACGTTTGAAATAATGACGTTCCCAGCAAACACACGACTGTGTCAAACGTATGTTAAATGTACGTTAAACACACTAGTACTGTGTAATTCGTGTGTAGTGTGTATATATGTATTTTGGAACATATGGGAATTGTATGGGCAACGTGCGTTCAGGCACTGCACTGCTTGTGCGTTGCTTGACAGCACATATCCCACACAGGGCCTTTACGTACTCTACGTAAAAGAAAACGTATGTATTTGTTTCCTATATTGAGGTGTGTTACCCGTGCGGGCAACGTGCGTTCAGGCACTGCACTGCTTATGCGTTGCTTGACAGCACATATCCCACACAGACATCGTACGTACTCAATGTAAACGTAAACTGTACGTAAAACGCACGTATCGAGTGGGATGTGTGTGGTGTGTGGGTAATTCATTTGAGTACGTGTGTTGCACGTATGGGCAACGTACGTATTTCTGCACCACTGCTAGCGTGAATTTCATACTCAAATCAATCATCATATATTGACCATGCAACCATTTTCATATTAGCACAATACCACTGACAAAATGTATTTATATACAGGATATATGTATCTATTTAGGATTCCAACCAAATTACTACTGATAAATGCCTTCTGCCGTTCTGTATAATTCAATTTATTATATATCTACATCAAACTTTACTGTTAGCAATATATTGTTATATTTCCTTCTAAACTTATGATACAACGTTTTTGATTTATGGAGAATTATAACTTTAAATCATATTCGAGACCGAATAGGGGCCTATTAGGTTTGACGAAACACGAGAGCGCCTCGTCCAACTACAGGCTAGTTTAACTCTTCTCAGTCATCAGTTCACCGTGGCCGAACGGTCTAGTGACTGGCTTTCAGATTCCAGGTTGAAGGAGCGACACATGGCCGAGGTTCGAATACACACGATGAAGTAAAATTTATCTAATGATGCATATTTCCAAATTGAATAAACTGACATAGTTATCTAATGAAATGCCGCTTAAATTGATGTGAGTACTGTACTTCATAAGTCAATAAAATAATTTTTAATATTTTTAGTAATTGTTTATTGGCATAGCTAACTTATACTTTTCAGATTCTCTACTAGATGGAGCCATGGATTTATTCCCTGCAGACCAAGCGAGGTGCTGGCTAAATATTTATTAGTGCCGAAAACGTGTGTTTTACGTGTGTTTTTCGTGTGTTTCCCGTGTGGGCGGAATATTACTGAGTGCCGTAAACGTGTGTTTTCCGTGCGGTTAAGGTGCATCCCTGGTATGTTGTAAACCATTAAAAAACGTTGTGTTATACATACGGGCGGAAGTGACACATTCTTACGGGCAATGTACGGGGGGAAAACGTACATAAAACGTACGTGCGCGTACGTTCTTGAACGTACGTTTTATGTACGGGCGGGATTACTTGTGTTTGCTGGGTTAACATTTCAAAAGATTCCGGAGAGCACTTCGTCCAGAAAAAATGTTAACCTGTCAGTATACAGGCCCCAACACCCCCCCCCCCCCCAAACGTTACTTTTGACTTCGCTCCCTCTTGTAAGAACTTCAGTATACCCTACCCCTGCGTGTTCATTTAGCTTTCGTTATCTTGTTCCAGGACAAATTTTAGCGTGTTCGATGTTTATCTGAAATACTAATTATACCTTCTTTTAATTTGGCTCGAATGTCGGATGCCATATGCCGTCCGCAGTGGCACATACGCGATTAGGAAGCTGGTCCGAAGCGTATGGCTCCACGAGGACGTGGGATCGAATCCCGCATTAGGCATGTTTTTTTGTAATCGTCCTTCATCGTCATCTATCATCACTTATCGTCTCGAATAACCTTTGTGCATTGATAAAGACGTTAAGCAACAAAAATCATCAACATCATTATCGTCATCAGATTCCACACCAGGAGAACTTTGTTCCTTGGTTGTTGTCCTCATGGCTAGAGCTACCGACCAAGAGTTGTGTCCCCGCCCCCTGGCCCATCCTTCACAACACCTCTTCATCCGGATCAGCTCACCCGGTTACAGGATGCCTTTCCGGCCCGGCTACGTGTTTCCTACTCTTCCGCCCCTCCCCCTACCGTAGAAACATTCCCCGCAATTATCTCACGACCTCAGATTGAGAAACTACCTCTTAGACGCCTCGCCGCCATTAGGGATGTACTCACCTCGAAATGCTTTCTATACGAGCTCTCGCAAACTCACCGCCCTCGTGGATAAGGATTAATTCTGGGGTTCTCCGGCATGAACGGTGACTCCCTGTAGGACTGTATGCTACTTCTACGCTGGAGTAGCGCGAATCTGAACTCTGCAGCGAGGAGGAAATTTCATGAACGTGACTTTTTATTTTGGTAATACACGCAGTTCAGAGAGGCGCCGAGTGAGTGCACCAGGGGTTAGACTCTAGGTTGATGAGATTTGATCGGCTGTAGTTCTCCAGCTGACAGTAATGCTCCACAGTAATGCTCCACAGTAATAATCCACAGTTAGTAATGCTGCACAGTCATGCACCACAGTAATGCTCCACAGTTTTGCTTCACAGTATTGCTCCACGCTGGAGTAGCGCGAATCTTAACTCGGCAGCGAGGAGGAGATTTCATGAACGTGACTTTGTGTTCGCGTACTACACGCAGTTCAGAGAGGCGCCGAGTGAATGCGCCAGGGGTTAGACTCTAAGTTGATGAGATTTGATTGGCTGTAGTTCTCCAGCTGACAGTAATGCTCCACAGTAATGCTCCACAATAATGCTCCACAGAAACGCTCCACAGTATTGCTCCACAGTATGCTCCACAGTAATGCTCCACAGTTTTGCTTCACAGTTTTTCCACAGTATTGCTACACAGTAATGCTCCACAGTAATGCTACACAGTACTGCTACACAGAATTGTTTAACAGTAATGCTACACAGTTAAGCACCACAGTAAAACTCCACAGTCTATACAAAGGTCTGCTTGTTTGTATAAGCACCTTCATTCATACGGAAAGTTTATCCAAAATACCTCGGATAACGACCAAACTACGGTTTGTGAGTCTCCTTCTAACCCGTGGCGCATTCTCTCGGCGTCTGTCTGAACTACGTGCACTAAGCGACCACAAAAGTTGCATTGCGGCATGTACATTGAAACCTCCTGAAGATATTATATAGCACCGTGAATTAGGATAATATGCGTTCGGCTTTCTAAATGTATGTGAATTATGTTTTGATCCGAGTTCTCTCTCACGGCGACTTCCTGTAGAGTTACTGGATGTTCGTCTGCTTTTCTAGAGTAGCGCGGATCTTTGGCTCCGGGGATAAAATATTCAAATTATTGAAACAAGCTATTATTTATTATAAAACCACTGATTGGAACTTTAACCTGGGTTACTTATTTTAATCGCGATATTTCGGAGACTCTGTCTCCTTCCTCAAGCATCGTAACCCAGGTTAGTTCTGTTGAGTGGTTTATATGTTTCCGTTTGAGTGAGTTGTGATAAAAAAATTTGTATGCTTTTATTTGATGTAAAATTTGGCGTTTCCCTAGTATATTACAATTGTTCGTCTGAGTCGTGGTACATAAATCATGTAAGCCTATATATTGATTGTAACTAAAGAATACAACTATGAAGTTGTAGCAATGTTCGAAACTATGTGTCCTGACCGTTTTTGTTTTTTGTTTTTACAGTTAACATTTACGTTATATTTATAGTTGGAGCAAGAAACCTCAATGATACACCTGAATATAAATACATAAAACTAGATAATAATTATTCTCTCGTTTCATTCGTATTCTCTTATATACGAGGCACTAAAATTCAATAAATAGCCAACATAAGCATACAGTACAATTGTTATGATATGTACAAAACAAGACTATAAGGCATTAATTATTAAGTAACTTATTTTAGGACAGAAATAATTGCGAGGGAATATCTCCATTGCATACTTTGCACCTTTCCAAACACCTCAATAAAAAAGTTATTTGTTTAGGAATAATTAATAAATACTTATTCCAGACAATATAAACTTAGAGGTCATCACAAAGTGTTATAATGTAATATGCTATGTGTCTGGAAATAAAACTTACTTACTTACTTACTACTTACTTACTTACTTACTTACTTACATCAAGGAAATAAACTATAACGTATTTACCATGTCATGTATGTGCACATAGCTGTTCGTTTCTGGTTTTGGAATGAAAAGGTCAATTAGTGGAATTTATGGTTGTGTTCTGAAAATCATCAACCGTATTTATTGGTAAAAACGATAAGTCGAAAATAGTATTGAAAGTAAATGAGGTTTCTTTCATCTCCGTCTTTTAATTTTGTCCCTACATGTAAGTTGTAGACACTTACTAAGAAACCAATGTTTTTAAGGCAGCCGGGTGCAACTGTATGTACATCAATACACGTTGCCCGCCTGATCTAGTAACAAGTGACACTATAACCCCCGCAGTAGGTAGCGCTCTTGACCAATGGGTTATATTTTAGCTTTTCAAGCGTTCTCGCCAAGCCCATTTATCTTCTTGTAATACTGTCAGTTGCAGTATTGGCAGAAATTAATAGCACTGCTATTTCCCAAACAAGGATACGTCCAATCATTTGCGATACAAAAAGCATTAATCAACTTCCTTTACATTATTAAAAATCAAAAAATAAATTTTCCACATACAAATCGTTTATCACTTCAAACAAAATATCGAATGAATCCGTTTAACGTGGATTTTGAGTTAATAATCACACAACGAGTAGAGTACATAATGCTTAATTACGCGTATGAATTGCACAAAGACGGATATGATGTACATCAATTCCGGACAGTTTAGTTAATTTAGACTAATAACCATAAAAATAAAGGCATTGCCTATTTACTAGTAACTAGGACTGAGCGGGTAGAGGGTTTGATAGTTGGGTTGGGTAGAGAAAAGTTGGCCGTTATAATACTGCATAAAAACGGAGGTTGAATTTTATTTGCAAATAAGTTTACGTTATGATTTTTAATAAATTGATTTTTATTTGTCAGTATTTTTTATGTTTTATTGAATGTTATTTTATAACTTATTTAAAAAAATGTTCTGGACCGGCACCTCCACCAATTAAGTATGTTAATCCTCAACCGGAACTGAAACTGATTACCTTTTTCTGAAAGTCAGGTCAGCCTTAAAATACCCGAGGTACCTGAAATTTCCGTGACCCGCGCACCACTGCAAGTAACGGAAAAATAATCTGATAAAAGGAACAAGCTTTTATTTCAAGATTATTATAGTTATTTGGGAAGAACAGGGTCGATCCTAACTAAACTCACACATTATTTTATTGTGCTATACTATTTCAATAAAAGTTTTCTAGAATCCAAATACATGTTATTTTCCTAAAGTCAGTAAGTTTATCGATTATTGGGGGGAAAACATCCTTGTTGTTGTTATTGGTACATTATTTTGGTTACAAATGTAAATATGTTCTTAACCTACTCATGATAAGTGTACATATTGAACGGATTTGTGATTTTTAATATCCGTAATATATTGATATGATGTTTAAGGAGTGTGTTTTAAACTCACTTGAAGCCACTAAAACTCATGTTATTCACTAATGTTTTTATAATTTGTATTAAATTCGAATAATAATATTATCAACAATGTTAAACAAATAAAAAACAAACAAACAAAATAATAAATAAATACAAAGTAAATTATTAATTAAGATTGAAACAAAAATAGCTGTAGCTACCCCGAGGCTCCAAGCGTTGAACTCAGCCAACATAGGCTACGAACTAATTAAAGTGCGAACCGTGTGCAAGCGTGCCTTGTTTGCGACATACGCAGTAAATACATTGCGGTGTGGAAGCTACGCTCCAAATGATGAATGGTACTAATATGAAAGTCACCGCAGTCGTACGGGTGACGGCTCATCATACGGCCTGTCATTGCCGGGTTTAGAAGCAGGGTGCATGCTGGGGGATTTAATTAATAAATTAGCTTGATTTATTATGTTTGTTTTGATTGCTTTGGGCGTGTTAAACTCTTTTCAATGCAGTAAACTAGAGGTGAGTTTTATCTAAATGGCTTTAGTTTTGTGCTTCCTATGACATTTATTGTAGTTGCGATAAATTTGTCTATGAGCTTCTAGCAATACATAATATATAATGAATTTAATTTCCCCATTATTATAGAAAATAAAAAGTAATAAACATAATTACAACATTTTATCGGCACAATACTGAACGTCATAAAATAGGAAATAATGTTCATTATTTTTACATAATTATTGTTCTAGCGAATAAATTATTCGACGACTGCCGCTTGTATCCCATTACCGTGAACTTTATTGCTTCTGATAATTTAACTTGCGAGGTGTATGCTAACGTGTTCGGTCTCATATGTGTGTAGCATAAATTTCTTCAGATGGAATTTGTTGTCCAAATATACTCAACACTTATTGTTTATAGCCGAATTCGGGATATTTCTATTTTATCACAAATCTGCAGAACACAGCTGTTCTCCACATACATTCTTCAACAAGCTATAAGGAAGAAACTTTAAAATTAAAAATTAATTAAAAATGAACCTAAACCAAACGAATAGTTTAAACTTGAATAATTTGATGTATTCTAAACAAACTTGATATAAAGATATTCCTTTCAACTTGGTATAATTGATCATTGTGTATTTAATGAATGCAAGAATATATCATTGTCAGTTATGTAACATTTTGACGATAAAACATTGTGTGTATTTTATTATATTTTTACTGGTTAATATATTCTATATTTCAGCTTTAATATTTAAGTAATAATATGCTTTTTACATTTTACAATGAATATTTTAACAATCATAGTAACATCGTGTACAAATTAAAAAAATGTTCAATTTTGTTATTTGTGTTCTGCATTTAATCGAAAATTAAACAATGCCCGGTGGGATACATGTGTTTAATCCATCGTTATAGCATTATAAAAGAATTAATTCGATTATGAAAATTGTGACCATTGTTCTGTTAAAGCTGGAGGCATAATTAATTTTTAATGCCTAGTGCTTGAATGAGTGGAAAATATCACATGCAGTACACATTATTATGTAAATAAAATTGCTAGCTCACAAACGATCTGCTATTCTGCCAACTGATGGTCACATTTGCTGTAGTAATCGCGAATTGTCAAACTCAGCGCATGTTTGTTTTACAATATGTGACATGGAATGTTGTGTGTATCAGTACTTTACTTCAAAATCCACTCTATTTTGATAATGGAGTATTTATACGGTTTTCGCATTTCCCATCACATTAAACATGGTTTATTGTTCAACTGTGATAGGCTGCCCTACGGCTGTCAGAAATATAAACAAACCGTGTTTCAATAGTGTTTTTATTGTTTTCACCGCTGTTTTCAACAATTTGTTGGTGGGTTTGAAACAACATAACAAATCTCTCATATAGAATATTTTGTCAGTCTTCATTTTTTGTTCTCCCATTATCTCGGCGCTCTTACCTCTATTCCTCAAAACATGTCTTGTGATCATGATGCGATCACGAATGTTGGTGTACAATTGTTATTTCCTTAATTCTTCCTTTCACTTAATAATTTATATTAGTAGTGCAAGTAAAAGTTGACAAAACACTATAGTAACTTGATATATTAGAAATCGCATTTTACATGTTACCACTGAATATATTATCAAGTGCAATGGTGGAACAAGTGGTTCTAGGGATTAAATTGATTCTGGTTGTACTAGTGGTACTAATGGTGAGGTTATGAGTGGAGGTTATGGTTGTTGTTGTAGTACAGTACTGGAACAAGTAGTTCTAGAGGTGGTGTTGTTTTGTGATGGTGGTTCTAGTGGTATTAGTGGTTTTCGTAGTGGTAGTGGTGTTAGTGGTGTTGCGGTGGTGGCCTAACCCCCCCCCCCCATATGTTCCAGATACGCGACGAGATGCGCACGGCCGGCGTCCTCCCGAGCGAAGAGTTCTTCCCGGACGCGGAATCAGGCGAGCGGCCATGTTCCTTCGACATCGCCTCACACGAGCGCGAGATGGAGTTGTGATGCTAGGACAGAAACCGAAGCACTCGTGCGGGAAGAGACTCCACCTCCAGCTCACGGCCTTGTCGATACCACGGCGCGTGTGAGGAACACTTTGACCTTGACCAGGGGGACTGGTTCGAGAGACGCGACGAGTTCCAGCTCACCAGGACGCGACTCCTCGAACTAGAGGACGAGGGAGTCTACTCCAAGGAATACTTTTTCAACACGTGTGCATAATATTACATTAAACTGTTAGTTATATTGAAAGAAAAACATAATCTCGAAAAGGAAATTGTAAATATTTTTATAGTGTGCGGAAAGATTTTTTATAAATGTCGATTTTATAACGTCGAATCAAAAATAGAAATTGTCTCCTGGTTGGAAAATCGTAAAAGGGAAATTAATTGGACCTCTTTCAGAAAAGGGCAGATATGTTTCTCACTTAGATTTGAAAGCGCAATGGATCAATTAAGGCCAAGTACATCTGAAAACAGGGAACCCATGATACAAGCTCAGTTATTAATGGGCAGAACGAAGTCTAGTCAAATTTGAAATGACTACACCTGCAGTCACTAAAGCTTATTAATATTGGTCAATGAACAGAATCTGTTGATTCCCCAACTCCACTGGCGAATTTCGGTGCCATGTTGAGTTAATTTTACTATTTTAGTGTTTCCCAACAATCAATTTTGACATGCATAGTCATTAAAAGTATTTTTGAATATCTATACACACACACACATACCAATTTTCAACATTGGAGATAGAACACATGCATTCTGATTTTGAATTATTTTGAATTTTTGATTTTGGTTTTGAAAAATCAAAATTTTATGTTGTAGTTTGAGATCGAACACTTGCATTCTAAGGAGACGAGATGTATACGTATACATCTCAAATATGCATGCTTCACTGTTGAATCCGAATGCAGTCTTGACTTATATTTTTTTAAATTTGATTTATAACTCACTAGTCACTACCCTATTCGCAATTGATTTTGTAATTTATCATAGTGTATTGTTTTATTTTTTATTATATTGGCTATTGTACAGGAAACAGCTGCAAAATTGCTCTAGGTTTTGATAATATAGTAAATCTAACTAGCTCCGAGTATCCAGATTCTAGTTGCTCGAAGTGTAGGTTGTTTGTTTATCGACTCAACTCTCTTTTCTTAGGTATTTTTCAACCCTGCTTTGAATTTAAACTTACGAGACGATTCTTTTGCGTGATTTTCATATACATCATAAATGAACATTTTGATTTGATTTCACTCGAGGGAACCACACCCTAAATATAATTCACAGTAATTTTAAGTAAAATCATGATTTATTTATTCAAATAAATAACGGTTAATGGCGAACCCCCCGCCCCCAATAAAAGTGATTGTTTTAAACTCATCATTATTTTATAAGAATTATGATATTTTAATCAACAAAATTATAGTAAGATCAAATTTTACTATTGTACTATGGGCATAATCTAATTTATAAAAGAAAACACCTCATTTGCTAGTTTAAAATTGATTAAAATATATTTGATTTTAATATTGTTTTGAAGTAAATATTTTTGTTTATTTAAATGTGACCAGTTACATTGGTTAAGTCGTCTAGATATTATGTTTCATTAAAAAAAATCATGAAATAGAGATAATATTTCAGAACTTTTATTCATGAAGACTAATTGCAATAAAAGTGTACACAAATGTATCGATGAAGTTCACGCATTACGCGCAAGACCCTCATTTAAGAACTCGTTGGTTCGACACCAGCGCCCGGTAGTTCTCAACGAAAGTTTTTTACATCTCCTTTAGTCACTTTGGGATTTAGCCCCACAAGATAGCGCTTCGAAATCCCTCCACGCAAAAAGTTGAGATTAGAGGTAAAAGAAAAGTGTATCTCGGGTGAATGTATATGCTTTCTGCGGCGAGTTATATGGTTCCGACCCGTCCAGTTGATGATGGAGCGGTCAGCGTGAACAAATCTTAAATGACCACCATGAGATTTCGGGTTGATCCAGAGTAAGATGGATTGAGATCTCTAGTTTTGTTGATCAGACCAGAGCCATTTAATAAAGTCTGTCATAACACCTGTTCTTCTATGTCTCACTGTAAATAATACTTTGATAAACGATTGTCCTCCGCAAACAAGTTGGAGAAAAAGATTAATAATAAGAAAAACAGAAAGAAAGTTGAGAACTGTTCGAGAAAATAAAAGAAGTGAAATAAGAAGTCGGCGATACAGGAAGTGTAACATGTAGCTGTTCGGAACAGGAACAAGAAAACGTTACGCGACAAAACATCCGAGCAACATTGCACATTTCTGTTTATTACGTAAACAAAAACTGAGGCAACAGGGAGAGAATAACCTCCGTTCCAAAGGGGTCACTAAGGGACGTCAGTGTAAAATTGGAACCCATAAGAAAATGTAAAAACAATAAAATCTTGCGGAAAAGTAACGGCTTTCTTAATGGTCCGCACGAGGTGAATATCCAGGCTAGAGGGGTTTATTTATGTGTGTGGAAAACGACGCCAATTTTCCGCTCGGCTGCTTTTCCGAGCGCTTCCACGCGGACGGCTTAGGGGCGTGGCGTGGGCTTCAGATACAGCTACAGGCGTCTTATGTGAGGATTAATCACCGTATGCGTTTAAATTGAAAATACTTACTCAAAATGAGCTTATAGTGCTTTTTTATATTTTATGGAGTGAAGAGTTTTAAATGAAAACACAAGACTATTTATATGGTGGTTAGATAAAGCGGTTGGTATAACGTTAGTTATATTTCTTATCAAATATTCGCTAGAGGGTTTAACCATTGGTTTTCCCTAGACTTCATTTCATATGGGACCAACTGATTTAATGTTAATTTATCCTTTGAAGATGTGTCTTATTTTTTGTATCCAACAACCAGCAACCCAGTAACCATTTAGACCCTAAGAAAACTTTGATTAAAAATGACATAAGAACTGAGTTCACTATAACAAAATTTAAAAAATGTCTCCCCTTTATGAATGATGTGGTAATCTAAAGTGTTAACGTTTTATGACTATTAACTATATATGACTTTTGATATGACTATTAAATTCTTGGCTTCGCGTAAACAGGAAATTTAAAACTAATCATGTTTATAACTTTTCTGAATAGAAAAATTTAAAACCCTTAAACTCATTTAATCATTTGGGAAAAAGTAATAAAGATAACATTTATTGATTTATTTATTTATTTTGAAGATATGTTTCCTCTCGAGCGGGATTGTACACTTTAGATACTCTAAATAGAAATATATTTTCTATGTTAAACATGTTTGTATTATTCTCAATTATTCGAAAGCCATGCCCATAGGACAATTGCATACATGCATTTCATTCTGGGCGTCAACCAAACTATTTATCTGAATCATAGGTCAATATTGGGTTATCAAATCGTACAACAGAAGTAAAATGAATTAACGTCATTTTTTAAATGATGTTTAAACTCAATTCTGAGTTTAACAACATAATTTTAATATAATTTTCATTAAATTTAAGATCTATACAATTATTGCTAGTTCTCCACAGAGTAAAAAACAAAAACATATTTATTATTTTTATTTAATTTAAGGGGAATCCCTAGACCCAAATATGATTTCTTAAGAATGCAGTAAAGACGTCTGAAAAGTAAGTAGAATGTAACAGGGGCTTAATAAATGAGCGGATTATTTTTTTGAAAATTTTTTGACGGGACATAACCTCAGAATCAACAATTGTATTCAAATTACTGGAATCAGTTGCTCAAGTTCAAAATTGAATTTTTAGCAGCGGTTTTTTGTATATTATTTTACACTCCTTTATCTACAACATAAATAAAAGATTTTTTATTTATATGGTTTGTTGCGTCGCACAATTTTTTTCGCCTGCCGGTACAATTTCAAATTTTGTACCGTTTAACGGAAAAAATCGTGCAACGCAAGAAACCATATAAAACCAATAATACTTATATTTAGGTTGTGAATAAAGGAGTGTAGAAATAATATACAAAAAACCGCTGCTAAAAATTCAATTTTGAACTTGAGCAACTGATTCCAGTTATTTGAATACAATTATTGATTCTGAGGTTATGTCCCGTCAAAAAAATTTTAAAAAAAATTATCCGCCCTTTTATTAAGCCCCTCTTACATTTTACTTACTTTTCAGACGTCTTAACCTGCATTCTTTAGAAATCATATTTGGGTCTAGGGATTCCCCGTAAGTGATAAAAATTCATTCTGGACAGGCGTAATTATAAATGTTAGACATGTTTTGTGAAAGTCTTGCGCGGATGTAGCATTTCGAAATACCGCTACTTCTACAGTTAGAGTTAGTTTGTAACTTATCAGAAATACATAATCATTTTTGCACTCTCAAGCGTAAACTTTATTTGTTTTACGATCGGATTCTCGCAGATTTTTAAATCATCTAGACTATATTTCTTATCACGACCACAATTACAACGTAAAACATTCCGCTATTAACTTTTAAACTCGAATATCGCTGAAGAACTTTTTGAAAGTTGTTCGTAGTGCTTAGTTCTCGTGGCGACCGCTTCTGGAGGGGGGGGGAGGGGGCGCGCTTCGGTAGGTAACAGATTCCCAAACCAATAGATAACGGCCATTTTCAAACTTATTAGGGTAGGTACAGGCAACTACAAAATCTCACGTTTTCGATGTAGATTATTCAAGTGTCCAACAATACTTGTAAGACGTATGTAATCGGTCGTACCGACCACATTGCAAAACTATATACGCGTGAATCACAAAGAAACGAAATCGAAATTATATATTATGATATCTTTCATTTCGTAGTTTTGTTTTTGCAAACGCTTAATAATATTCTTATCAAAAACTTAGTCAAGTTACTTCAAGAACCTTTTTCAGTTTTTTAATTAGTTTATTTTAATCACAATTTTAGTTTTGTATCATTTATTTCCAGAACACTCCATGATTAAACCCAAGCAAAAAATCATCTCATACCGCGATTACTGTACAATTGTGATTTTTAGTACTTAGGCCTATGTTTTGGTTGTTAGATTTTGTAGAGTTGATTGTTGAAACTGTTAACAATACAATTGTTTCTCGATTTTGTTAGTCGGGAAACGCTCCCACAGGTTACAAATCATTTAAATCCATTCTACATAAGAAGTTAAATAGTTACCATCTCGGTGGTCTAGTTGGCTAAGGCGCCTCCTGGAATGTGGGAGACTCGAGCTCGAACCCTGATTGGGAAAGATTTTTTAACTTCTGACTTTTATTCTTAAGTATTTGTTATTTAAGAATTAATTGAACTAAACACTGCTTTTAGGCGGGAAAATAAGTTTTTATTATGTTAATTACTACTACTTATTATATTACTTATTATTATGTTTGTAGTATGGCTACTTGTGTTTTGGGTTGTCCCTATTTCTATCACCTGTCACCTTCTATATAACTACTTCGTTGAAGTCATGTTATTATTAAAAGTCCATGGTTGAACTAACACAAATACTACTACCAACCTACCTTACATTAACGTGGCACTTGATTTCTGTCTGTACAACCAATTGGAAGAAAAACATTGGTGCAAGTGTAAAGTTAATATTTTTCACCTGGGAGACATACTTTCTAAATTTCTCGCTATAATGTTATCTTAAGGCTCGGGTGCCCTTATTGAAACGTTAACGACATTACTAATATAAACTGCAAATAAACGATAATATTTGCTTATTAAAACTATCGTCGCTTTTCGTCGTCGATTAAAACTATTTCAATAAAGAAATAAAAATTACAATGAAATGTTTGAAGAATGGAGAGTGCTACGATGGAACACATAACTATTGTCGCCGTGTTGTGACAAGTGCGGTCGATTTTTATACGATGGTGATAGAAGAAAAGTGGGCTGAAAAGTGACTATCATAGATATTTATAAACAACAAATCGAATATTTGTGTTAATCAATAAACATGTTATGTAAAATGTGTGTAAATAAAAGTCAAAACATAAATACCGATCGAAATTTAGGCAAATGGTTCTAACGTGAAGGTGTTTGATTGGCGAATGTTTGATGTGACACTTGAGTTAGTAGCTTGAAAGTGGGTAAACCTTTATGTGTGTGTGAAGTACAGGTTTAATATGATATTTTTCCAACAGCTTTAAACAGTGCAATGAAATTGTAGAAATGCTATTTGGAACTGATCACCAAACAATGGTAGAAGATTTCTTAAATAGGTAGACAATTTTTTAAAATGAATAGTGTGTCTCCAACAATGCAAGAAGGAGACGTTCTTGATATAATACACTCTAAATTTTACTTCTGAAGTTTAAAATCACGCTGAGATTTTATTGAAAACAGAACTTTAGACTTCATTGGTCGTACAAGTTTTTTTTATTTTACTCAATATGGTTGTTTGGTTGTCTGAATCTCGTGACTAAAGTTATGAGTTAAAAGTAAATTACGACTGTTTGTTATATGTTTTAAATCTTGTGACTGATTAACTTTCGTTCAAAAATGTTAACCAATCGGGGAATATGTGTACCCAGTACAAGCAAATATTGTTTTCACATCTGTTTTCCGCATTTGTATATATAGATTAAATCAAAATACAACCTCGGAGTCGATGACAATGATTGTTCTGAAATTATTTACACGTAAGCTGATGAAATGGTTGAGCTGTGCACCATTGCAAAGACTGTGTAAGCTTGGTTTTCTACACTCGCCTCTTGCGGCATCAACCTCAGTGTGATTACTCTCTTTCCTACTGAAGCAAAACTATTGTTTTTCTGGACTTTTGAGTGAAAGATGAGTTTAAAATGTTGTCCCATGTGACCATTAACTAATCACACTTGATCAATGTGATGTTACTCTCATGACAAGTATTTTCAAGTATGTTTTAGTATGTTCAAGTATGTGCAAGTATGTTCAAGTTTGTTTAAGTATGTAAGTGTATCGAGTATGTTATGTTTAAGGATGTTCAAGTATGTGCAAGTATATTCAGTATGTTCAAGTATGTCCAGTATGCCTGTACGTTTATGTGCCAAAGTTATCTTATAAGTATCCATCGACCATTGCTCAACCGTTCTTAAGTAATAAGAGTGAACGTGGTTTTTAAATTATATATAAATAGTCATGGGTTTTTAATAAATTGTTTTATTTGTATTGTTACAAATCTTCCAATATAAAAATTATTTTAATTAATTGTTTGAAAGTGCTTCGTTTATTAATGCTGGAATGTTTTTGGAACATAAATACAAACATTGTATTACTACATTTTGTATTATTTCATTATTTTTAGTTCAAGAAAGCATCTTTTTACATGTGTACCTATTATACTTTCTGGTTTACACAGTGGCAATTCTTAATTTGTGTATAACAAATACATTTCATTGTGTGTTATATAAATGTAACAATTATCTTAAAATGCCTTACTCTTGAAGGAGTGATGGAACGTCGTGCTATGAATGCAAAGTGAATCCCTATAATTTAGAATTCAATTTTTAAAAAAATCAATAATTTGTTTATACGTGCAATTTAAGAGCGCTTTCCCCAAACAAGGGTAGATTTATCAAAATAACAATTCCTTCATATTTGTTATAATTGTTCAACACACAATTCATTTTAAACATAATTATCTTGCATGAATTCCATTTTGTTCTGTGAAAGTCTTCAATTAATTTTTATCTGGTGATTGGTTTGACTCCAGTTGCCTTCAAACATTACATAACAAGTGTAACTATTACTTCCTGACTTTATTTTTCTTTATGTGTAGTGGTTTTAGTCTCGTTATCGTCTATTGTAGAATTGAAATATGACCCTGATAATATTTAATGATTTTCATACCAGTACCTTTAATCACTAGTTGAATCTGCAATCCATGTACGCATGTGTGTATGTATTGGGAGCTGTTTTTTATCAATATAAAATTATATAATATGTTTCATGATTACAACAAAGTTCAACTAATAATACTGTTGTAGAAAGCGAAAACAAATTTAAAACACTTGACAATATTTCGGGAGCTGGTTCTGCTCTCATCGTCAGGACCGGATCTTCTGGGAGGACCTGACTACGAAGATAAACAGGTTCTGAAATATTGGTTCGTGTTTTTTATTACTCTGGTCAGTAGATCCAATTTGTAAATTGATTTTATGTTTCACCTATTCTTTGTTTGACCTCGCACCAAAGTTTCAGCTACTTTGTTAGTAGTACTGTCATTGAGTGTGCAAATATTTAGTTAGTCAGCTGTTGTTAGCTCTTGTAAGTTCTGCCGTTCTAACACCTTAATATACCTCCCAACCTTAACCAGAAAACTAGCATCATTTTAATAAGTTTCATATTAATATAATAAGTCATAAATCTTTAAAGTATATTCTGACCATTTCTGATTTCCTTTTCTAAAGGGCAAGATCACATTTGGAAACTCTATTTCAAATTGTTTATTTAAATACGAAAATACTTTTGAATGTGTATGAAATGTGTATGTCGTGCCTATACCCTAATAGGCGTAACCTTTTGTGTATATCTGCTGAATTCCTATGTCAAATTCTTATATTATATTATTATAATATAATCCAGTATCATTTAAATTTTTTTTCATAGATAAGCGAATTATATTGAAAAACTTTAATTGTGTTGTGTTATGTCTGTCATTATTTTAACAATAAAAGATGCTGAAGTATCAAAACGATTTCTTAATAATACTGTTTAGCTCATCATATTTCCGAGTGACTTCTTATAATATTTATTTACCGCAATCAGAGTCGATAAAGAAGTTTAACTTCTTTATCTATTCTGCCTGCAATACATATAAAACATAATTCAGCAAAGGCGCATGGAAGGTAAGGTTCTATTAAGTAACTATCACTGCATTTATCACAGGAGTTGAAACGGTTTAACTTTAGTCCGATTCAGTTTAATTTCCGTCATAAACGCATTCGACTACGGAAACTGTTTTAGCTAATTTGAATTAAATGTCTGTGATAAACTCAATGTGTGATTACCATACCAAATTATTTATTTTATTGATCTTCCAAACTTTTATACTGTTAATATTATTTGTTTTGTGGATCCGAAATTTCGAGTCGAGTCGTCTCAACTCGAGCATTTGCTACTTGCAATAGAGTATCTTAAAAAAATAATGATTTTGGTGGAGGTGCCGGGTCGCGGGCGAGTGTGAAAACGTAAAATCGTTATGATTTTTTTTTAAATAAATAATAATAAATAAATTGTATTTAGAGTCTACCCACTCAGTTATATAACTGATTTTCAGTGTGGGACTTTAAATCAAAGCGACTAAGCCAACCCCTGTATGCCCCGACGCAATCGGCGAGTGAGCGATAACCAACCAAAGAATCGTAATTGTAATAGGAAATTAGCAATCAGTGGTATGGACAGTGCGAACAACCGCGATCAACGCCAGAACAAACAAGGCCGAACAGCACAACTCTGAATTTTTGTGCTTCGTTTGCTAGGACGTTCCAAGTCACCGTTTAGAAACTCCTAAGACAAGAACTGATGGACTTAAGTCCAAATCAGAAGTTAAAAAACTTCTGACTATGGCGGGAATCGAACCCTGGACCTTCTGCATTGGAAGCAGATACGCTAACAACAAGACCAACGAGCCACACAAGTTTAAGTTTTGTTGCATTCCCACAAATATTATTTTTGTGACTTTTCCGTTACTTTTTTTTTAAATTTCCTGGTGTTTCTTTAAAAGTTACCAATCTATTACTAATCAATCTACATTCTACGCAGACACATATAGATTCTCAAAAGAACATAGCGACCGGTTTATTATTACCGGTTAATATTACGAAAGATGCTGACTCCCATATTTTTCAATTAATCCTATGTAATTATTAATGAAAACGTTTGGTATTTTATTACTCACCAGTATATTAAATAAAATGTCTGTGAATTTATTATTTTTGTTTTTTATAAGTTATTTTAATAAGGCATTTAACACAAATTCACATCCTCATTGATGAACTGATTTTGAGCATTAAATCACATAATCACGTCATCTGACAAAGCTTAAACTGTCTTAAAGAGGAATGTCATACAAGAATAAAGTCATACATTATCTGTTTGTAAATAATGATATATTGTATTCCTATACTTTAAAATTATATCGAGAGAATTCCAAAAGATGCTTTAAACTACTCTTCTCCACCCATGGTTACAAGTATTTTAATCTCGGAAACCCATCATTCCGCCGAGAACCATAATTCAGCAATAAAGTATTCTTTTGACTAATACCAAAAAGTAACAAGCCTTATTGATGATTTATAATTGGTATTATCTTCTTAATTACTGTAAAAGGTGTGCTCTTATCTCAGGAAGTTTTTTTTTTTGTTAATTTGGATTAAGGACGCGTCAACCGTAAGGTCATAATGCACCACTCTAACCTAGGGGTTATGGGGAGAAGGAGCCCATGCTGGTCAGAACCAGACACGGATAAGGTGAGGAGGGGGGTTTCTCACGTCGCGGTCATCGTCTTTGTCATCGTTCGTTGTGTCATTGTCATCGTCGTCGAGGGGTCGTCAAGGGAAAGGGGGCAAGGTCCCCGACGACGATTGCCAGAGCTCGCCTCTAGTTTCGGGGAGTAAGACACTCCTCTCTTACTAGCTGATGATTGCGAGGTGGACTTTTATTCTTGAATCGCCTTGTACGATTAGCAGAGCCATGCTCTGGGCCAATTCTACCCCGGGCCCAGAAGGGGGAGGTAGAAACTAAACATGTACCATTACTTGTGTTATCGAGTTCATAAAGTTTGCATTACGTTAAACATTGAGCTTAGTCATTTTTCATTACTGTTACTACTAATCTTTGCTGATTACAGCGCAAGCTTTATTTTGTTTCTATTCATGTCGATTTTTTGTTCTGAATAAAAAAATAATAATTCCGAGATTTTCTACAGATCCATATTTTGCCTTGGGTGTGGAAAAAAGGTTAATTTTCCAACTAATTAATCAGGTAACACCTTTGTGAAAAAGCTCAACTTTATCAAACAGTATCGGTTTTAATTTACCTGCTAAACCCGAGATGTTAATAATCCCTAGTGCAGATAATTGGCATCGTGTATAAAGCCGACCCATATTCCGTGTGATCTACCAAGTATCAATGCGGTAGCTACGAGTCTGAGCCAAGCTTTGCAATAAACACATCAAAGAGATGCTAGGAGAGAGGACGTTTAATTCATAATCATCGAACAAAGTCTGTATGTTACAAAGATTATCAGTCACTATTTTATTTGATGTTGTTGCCGGCCGCTGTTAGGCGATTAGAGTGCTGGTGCGAAGCGTATGACTCTACGAAGACTTGGGTTCGAATCCAGCATAAGAGGTGGCCGACATGCTCATTTTACGCGCTTTCAAACTTCTCAGTCAATTTTCGTCACCTCTATTTGTGATTTTATAATTAATTGTGTAAAAATTAATTATGAAGGCATCTCTCATAGCACTTTTCCATTAACTGATTAAAGAAAATAAACAAAAAATAAATTCAATTTTCTATTGAGTCAAAATCTGTCAAAATAGTCAAAATACCCAAATTACTACGCATTTTCTGATTGATCTACGAATAATGTTGAAAATCTGTTATGATAGGGGCGTACAGATGTCCTTCATTATCAAGTATGCCAAGTTGTATTAAGATATAATGATTTATGGCTGCAGGACAAGAAACGCACCGAACATCAAATCACGCCGGCTTCCTCAGAAGGCACTGTTTTTTTTTTGTAATTGTTCTTCATCATCATCTATCAGCACTCATCGTCTCGAATAGCCTACGTGCATTAATAGAGACGTTAAGCATTAAAAATCATCGTCATCATTTTATTTCAAGTTCAGACTTCATATCAACAGATTCCAATCACTTCAGCACGGATGGACTGCCGCGGATACCTAGCGTGACGCGTAAGTCACATGTTAGTTCTCCCCATCGACAATCCTGACTGAAAAATGTCAATTGTTCTATTATTGGTGAGCACTATCTTGAAAACTAAAATTAGCTCATGTTGCCATTATTTAGTAAACGTGTTTCCTAATAGATGGTAAAATCTTCGAATAATTTTTAACATTTAAATATAGGTTGTCGATCCAACTATAATTTTCAGCACAGCATAACAATGCTAAGCTGTTAAGAGGTCTCGGAATCATTCAATAGAAGTAGTTATTTGTAAGGGGAAAATAGCAATTTGATTAATAATACTTTTGAGTTTATTTATAATTTTAATTATATATTTCTATTTAATAAATTGTAAATTATTTTTTAGAATAGTGTTTTTGACTTTCTGTTTGTGAGGGAGCTTTTAGGTTTATCGATTTTGGTTTCTATAATTCGTAGTCATGGAAATATATTTTCATCTTTAGAATATTTAAAATGAGAGCTACATTATTTCCGAAGATTGACATATATAATGAATAAAAAATCAATTTCGGGTGGGTCCTATTGAATTTAACATTTTGTTTGTACAATGAGTGGTGATAGATGATGATGAAGGACGATTACAAAAACCAATGCCTAATGTGGGATTCGAACCCACGTCCTCGTAGAGCCATACACATCGGACCAGCGCCCTAATCGTATGTGCCACCGTGGACGGCGGTTACACCTCGAAGACAAGAGAGAGATTCGTTCCTACTAGGACAGCTATTGATATTGCTCGGATGTGTCGCAGCGAGACCTGTCAACACAGCAACCGATGTTATTGTTCTGTGTGCATCACTTCTGCGCTCCGATGTTCTGAGCAATTTTCTCAACTCAACTCAACTGACGGCGTCAACGACAAACTGAATTTAATTTCCGGCACAGACGACATCGAACTGTGGCCCGCAAACACCCTTGTTTCACGGACTCGAGCCGCATTTAAAATCTAGGACTATACTGGAAGAAAAGTATTGTACTAAAAGTACAAGAGGGCGAAGAAATAGATATTTCTATGCTATATTGATACATGGGAATATTTTCTATTTCGATATTTCGACTAAATATCGAAATTTTTAAAAAAAGTAGCCCTACTCAAAACAATTTACTTAAAAAAAAAACTAAAAAACTAAAATAAGAGTATGAATTTTGAGGAATGTAAACGTTTATTGCGATCTCGATGCTGTAATACCCAAGGAAATGGATATCTTTCTTCAAATTGTGGTTTACGAGCCTGCGATGGTGGAGGTGCCGGGCCATTAAACTTAAGTAATAGAACGTAAATAAACATGTTTTTATTATAGCTTTTCAATTTGTTTTGTTAATTTTTAACCCACTCTGTACATACAATGTATTTATGTTCGGGTTATTAATTTTAAATTTCTCATTTATAATTAGTACTAAAGTCTAATATATATGTGAAAGATTGCAGTTTTAAGCTTTTGTACAGTAACAATAAAACCTTATCACAAAATTCTGGATCCGTTCTAAAAAATCAAAAGTTGTTAAAATGCATTTTAAATGGTAATTTAACGAATAAAAGGGAACTATTGTGCTATATAAAACGTGGTACAAAAATAATTTTTGGGTAATGGTCCATTTTAAAGTTTTTTTGGTTCCTATAACATTATTTTGCGATCGCGGTTGTCGAGTGAGAAAATTCATTTTCAGAAGGATGCTGTATAGCGTTCCCATCAGCTACACACGAAGTGATCTTCTGCATGTGAACTAGGTATATTGTAGTGTAAAGGGATGTCCGCGGGCTGTTTAAGAAGACTCAATCCTTTGCATTCGCATTAACGAAAACACCTTTCAGTAAGGATTGCCGGTCTCGCCGGGATTCTAACCCTGGACCTCTCGAATCAGAGTCGCGCCCTTAGCACTCGAGCCAACACTGTCTCTTAGGGAGGGTTACGCAACATTGAAGGTAAGGACGTATACATACATACATTTTTGTGGGATGCCCGCTGTAGGGTATACACATCAGATTTAACTGGTGTGACCCTCTTCAGGTGATAATTACGTATATTGCGGATAGGACAATTTCCAAGGGATGTCCGAAGGCTATTTAAGAGGACTCAATCCCTTCCATTCGCATTAACGACTGAGGAAAACCTCGAAAAAAACTTCAGTCAGGATTGCCGGTCTCGACGGGATTTGAACCCGGGACCTCCCGAATCAGAGTCGCGCGCTTAGCGCTCGAGCCAACACTGTCTGTCGGGGGGTTATGTAATACTGCAGGGAACGAGGACAAACGCTACTGCTAACCGAGTGCCGATCCGTGTACAGTGAACAATTGATGCGTGTGGTGCGCTCTGTCGGCTCATGCGAGAAGTGGCGACATGGCGTGTTGGCGTAAAGTGACGTAGATCGCTGTTAGCCGGTGGGGGGGGTAGAGGGGGGGGGGAGAAAATAAACATGACTCGCTTCAAACATATATTGTCGTACAGATAGAGTTGGCTCGAGTGCTAAGCGCTTGACTCTGTTTCGGTAGGTCTCGGGTTCGAATCCTGTCGAGACCGGCAATCCTGACTGAAGGTTTTTCCTGAGGTTTTCCTCAGTCGTTAATGCGAATGCAAGGGATGGAGTCCTCTTAAACACTCCTTGGACATCCCTTTACAAATTTGTCCTATCCGCAACATACCTATAGTTAGTCACCCGAAGAGGGGCACACCGGTTAATTCTGATTTGTACCCTATAGTGTATTAATGAATGAATAATAATAATAATGAATAATAAATGAATAATAAAAATACATTACTTAGTGGTGTGCGGATACCCGAAATTTCGGGTCGGGTATTTGGGGGCCTACCAGGTTGTCAAGTAAAGGTACTCGTTTTTAGGGTTTAAACAAATACATTTTGAAGGATTAAGGAGGTGCCTTAACAGGATTTAAGTACTTTGTTGGTGGAGGTGCCGGTCCAGGCAATTTTAAATTTATAGCGAATATACTAAATGCCAACAGTAGAAACAGAATTTTGAGAAAAACATAATGTAAGATTGATTCTTCTCAAGTAAAATTCAATATCCAATAATTTTGCAAATGCCATATTTTCCCTATCCTATCCTATCCCATCCCATCCGACCCGACCCGACCCGACCCGACCCGATCGGATCGGATCCGACCGATCCGATCCGATCCGATCCGATCCGATCCGATCCGATCCGATCCGATCCGATCCGATCCGATCCGATCCGATCCGATCCGATCCGATCCGAAGCGATTAGTACCTGAACAAAACCTCACCGGCATACGATTACTTTGATGATGTCATGGTGATGGATCTGAGCCGTAGCGAGCGCAGCGAAGATTCCATTCCCACACGTGGAGAAAACAAATCCGGAATGTTTTTTTTTCTTTCCTTCCTCTTTCTTTTTTTCTGTATTTTCTGTGTGTTGATAGCACGATTCCGGCTAAACCGATACTCCGTTGGGCGATGAAATTTATGGAGGCCTTGAAATCTCTGAACTTAGAATGGCCACGTTTTTGAGCGCGATCATATTACGATTATTTCTCATAAAAATCGCATTTACGATCTTCTGTTGTTTTGAAAATTATTTCCTCGTGTAACACCTACATGCTTAATCCGAATTTTCATGATTTTTCACAGAACCTATTTTCAGAAAAGATATCCGTGTGAATTGGGGGCATCAAAAAATTATTTTTATGAAACCATAAATTTGTGGGTTTTCTTTTTAAACAATTTTTTACTTATAACCCTCGCTTTCGTTTTATGTAATACTTTTCACAGAACCTTATTTTATAATTTATATGTTCGTGTGAATTAGACGCAGTCAAATAATATTTCTTATAAAAATCGCAATTTTTTGTTTTATAAATTTTTTAAAATTCATACGATTATTAAAAAATTTAAAATTAAGTTTATTTTATTATTAATTTAATTAATTAAAAAAATCTTCAACTTAGTATAATTTTTTCACAGAAAACAGAAATCCGCATAACCTGACAGTCATGAAATTAAACCATCCAACAACGCGGCGGACTTAAGCGTTTTTCCTAATGATTAAGACACAGGCCATGAGTGGGGTAGCTTTCCACACGGCTGTGGACCCGCATCTTGAACACAGCCTAGCATATGAAGCCCGCATTACTCTGCCCACATAGAGATATCACGAGTGAGTCTAGCTAACGTAGAAGTGAGTGCTGGTTGAACGTAGCAGTTTAAAATATTGTCGGGAGCCAAACCCGAAAATCATCTAAAGTTTCGGATTCAGGTAAACATGGGTTTGTCTTATGGTTTAAATAAATAAATACATCCGTATTTAGAGTCACCCCACTCAGTCATAGAACTGATTTTCAGTGGGGACATTAAATGTAAAGCCAACCAAGGCAACCCTGTAGGCCCCGCGACGTAATCGATGAGTGAGCGATAAACAACCAAAGATCGATATGTTTGAATAGGACACAAAGCAATCGTGGTATGTTTGTTTTATGTGAGGTTGGTTTACAGATTTTTACGGTTCATATCTGGACTAATTCAGGTTTGAAGTCACTTATCACTTGATTTGAATTAACTGTTTATGTTAATGTTAAATCTTATTTGACAAGATTTTTCGTAGCTTTATTTGCAAGAAAGACATTCAAAGTCTCATGTGTATATATTTTATTATTTCAATTTTGAATATGGATAAGATGGAACCCACAGTGTCTCCGAAACGTCGAACTCACACACTAGAAAGCGATGTAAGCACGCGACGTTGCGAAATTCACCCGTTTTACACCTTTTTAAATATAATAATGATGTTTAGTAGTCCTACCGTAGGGTTAAGCCTAGGCCTACATCAAACCCGCATTCTATGAGCTCCCAAATAAACACCTGCCCTGATGCACCCCTCTTTGAGGTCTATATTATCAGCTACCCACGCCGACTCCCTTGAGAAGATTTTGATGAAAATTCTCCATTCTTTACCTGCCATGCCAGTCGTAAGTCGGCCGACCCATCATCCATCAAAATAAAATTACATTCGACTTTCACAAGGAAACTTTTTTCTATATCAATGTTATTTGCAGGGTGTTTAAAATTCATGTCTACAAACAGGGCATGGGATTATGTACATAATTCGCATTTTTATAGCGACTTCGAACGAAGCTTTAAAGCATAACTAGTGGGTGATTTTATCTTGGGCGTATTAGAAAGATGAAAGAGATATTAAACTCTTGTCGTCTGCTCTGTTCAACGTTGCTTTCCTATCGCCCGTATAATAGAGTCCCATAAGGTATATTAAAACCGAAAAAAAAAAACGCTTTTTCAAAGAAGTTGGTAACAAAGGTAATTTAAATTTACATCACTCACAAGCGGATATTGTCTTTATCCTGGAAATTGTGTCGAGTTTTCTCTTCCCGGACGTAACATGTGAAATATATTCTATAAAGATGGTGAGATGAAGTTTTACCTCGGAACTTGGGGTATATAAGTTGGTTCGGGTTTGCCCGGAGCAAAACCACGTGGCTCTCTAAGTGGTTCACGATGCTGGATATGAGGGTGGAGTTCTTCTGATAGAGGCCCGCTAAACTTGACAGATAAGAGTGAAACGATGGCGTAAGGAAGTGATTCGGTCTCTCTTCCCAACGCACTCTCAACAAATACACTGGAGACTGTTAATTACTTCCGAATAATCATAAAATAAGTAAGTTAACCAAACGTTATTCAAAGGGTGTGGACTCGTTGCTTCATGCAGAGGTCTTGCTTCCAATATCAGAAGTTCTCGATAATGCGATGTGATTTTTTAGTTCGGTTAGTATTAAAACGGTGACTGGAGCGTCTAAGCAACGAGAAACATATCAATTCTAAGGTATCAATCGATCAGCATTGTTGATTCTGGCGCTGTCCGCGGATGGAATCGTGTCCAGCTTGATTGATCGGTGTTTCATTATTAAAAAGCAGGTCTCCAGTTGGTCATTGTTTGCTCGTCGAATGGTGTCGGCTCATACAGGATTGGGTATGGTTGGCTTAGTATTTAATGTGTCCCACCGAAAACCAGTTCTGTGACTGTAGACTCACTCTAGGATAGGTCAACTCTAGATATGAATATATTGTATCCATATTATTTTATTTAAAGCTTGAAATGTAATTCTCGTCTTTATTTAATTTAAAATTGTAATGTCTGTTTCTCGCCCATTTCCTTAACAATGTATGGATGGTTTTGATTATTTACAAATTTACAAATTTACAAATTTATTGTCATAGAACATACATGACTCATACAACATAGCAAATTGTACAAATAAATAATTATGTTACATACAGAAATAAATCTAACAAGAATATATCAAAAAACCCACAAAGCCTGAAAAAGGCTTAACTGTGGGGTAAAGACAATTTATAAATTATTTAAGATGGTGACAATACAGAGAACGGAACATATAACCAAAATAAACATGAAAAACATGTATATGTAATACTATGGTTGCATGACATATTCAGTTAATTTGTGAAATCCAAAAAATACAGAAAAGGAACAAAGAGCTAAGAAAATAAATAAATAAAATCGGAAAACATTGACAAAATGGTGTCAGAAAGAAGATAAGATTTTAGTTCAGTTTTAATTTTTGAAATGTTAGACAAGGTTCAGTGAGGAGGGCATTAAGTTGAACGCAGAAGGAACCGAATAGGAAAGTGAACGTTGGCCGTATTTGTAGTTAAAATTGGGAATTTCGAATGCCACGACCACTTTTAGCCTTGTATCCTTGCATGAGTCTAACGGAATCTTGAAATCTGATTTAAAATAGAAGTGTAATACTAGGAAAACGCTTAAGTCCCGTCGCGTTGTTGAGCGAGCACCGGTACGTGCAACACGACCCGAGTACGACATTCCTATAATGTTACATACCAATAAGTCTTTTAGGTCTTGACCGAATATACGCTGAAAATTTGTAAAATAGGAGTGAATGTTCTACTCATTGACTGCAAAATTTCATAACGATCGGAACATTTTTATTTTTTATTTTACTTTTTATTTTTTATACAAAACTTCTTCTTCTCTTTCTTCTCTTTGTTAACAAAAACTATACAGCAACCCGCATAGGTGGTATGTACATGTGTGCAAAATTTCAGGTCGTTCAAAGAAACGGTGCGACCTGTACAGAAGCAGCAACAGAAAAAAAAACAGACATTCGAGCCATAAGAGTCAAGTGGAGACGCTCGCTACGCTGCTCAATAAATCTATTATAAACAATGAAGATATTGGCAGCACATTACAAAAAGAAAATATTTGTTTACGGGAGAGTTCAGAATCGGTTTTAAAGTCACACATTACCATTTTTAACATTTTTATTTGTAAATCTTCAACCCTTTGAATGTGACACCGCGAAGCATTGCCCCAAGTAAAATGCCATACAAAATCAAAGATTTGGCTATGGATTGATACACGGTTCTAAATAAGGAAAAAGGTAATACAGATTTAAATCTGAAATTTAAATCCAAAACCATTCAAACTATGTTTCAATGTTTACTGCCGTGTAGTTGGCTTTGAAAAATGCTTGTGAACTGAATATGCTTTACCCCCTTAATTTATTCGTGATTATGATTCTGTTGCTTAACGTCTCTTTTAATGCACTTAGGCTATTCTAGACGATGAGCAGTGATAGATGACGATGAAAGACGCACAAAAAAGTCATGCTTTATGTGGGATTCAAACCCACGTCCTCGCAGAGCCATACTCTTCGGACCAGCGCCCTAATCCTACTAATTTATTTGTGTTGCTAACACTGTGAGTTATATATGGTGATGGGTACACGATCATAGTGAGCTAATGAACAAACGGTTAAGTGGAAACTCGTTTCATTGGTCTTGTCCAATAACGTCAATCCAGGCCAACACTGTACAGTATTCACAACAAATGGACGGCTCGAGTGACGGGTACGAGGCAGTCAACAATGTCACAATCAGCAGCGCTATTTACTTACTACGTCGCACGCAAGCATGACGAGAAATAGGGGGATTACACACTGCATGGCTGCAATAATATGGTTCGGATTATTGCAGACTGTGGGAATCGTCGCGTCGAAATCCTTAATTTACTATTGCCATGTTATTATAAATAGGGGAGGGGACACAATTTTTTAAGACAAGCTTTAAAATTATTGATGTGAACGTGAAATATCTTCATTTTGTTATGTTATTTTTTTTTGTAATTTGTACACATGATACAAAAATGACAGAATGAGAGAGAAAGCAAACCTATTGTGGCACATCCACCGCAGTAATCCTGTACCATAAAATAATATAATTTTTGGCTCGTTGGTCTTGAAGTTAGCGTACCGGCTTCCAATGCAGAAGGTCCAGGGTTCGATTCCCGCCAAAGTCAGAAGTTTGTTAACTTCTGGTTTGGACTTAAGTCCATCAGTTCTTGTCTTAGGAGTTTGTAAACGGTGACATTGGAGCCGTCCTAGCAACGAAGCCCATAATAAATTCAGAGTTGTTCTGAATCGGCCTTGTTGATTCTGGCGTTGATCCGCGGGTGTTCGCACTGTCCATACCACTGATCGCTATATTTCCTATTAAAAATATCGATCTTTGGTTGGTTATCGCTCACTCGTCGATTGCGTCGGGGCCTACATGGTTGGCTTGGTCACTTTGATTTACTGTCCCCCACTGAAAATCAGTTATATAACTGAGTGGGTAGACTCTAAATAAAATAAATTTACATAAATTCTCTTATAAAAAGATGATAATGAAAATGTTGACTAGTTGATACAGTTTAGTTAGGCCTATAAATGAAATAGACCTCGTGGGTTTGCGAGTGTCAAATGAGTGTCGAACCCAAAGAAGATCGAACTGGTCCTACACAAGCTTATTATCCTCCATTGTGAATAAGTTAGGATTGATGTTAATTTATAATAAACAATTTAACAAAAAAGCATGTAGTTTGCATAATAAATAAATAATACATATCAATTCGTATTCAGAGTCTATCCACTCAAGGACGTTAAATTTGAAGTCGACCAAGCACAACTCTGTAGGCGCCGACACCATCGACGAGCGAACAATGACCAACTAGAGACCGGCATATTTAAATATGTAACACCGATAAATCAGGCTGGACACGATTCCACCAACGGACAGCACCAGATTCAACCAGGTTAGCTCGGAACAACCTTATAATATTATGTGCCTCGTTGCTAGGTCGGCTCCAAAGTCACCGTTTACCAAGCTAAGAAGTTAACTGATGGACTTTAGTCCCAATCAGAAGTTAACTATTTCAGTAATGCATGGAGTCCATGATTATGAACATGACATTCTTAATTTAAATCCAGGTAAATGATAGGTTTTTCAGTTGGAAAACATTTTTAAAAAAAATGAGGGAATTTGAAAAAAAATAAATTTCATTGGGATCAATAATTTGTATATTTATTGGATAAGATTGAAAATACAAATCCGCAAAAACTGCTTTAAATGTGAAAATGTTGGTTTGTCCCGGATTTATTGGATGAGCGTAGCGAGCGTAGCGAAGATTCCATTTCACTACACTGGAGAAAAAAATCAGGAATGTTTTTTTTTCTTTTTTTTTGTATTTTTGTCTGTTTGTTAACACGATTCCGGCTGAACCGATACTCCGATTGCGATGAAATTTTATGGAGACCTTCGAAATCTCTGAACTTAGAACTGCACCGTACGAAAAATTGATCAAAAAATTATTTCTCTTGAAAATCGCAATTTTACGATTTTTTTCGTTTTTCTTTTTTGTTTTTGTTTGTATTTTTTGTGTTTTTGTTAACACGATTCCGGCTAAACCGATAATCCAATTGCGATAAAATTTTCTGGAGACCTTTGAAATCTTTGAACTTAGAACTGCCACCTTTTGAGCGCAATCGAAATATTATTTCTCATGAAAATCGCAATTTTACGATTTTTTTTTGTTTTTCTTGTTTTTTCTGTTTGTATTTTTGTGTGTTTGTTAACACGATTCCGGCTAAACCAATACTCCAATTGCGATGAAATTTCCTGGAGACCTTCGAAATCTTTATACTTAGAACTGCCACGTTTTTGGGTACAATCGAAGAAATATTTTTTCTGAATATCGTACTTTCACGATTTTTTTACGATTTTTAGTGCGATATTTTCGTGACATTTGGGCCGATTCTGACTAAACGGGTGGGGCTACAACGTTCATATTTCACATGGAAATTAAGGTAATGGTTATGTATTGCTTTTTGAAAGAAAAAGTTGAAAAAGTTGGCCAGAATCCATAGAAATAAAGGTTTTAATATGAGTTTTTTTGAGGTTTATAATAACAATTAACAAGTAACAATAGAAACTTGACAACAATCACCTACAATGCATTCAAAAAGCACTTGCAAAGTAAAAGTGGACCTACAAAATCTAAAAACTTACAAAAACGCTCATCCATCAACGCGGCGGGATTAAAGCGTTTTCCTAGTGTAATATCATTGTAGTAGTATTGCTGTTTGTTGAGATAAACAAAATCTAAAACATACCAAAAATTCAGAAAAATATCTTCTTTTGGAAAATCATTTAAAATTCTATTTTGAACTAAAATTGTTTTAAAATCGTCAATTTGTCCCAAATTCCTTAAAAATCATGCTAAAAAATATCAAAAAATATCAAAATTCTCAGAAATAAATTTTTTAAAAGGATTTGGTAGCTGAAAATGACCTAATTAAGACCAATTAAATTCGTTACTGTTACTGAGAGAGTTAAAGAACTTTTTCTTCCTATGCATTGCAACTTTGAAGCAGAGCCTCCAACCTCAAGACCAACGAACCACACGCGTCTTCCTCCAGCGTAGGGCACAGTTTTCCAGTGTAATTGCTACGGGAAGCAGGGCGAGGGGGGATAGGCTTACGTGACTGGGAATTTGTGGCCGAAAAAGAAGAAGAAAGCCGATCGCTACAAAACTCTTCAACGCATCTGAATGTTTTAGTTTCCGATGTAAATTCCGAGCACGAAATTGAATATTGGGCTTAATGGTAGAAAATTTACAACGGTCGCCCTTGTGCAGTTTTTTTGTGATCGGAATAGACCATTCCAGGGAATATTCCACGTTTTGGGGTGATGTTGAATTCTCGACGAATCGTTCACCACTCTAGTTGTGCGTGTTAGTGAAACAAATAAATAAATCCCCAGACCTAAATATGATTTTAAAAGAATGCAGATAAGATGCCTGAAAGGTATGCAAAATGAAAGAGGGACTTAATAAAATAGCATATTTTTTTTGTGGACTGGACATAAGCTCAAAATCAACGATATTCAATTTGTCCGAATCAAGACAAAGTTAAATTTTGAGCAGCAGATTTTTGTGTATTGTTTTTCAAACCTATATCTTCAACATAATTACAAGGGAAAATAGTGTCCTGTAGTAAATTGTGTTGCACGACTTTTTGGTTAGACGGTACAAAATTAGGAATTTTATACAATCTCGTACTTTCATTAGTTACAAAAAGAAAAAGAGGGCACTCAAAATACAACTGTGTAGGCTACCCCCAAAGAGAGCAATTAAGTAATCAATTTTTCTTTTAAACTTACGAAACTCCCCAGCTCATGGGAAATGAGAATTAAGTGTTGTGCTCAAAAATATGTAATCTATCGGTAATGACAGCAAAATGGCAGTCTTCGGTTTGATTTATATCATAGCTCTCATCAATCACGATATCATAAAGCTGTTTAGTGAGAGTTTTGTCTTAGGCCCCGATAGCTCAGTTGGTTGAGCATCGGTTCGAAAAGCCAGAGGTTCTGGGTTCGATCTTCAGTCGGGGCAAACTTTTATGTCAATTGCTATCAATTCAATGATTCTTATATTGTTTTTGTTTTTTAATTTTTTAACATTTACATTTTATATTAAATGTTATACGGTCTAGTCTGTGTAAATTCTGGCCCCTAGTTCGCGACAAGGCACGTGTGCATTGCATCCAGTCACCTCGTCGTGTTTGTACGTGTATAAACTTTTACAAATATGCACTAAGCTCTCGTTTCATATTTGTTGTTTGATCAATATATTATATTAAATATTTGTTTACATTTTTCCAGAAATCTCGTCTTAATGTTTCATCCTGCGATAAACATAAAATTGTATATGGCATAAAAATTACAAAATGCTTTATATTCTATATTCTATATTAGTTTAAATTTTTTTATTCAAATTGGGGAATGCAAAAAGAACCTGTGTTACGAAGGTAATCTTATAAGCTTGTTCCTTTTGCAAGTGAACAAAGAAGCATAAATAAGTAAAGTCTTTCGATTACTCACATTGAGGCCGATAAGAGATCCAGTTAGAACATTTGGTTCAGAATGTCTAGGTATAGTATAAAAATTGCCGAAGTTAAAAAATCGAATAAATTTCGTATAGTTATTTATGGTAATGTAATGGTTCATGTGTGAATTGAATGAATTCTGAATTCATTAAAAATGTGAGCACTGGATCTAATAGTTTGATCCCTTATTAGAGTTCACCCATTTTGTTTTGTACATAGATAAAATACAACTGGGCTTTTAAACTTACTTTCGCGCTATCCTCGTCGACTATCCTTGAAAACCACATCACGTATAAGTACGATTTTGCAATCATGATTTTCTTCAATATCGTACTTGTGTAAAGTTACAGATTTATGTTCCCTGTAAACAGACTTGGGGTCGTAGTCTCGGAGAATAAAGGCCTCCCTTGGAGAGCGCGAAGAACGATTGTTGGATGAGCGTAGCGAGCGAAGCGAGCGAAGCGAAGATTCATTTCACTACACTGGAGAAAAAAAATCCGGAATGTTTTTTTTCTTTTTTTTCTTTTTTTTTGTATTTTTGTCTGTTTGTTAGCACGATTCCGGCTAAACCGATACTCCGATTGCGATTAAATTTTATTGAGACCTTCGAAATCTCTGAACTTAGAACTGCCACGTTTTTGAGCACAATCGAAAAAAAAATTTCCATAAAATCGCAATTTGCGATTTTTTTCGATTTTTAAAAAATTTCTTCGATTTATAATACCTACACGCTTTGTCCGATTGTAATGATTTTTCACAGAACCTTTATTTTATGAATTTATATATTCGTGGAAAATTTAAGCGCAATCAAATAATTATTTCTTATAAAAATCGCAATTTTACGGAGGTTTTCTTTTTTAAAACAATTCTTTGACAAATAACACCTACATTCTTTATCCGATTTTAATGATTTTTTCACAGAACCTTAATTTTATGAATTCATATATTCGTGTAAAATTTGAGCACAATCGAATAATTATTTTTTATTTATTTTAAATTATTTAAAAAAAAATCATCAACTTAGTAATGATTTTTTCACAGAACAGAAAATTCACATAACACATGGCAGCTCAATGCACCAATTACGCTCATCCAACAACGCGGCGGGACTTACGCGTTTTCCTAGTATTAAAAAAAGAATAGTAAAAGTGAAACTTTCTTTTTTTATATCCGTCCCTATTTCCAAACTAATGCTTAGGTAAGGGGAGCGTTTGCTCCATTAACTCAGTCTATTTTGGCTTTCTTAGCTGCCGGTTAGCCAGACCTGACACAGCTTCTTCAGCCCCCTCTTCATCTGACAACGCTTCCATATCCTGCTGCTTTTTTACCAAATCTCTCCATTTCTTCCGATCTTCCCACCATCTACCCAAGACATATCTCTCTCTTCTATACTTTGTTGGATGAGCGTAGCGAGCGAAGCGAAGATTCCATTTCACTACACTGGAGAAAAAAAATCCGGAATGTTTTTTTTTTTTTTCTTTTTTTTTGTATTTTTGTCTGTTTGTTAGCACGATTCCGGCTAAACCGATACTCCGATTGCGATGAAATTTTATTGAGACCTTCGAAATCTCTGAACTTAGAACTGCCACGTTTTTGAGCACAATCGAAAAAAAAATTCCATAAAAAATCGCAATTTTACGATTTTTTTCGATTTTTAAAACATTTCTTCGATTATAATACCTACACGCTTTGTCCGATTGTAATGATTTTTTCACAGAACCTTTATTTTATAAATTTATATATTCGTGGAAAATTTAAGCGCAATCAAGTAATTATTTCTCATAAAAATCGCAATTTTACGGGGTTTTTTCTTTTTAAAACAATTCTTTGACAAATAACACCTACATTCTTTATCCGATTGTAATGATTTTTTCACAGAACCTTAATTTTATGAATTCATATATTCGTGTAGAATTTGAGCACAATCGAATTATTATTTGTTATGGAAATCGAAATTTTACGATTTTTTTCTTTTTTAAAATTACGATTAATTAAAAAAATTAAAAATTAAAGTTTATTTTTTATTTATTTTAAATTATTTAAAAAAAAATCATCAACTTAGTAATGTTTTTTTCACAGAACAGAAAATTCACATAACACATGGCAGCTCAATGCACCAATTACGCTCATCCAACAACGCGGCGGGACTTAAGCGTTTTCCTAGTGTAATTTGTTCCATCCACCTATCTCTTGGTCTTCTTCTCTTATTCTCTGCTTACCTTGCAAACTCACTTATTATTATTCTTTCATTTTCCATTCTGTTCATGTGTCCAAACCATCTCAGCCGCTCTCTTCCAATACGCCACCACAAACTTTTAACACCCAGTTCCTTCCTTATCGCACTACTTTTCAATTTATCCATTTTAGTTATCCCCAATACTCTTCTAGCAAATTTAGCAAATATTTTTTGATTGCGTTGATGTCGTAGGTTTTAAAGAACGGAGCAGGCGATTGGTCCTTATCTTGCAAACAAAAGAAAAACACCATAACACACACCCGGGATTTCACTTGTACTTATTTCGCACCGTATAAATACTTGAATAAAATATGACCATCATACGATTAGACAACAATCATAACAAAACGATAAATGGGTGATGGGATTAAAACAATATTAATTTGTTATACAATCACAGTCGACTTAAGATTTCGACGTCTTCGTTGTAAAGCAAAACTAAATAATGTTCACTTTTTAAAAAATTGTTAAATTATTGTTGGATATACCTATACTTTGCTACCTCATTACAAACTTGTATTTTGGTAAGTATCCGTAGAGATTAACAAGTATGAAATCTTCTCAACGTTTTCAAAAATATATTTCCGTGTTTGTATTTGCACAAATCTTAACTTAATATAAGGCGAAATTAAAAAAAAATATCGTCCATTGCGCCAAAAGTGCTAATCTTTTGACAAAACTGCATAAAGCAGTGGAAAAGCGCACTGATGTGGGTAAATTTAAATGTTTAAAATCCCCCTAAATAAGAAGTAAACAGTTGAATAACGTTTAGCACCAATTTTCTCGAACTTTTCTGCCTGACTTGTTTAATGTTGTGTTACTTAGCATTTCCATGTTTACGACACTTGTTTATGTGTGGATTCCAAAGAAGATCACATTGTATATACTAGGAAAACGCTTAAGTCCCGCCGCGTTGATGGATGAGCGTAATTTTTTTTAAACGAAAAAAGCGTAAAATTGCGATTTCTAATAGATAATTTTTCGATTGCGCTCAAATTTCACACGAATATATTAATTTATAAAATTAAGGTTCTGTGAAAAAATCATTACAATCGGATAAAGCATGTAGGTGTTATTATAAGTCGAAGAATTTTTTAAAAATCGAAAAAAATCGTAAAATTGCGATTTTCATGAGAAATAATTTTTCGATCAATTTTTCCCCCCGTGCAGTTCTTTGTTCAGAGATTTCGTAGACCTCCATAAAATTTCATCGCAATTGGAGCATTGGTTTAGCCAGAATCGTGTTCACAGACACACAAAAATAAAAAAAATAAAAAAATCCGGATTTTTTTCTCCAGTGTAGTGAAATGGAATCTTCGCTTCGCTCGCTACGCTCATCCAACAAATCTCAAGAGTGAATTTTGTAATGAATATTCACGATGATGTAATCTTTGTGTGATAAATGTGTTTAATTATTTTAGTGCCTCTTTCTTCCGTTACCCATCCTTGCTAGAACGAAGGTTCCGATTGGTTAAACAACGACTACAATCTTTGTATAACACTACCCACTAAACCATACAAAACATACTTAATACTAAAAAACGCTTAAGTCCCGCCGCGTTGATGGATGAGCGTAATTTTTTTAAAACGAAAAAAGCGTAAAATTGCGAATTTTTTAATAGATAATTTTTCGATTACGCTCAAATTTCACAAGAATATATTAATTCATAATATTAAGGTTCTGTGAAAAAGGGGGAAAATCATTACAATGGGATAAAGCATGTAGGTGTTATAAGTCGAAGAATGTTTCAAAAATTTTAAAAATCGTAAAATTGCGATTTTCATAAGAAATAATTTTTCGATTGCGCTCAAATTTCACACGAATATATTAATTCATAAAATTAAGGTTCTGTGAAAAAATCATCACAATCGAATAAAGCATGTAGATGTTATAAGTCGAAGAATATTTTTTAAATCGAAAAAAAATCGTAAAATTGCGATTTTCACGAGAAATAAATTTTCGATCGATTTTTCCCCCCGTGCAGTTCTTCGTTCAGAGATTTTATAGACCTCCATAATATTCATCGCAAATTGGAGTATTGGTTTAGCCGGAATCGTGTTCACAGACACACAAAAATACAAAAAAAAAAAACAAAACATTCCGGATTTTTTTTTCCAGTGTAGTGAAATGGAATCTTCGCTTCGCTCGCTACGCTCATCCAATAAACGTAATAAACACTACGACTGAATTGGTTTAATTTGTGCATTCGAGCTAGAATTTCTCATTCCAATGTCGACTTTTAGAGATTTTCTATAAAATGGAAAAAATGTGTATACTTATTTTATTTATTATTTCATTTTATTATCCTTGCAAATATGTGGTTACATGGTGGCAAGTTCCTAAAATTAACATTTTAAAATTGTACAAAAATATAACATTCACATTCATTTTTCTTCATATCTTATATTACATCTAAGACACCATCATCAAAGCAACATCAAACATCAATAAAATCAAATCTACATCAGATCCAAATCAATATCCTCCAAACACCTTCTAAACATTTTACCGAGGATTCCTCAACAGCTGCTGCTGGCAATTGATTCCATTCTACAATTGTTCTATTTAAAAAAGACCACTTCCAACATCCTTCTTTTTTCAGTTTACATTTCAATTTCAGGTCATGGTCTTTCCTCCCTTTGTATAATCCTTTTTCAATTTTATTGCTTATCTCATTCCATCCCTGCTATTCCATTCATAGCACGAAACCAGGTTTGCACAGCCTGTTCTCCCTCTCCGTAATTTAAAGAATCCCATCCTAAACCTTCTATCATTCATTTACACTGTCATACGTTCTTATCCTCCTTCCCTTGGAATCAGTTACCCATCTCCACCATTTGACCTTCCCAGTTACTCTCCTTGCTGCTAATCTCTGTACTTTGTTTAGGGCTTTGATATGACCGTCCTTATAAGGGTCCCATATAGCACTTGCATATTCCAATATTGGTCTTATAAGAGATTTATATGCTTTATCCTTAATTTTTGTGTGAACTCCTTGTAGCTGGCCTCATTACAAAATTTAGAGCTTGTATTGACTTTTTACTTACATATTCCACATGATGCCCCCAATCCAAATTGTTATCTATGAACACTCCTAAGTATTTGTAATTGATGACAACATCTAGTGTTTTGCCACACAGCTTATAGTTTATTTCCGCTTTTTTCTTTGCTCTATTAAATGAAATAACCTTACATTTACTCACATTTAAACCCAATTATTTATATCTACCCATTTTTCAATTACTGTTAAATTTCTTTAATTATAAGAACATCTTCATCTTCCTTTATTTCCCTATATAACACCCCATCATCTGCAAAAAGTTGAATTTTGGATTTTATTCCTACTTGTATGTCAATCTATAAATATAATAAACAAATTTGGTCCTAGCACACTGCCTTGAGGTACTCCTGAAGTGACATTAATCTCTTCAGAAATTACATTTCCCACTCTGACTCTTTGAGTTTCTATTCTCAGAAATTCCCCAACCCAGTTCACAATTTTATTATTTCTTATTTTGTGTTCCTTGTGTTGTATGTTGTTTGTTCTTTATTTGTTATTTTGTTTTACATTCATGCTGTCTTGTTGTCGGCCACTAGTCTTAAATGAAATTTTCAGAAAACCTTTTATATATCTTAAATTATAAATATATACAAAATATAAATCTACCCTACACACATCACTTCATTACGTACATATTATCTCTTTGCTATCTTGGACAAGTAGTAACTGCAATTTTAATGACATTTTCAGCGATCCTTTAAAATCTCTAAAATTATAAAACAAATAAATACTTAAACACAACACATAAATTAATTGATGCTCCGTGAAATTTGTTCTTGCCTTGCTTAAGAAATATATATTTTCAATTTTATATGCTTTTTTTAATATAATAGTTCGCATTCAGGCCCTAGGTTGCTTGGCACGTGTGCGTTGCATCCAGTTACGACATCATATTGAGCATGAGTCTATAGTTTTACTAATCCTATGCTATAATTCCATATTTACTGTTTGATAAATATATTTGTTAACTTTATTCAAAGTTATTTACGTCATATCAATTAAAACAGATAGCTATTCTAGTCAATCCACATGCATTCTTATTGCTATTAAAGTTAAGATATTTCATATTCATCCTAAATTGAAAGAAATATTGGGTCGACCATGGCCCGAAACAAAATTGTGAAACTTAGTTATTTTCGAGCCAGGTCTAATCGGCAAAATCTCCCATAAGAAATAACATTGGGTGACCCCGTGACCTTGGAAGATTTTAAAGCAACAAAATATTGAGAATTATTGACGCCATCGGCAACCTTTTCTGCTAATCCTCTATTACTTGGTTTTTAGAATTGAGTCAAGTGGTTCGGTTGCAATATGACGATTATTTAGATGGGGTATGATTTCGGAATGCATATTTTTGTGTGTTTTGAGATGTTTGAGCACAGTTGTGCACAAATATCACACACACCCACGCAGTTGTGTGGTGTTATAAAGGGCCTTCTGAGATTGGAACTATGCTCTATACTAGTATCTAAATGTAAAGGATAAACCAGATTTAAGAAATTCCGCAAAATGCCTATTTTCGTCTATTCCGGGACCAAAAACTTTTAAAAAATCGTGTACACTCACATTTACAAGATATAGTTTTAATCGGTTATTTTTGTGTTATATTAAGCTATAAATTATGTGGTATTTTTTATTTTATTTTTTATACAGAAAGTTTCAAATACAGCAAGCCATTTAAAATTGAAACATATAACAATAGAGAACTAATAACACACAATATTCACACATACACAATCATGAAAACTATAAACACACGCTTTAAGGCAAATGTATACTAAGGATTGAGTCCTCGGACATTCCTTTCCAAACTACCCTAAGCCTTACAACCTAGTTTGTCAACATAAGAGGGTCACATCGAATACATCTGATTTGTACCCTACAACAGTTTTACCATTGACAACTTAATCATGGACCACATGTCATATTAGGGCATCTCGCCAATCTTAACTTGAGTCCAGTTGTCTTTGCTACCCATTTTGTTGACTAGGGTATATTCTTGGTGAAACTCAACACTTATACCTTTATCCGAAATATCACATAATGTTTTCATTCTTTCAGCCGAAGTGACCCTTGAGTTTCCTTGTCCATCGGACCAGAACGTTTCCTTGCAACGTTACCACTCCACTACCAGGTAAAAAATACAAACATGTTTGTCGGACACCTAGATTGAAAAGGTGTGTTTAAAATGCGAGAAACACACATTTTTTAATAAGTATAAAAAATTAAAGAAATTAGTACACGCGCAGTATTGCTGTTTTTCGCAATGTTTGGAATAGATACGACTCAAGTTTTATTTGTCATCTCGATGACTACACTCAAAAAATTATTTTGGTGTAAATTCTGCGGTGTAGATTTTTTACACGTGACGGTGTTGTTTTAACACACGCAGTCAAAAGGACTCAAAATCAATGGCGGTGTAAATAAAACGCGGTGTAAAAATACAGAAAACAACACCGTGAGTTTACACCGTGAGCTTTTACGACATTCGGTGTTATCTACTCCAAGATTACACCGCTAGCGGACTCAAAATAATGTGTAGTTAGATGAATTTACACCGGTTTGACCTAAATAAAAATTATCACGTCACCACCGCCAACTCTGAACAAGTTTCAACAGGAACAGCGGGCGTTCGCGATCTAAGCAGTTATTTTTTATTAAACTTAAATCAGTTTATTTTAAAATTAAGCAATAGTATTTTTTTATCATTATTTATTTTTTATTTATTTATTTATTTTTTTTCTAAGCAATAATATTTTAACAGTATTAATATGCGCAGGAATTAGGAACATTCACACAAGGTATCTACAGATACAAATCTATCGCGACACTTCCATTGCATATGTGCAGGCCCTATCTTAGGTACTATAAAATCATAATTAAAATTGTTTCTTCACAAATCCTCGCGCATTCTCTCCAAATTGTTAACACATTTTTTTTTTAAAGTTTCAAGTCAAGATTATTAAGTCGCGACTACTAAACAAAATTACTTCTGGATAGTGCTTCTTATATTTTGTACAATCCAAAAGTACTTAATTTTTTCTCTTATTCAATGTACATGTAGACCTACATCCCAAATTTTACGTAACATTTTATCTGCTGAGTGGCATGCCTTCACTTATTGTAATAAAGAATCAATACAATCAAGGTAATTTTCTACATTATAGTTGTCATGATCATGAACCCAGTACCGCAGTAAAATGTATCATATAAGTGTATTTGTTGAAGCTTATCAATGAAACTAATAATGAAAGATTCTTAGTTCACATCACATACTAATTCTTCGTTATTAAAATCATCAACTATATCAATGAAAGAAACAAATTAACAAAGAACCAAACATGTTATCAATTAAGAGGCTGGGCGCGGAGACGAATTTAAGCGCCAACCTTTTTGTTTTTTTCCGAATAAACGGTTAAAAAGATCGGTATTATATTTCACACGAACGTTAAGAAAGACATAATCTATTAGATCCAGTAAGCGTAATCCTAATTTAATTAATTGATTTTCAATATAAAAAATTGTGAAATATCCATAATTCACTCAAATTTTGTCAATTATCGGGATTTATTCCAAGTGTACAGATTTTAAAACTCATATTTGCATAATAGATATCAACGTTTAAATCAATGTTAATACGCAAATTTATTTGGTTTATCGTAAGATAAACGGTTGATGGGAATTTCCAGAATTTAAATCCATGTTTAGGATTTCCCAGTTTTTCACGTTTATGTTCACGAGTTATGTCTCGCAATGGATTTTATGGCAAAATTTTTTGCAACCAAGTGTGGATATCAATTGATAAGTACTTTGTAAACATAAATGCAAAATTTGGCATTGATATTATCAACCGTTCAGCAGAAATTATCAACACCATGAGTACGCGCATTTGAGTTCTGCAGTGTTATACAATACACGCACATGGTCTAGACCCTCATAAGCCAGCTAACGCGCCCTACCACTCACAGGTGCAGTGTCCGAGTGGTGAAGGCGTCCGGAAGTGGAGGAAGGTATCTCGGGTTCGAGTCCGGCTCTTGGCGATAAAATTTGTACCTGTATATGCTGTGTAAATAATCTTGTACTTGTACTCCCATACACTGTCTATAAAATGTCATTAATAATACCGCTTACAAGTAATTAATTTTGAAATTTTATTTAATAATAAATTAAATTCGTGAGTTCTTTGTTTGTCTACTAGATGGCGCCAGCGAATTCTTACACCACGCGGTGTTAAAATTACGACAATACACTGTGTAAACATTAACACCATACTGTGTTGAAATCTACACCATACGGTGTTAATTGAAATCTAGTCCTACACCGCATAATTGTGTTATTAGTTACACCAGCTCAATACTCAAAATTAACACCTTCAGTGCGGTGTAAATGTTACGACAAAACGGTGTAGTCGTTTGTCTACACACAAATGGTGTAAAAACGGTGTTAAATTCAACACCGTTTTCACTTTTCAATTTTTTGAGTGTAGGTCTTAACATATCACTTTCAACATTCTAGGTAAATATACTTGTGTTTATTTTATAATCTTGGCCTAATCACCCCGCATCGATTTAATTCATTATTTACATCACAATTTCACAACGTCAACAGTAACGTTTGAATATGCGCATTTAATACCACAACGTGCCTTCTGGGGTAAAAATCATCAATTTTTTTGTGTATTTGCCACGTTTAGCTCTAGGTAAAGCTGCGTGTATATAAGACCTATGAGGAGGAGGTGCACTACAGTCACCTAGCTTGAGCACCTGGGACAAGACAGCTTTAAGCCTTTGTTGAGGTATGTATGCAGGGAATTATATAACATGATACTTCCAAAATAACTTGTAAAAATACAGCTAAGCCTAACACAGTAACATGGACGTTAATTTTAATGTAGTGAAACAAAAATTATTATAGAAATTTAATGGTGTTTGTATACTTTTGAGCATCTTTTCCACTCAACACCTTAATTTTAGGCACACATCGGCTTGTATGACCTGTCATGTTTTTCTATTTGTTCATCTACTTACGTATTTTTATCTCTTTCTATCTTATCCTATTCTTCTGTCTTGGTTTTACCACCCAGTTCACATTCACACCATTGCATCTGTCCTCCTGCAGTCTGCCTGCTTCTACTTCTTCCCAACACTCATTTCTCCTTTTTAACATTCTGCCCTTGGTACTCGTCGTTTTTTTTTGTCTCGAGTCCATCACTCCCAAAGATCAAATGACTACGCCATATTGAGGTATTGCTCAATGGTATAACTTATAATACTATACTAATAATACATATAACTTGATTAACATAAAATACACATTTTATTTGATTATCCATTTTATATTTAGTAAATTTTTAAATTTACCATGTCCACTACAAACTGCCCCTTATAGATTCGTACTACTACACGTATATATTAAATAACAATACTAATTCCATTTCATAATCATTATATCATATCAAATGCTAGGTTTTTTTTATTATTATTTATCCTAATAACATCGTATTGTATCATATCAAAACCAATTACTCATTTCATTTTTTCATTTCAATACTCCAATTAATCATTCAAAACAACTTCAATTCTCAATACTAGTAAACTAGTAAAATACATATAACTTGATTCACATGAAATATGCATTCTATTTTATTATTCATTTTTTACCATGTTTTAGCCTTAGGAACTATTCACTCCCTCTTCACGAAGAGGTGTA
Organism: Sweltsa coloradensis; assembly: GCA_024449915.1. Lineage (NCBI taxonomy): Eukaryota > Metazoa > Arthropoda > Insecta > Plecoptera > Chloroperlidae > Sweltsa > Sweltsa coloradensis. Next base: position 35,199 of record JAMZAV010001583.1, on the reverse strand, counting down.
TACTTGTACCATGTATTAGTCTTAAGTGAATAAAGATCTACTCTACTCTACTCTACTCTACTCTAAAAGTAACAACTTTAAAATGAGCTGGAAAATCTTCATTCCAAAGTAATTATCCTACATGCTAGAAGAATATTTTGACCTTACCTAGAAATTTGATGCTGGTTTTCCAAATACTAGTAGACTACGACAAAGGAACCTTTTTTTTTTAAAATATGACCAATATTTTATTTTACTTGGCCGCTTCGCGGACGCTTTTTTTAGTCGCGTTGATGGATGAGCTTTTTTTGTAATTTTTTTTAGTTTGCGTGGGATCTCTATACTTTTTCAAGTGCTTTTTGAACGCATTGTAAGTGATTGTTGTCAAGTTTCTATTGTTACTTGTTAATTGTTATTATATAATTTAAAAAAAAAAACAATTTAAAACCTTTATTCTATGGATTCTGGCTAACTTTTTCAACATTTTCTTTCAAAAGGCAATACATCACCATTACCTTAATATCCATGTAAAATATTATGAACGTTGTCGCCCCACCAATTGGTCAGAATCGGCCCAAATATCACGAAAATATCGCACTAAAAATCGCAAAAAATCGTCAAAGTACGATATTCATGGGAAATATTTCTTCGGTTGTGCCCAAAAACGTGGCAAGTTTAAGTTCAAAGATTTTGAAGGTCCCCTCCAATTTTCATCAAGATCGCCTAAGCCGTTTGCCCGGTAGAGTACGAATAAACAAACAGATAGACAGATAGACAGAAAAAAAAACACACGAGCTAAATGTTTTGGGGGGTCAGTGACATTGAAGTCTTCGCTTCGCTACATCAGGTAGTTAACAACCACCAAGTGTCAAGTAAGTGAAAATAAACAATTAAAAATACAATTTAAAACAACACAAATTGGCCATACAAATAATGAAATGCGGAACAAGTACTTTAAAATTGGAATTATACAACAAATACAATAAGAAAAACAAGTAACAAAAGCTTAAATACAAAAAAATGCAAGTTTGGAAACCAAATTTTTTTTGAAAAAAGTGTAGCTAATGTAAAACTGAAAATTTTTGGGGGAATTTTATTAATTTTGTTTTTTCCCCTTCTATTTTCCCCCGATGACTAACAGGGGGACAGGCGATGTTGCCTTGTTAGTTCTCACTCCCCCTGGTTTCCACCCTTTGGTTTTTTTGGCAGCGATTGGAGTTTTTTTGCAACGTCTGATCTGAACGACGGGAGTGACTTAGCAGATTCAGGTGAGGGCTGTACTGAAGATATGTTGCAATGTCAGAGAGAGAGAGTACTCTGTATATTACGCTAGAAACTTGTTTCCGATGTGACGTCATCGGCAGGTTAATTTTATCCAATCAGAGGGTTAAAATTTAAAATACTAATCGCTGTTTTGCTGTGATTCACCTGTCGATGCCGACAGCGTTGTCAAGTTTGCTTCGGAACTACAAATCACCTGTTCGGTCAGTATTTGTTTACTCCCCTCAGTGTATACACGTAACAGTACTGAATTCAGGAAAGGTTATCTTTACCGACTTCACCGACCCTCACTAAGCAAATATAGGATTTGTTCTATAAGGCACCTTTAAAGTCACACTAAGCTAGCACCCAGAGGATGGGCAAGAAGGAGTGGACGGCTTCCCCCTATTTATGTCACTAGAAATTAGGGCCCTTTTAAATTTTTTTCTACACTAAAAAAATTAGCCCCGCTAAGGTTATGTGTATGGCTTAACGATGAGGTATGTATGCAGAAAACTACATCAAAACAAGAAAATAAGATATTTTTAAAAGACTTTGTGTAAAGATTAAATTTTTTAATATTTTAAAAGGTTGGGCAGAATCCTAGAAATAAATTTTTTAATATACGTTTTTTGGGGTAAAATTTTATATATTAAAACAATTATAACAAGAACATAAAAAACTTGACAACAATCACCTACAATGCGTTTAAAAAGCACTTGCAAAACTAAAGAGATCCCCAAGCAAAGTAAAAACTGACAAAAATTCTCTTCCATTACGCGACTAGAAAAAGCGTTCGCGAAGCGACCTAGTGTTTACAACACTTGCCATTGAAAGCAGTAGGATATATAAGAGTTGACAATTGGGTGGACTGGGGTCTATCTTGCAAAACATGTACCGGTGTGCTGGAATATACTTCAAGATCTGCTTTGGTTGTTATCACCCAAGGCGAAAATTTGTGCATGTTTGCAACTTTTAAAATCCTAAAAAAAAGATAAAATATGTTGAATTACGTAAAAGTAACTGTTAATATGGCCAATTGGCCTTTTTATTGTATCCTTTTTGACAAAAGAAACGTTGTGGAAGCAGTGGCGTATGTCATCTGGAATTTACTATGGGCTGGAGGGGGATCGGCTTTGCAAAACTACCTCGGAGTCAAGGGTAAAAGGTAAAGCTATGGTATGGGCTCTTATCGCCCAAGGAGCAAATATTGCGAGTGAGAAACTTTTAAAAGCTTAAAAACACTTATAATGATTTGTACTTCCTTCCTTCCTTCCAGTATTACCTGATGAGTAACAGTGGACAGGCGATGTTGCCTTTGTTAGTTCTCACCCTCCTGGCTTCAGCCTTGGTTGTTGGCAACGATGTGGAGAGTTTGGCAACGTCTGATTTTAACAAGGGGAGTGATTTATCAGCAGCAGGTGAGAGCTGAACTGTAGATGTGTGTTGCAATGTCAGGGAGACAAATCAAGCAGTTTACTTGTTTCAATTAGTTCAGTCTTCCATTTAGCTTTTCACTTTCGAGTCCTTTACTTGAGTCGTGCCTTTTCAGATTATGTTTGCACAAAAATAAATAATCGTTAATTGTTAGATGTGATTGGACGAGAAAATGGACAATATTAAGATACTGATTCAAAACATTTGTAAGGCAGCTTATTTAGAATATGATGATGATGATTTTCTGGTGCCTGTAACGTATCATAGCAACGTAGTAAGGCTAATCGAAATTATGAATTGTGATAGATGGCGATGAAAGACGATAACAAAAATAACATATAGACTCAAAATCACACAACTTTGAATGACCTTTTGACACTTGTCGGCGGCCATTTTTCATGTGAACCACTAGAAAAAATTGGAGGTCTAATTAAAAACGGACTTTTAAAAAAAAAATTTTGAATTTACACGGTGCATTATTAAAAAAATACTAAATTTTGGGTTCAAGATTAAATTTAATGTAAACTGGCATCAAATGCCCCCGAAATTAATAAAAACAAACAAAAAGTCAAGTCTTATTCGTTTTTCCTAGTGACAACAATTTTTTATTTTTTTGACCAAAGGCGATCTTTCCCCTCCACTTTCCTACAAATCCGCTAAAAAATTTTCTAAAAGTTTTGTCGTCGTACCAAAAATAAAATTTTTAATTTTTTTTCGTGGGAAACCTGTTATAGGGGGCAATTGCCCCCTTCAGGGGAACTAGGTATGTGCGGATAGGAAATTGTGAAGGGATGTCCGAGGGCTGTTTAAGAGGACTCAATCCCCTTGCATTCGCCTTAACGACTGAGGAAAACCTCGGAAAAAACCTTCAGTCATGATTGCCCGTCTCGACGGGATTCGAACCCGGGACCTCCCGAATCAGAGTCGAGCGCTTAGCGCCCGAGCCAACACTGTCGGTTGCACCAATATAAGCTCGATGGTCTGTACAGCGCAGATAGGCCCTAGCCTACGTCGTCTGCTTTAATCTGGTTTCTGATCAGTTTCTTTACTTGGTTGCATTTCTGAGTTCTAGGCTTGACTAATTATTAATTATTATTAATTAATAATATTAACATGTTATGTAGGCCTAGCATAAGTATTGATTAAATGAGTAGGTCTATCAATTGTCTAATGCTGAAGTAAAGTAGGTGTTAGCATCCTAGTATGGCCCGCGGGAAAAATAACAGTCTACTGAGCCAACCAATTAGGTAGGGCCTAGGTACCTAAATAGTAAATACGTACAAGGGTTATAGTCCTAAGGTATTTAGAAAAAAATACTTTTAATATTCCTTTTGGGGGGTAGGGCTATACATACTAGGCCTTTGCCTAGGCTACTATATATCACACACATAACAAAAACTTGTAGAAATACAGCCAAACCTTACACACTCAAAAGAAATGAGATCTAAAAAAAGGGCCAAGCTCATCTACCCTTCCACATTTGCGCATTCTTAATTCATAAACGTACAGTGTCCCATAACAGCATCCTCGAAAAGCTTGGCAAAATAGAATTTGTGATTATTAATTTAAACGAAATAGTTCATCCAAGTTCTTTTTTCTAATTAATTTAAACGTAATAACATGCAAATTTTATTTTGCCAAGCTTTTCGAGGATGCTGTTATGGGACACTGTACGTTTATGAATTAAGAATGCGCAAATGTGGAAGGGTAGATGAGCTTGGCCCTTTTTTTAGATCTTATTTCTTTTGAGTGTGTAAGGTTTGGCTGTATTTCTACAAGTTTTTGTTATGTGTGTGATCTCATTACTTTTTCAAGTTCCATTGCAAAATTATATGTTAAAATATAATAATTTTATCAAAGTTGATTTAATTTCTATGGTATAAGCAATAACAATATATGATGTAAAATATCTAGACCCGGATTCATGTACATCCTGGGTATAGGTGGTATAACCATGGAGTTGGATGATAAGGAGGTCTAGCTCAAATGGAACAGCACGTCCACAATCGTGTTTGTTTCTTTGAGCCTATTCGCCATTTTGATTGTTAAAACCCCTACTAGCAGGCTAAACTTTGCTACCATGAACTGTGGTAGGCCCTAGGTTACCTTGGTTACCAAAGTAAACAATCAAAATGTCTGCCAATTTGAAGTGCTAACTTGTACACTGCCGACCACACACCTGCGCCTCCAGTACGCCAGTACTATTTATAACTCCATGGTATAACCATGGTATAACGACGGTATAAGGACTGGACCCCAATTCTTGAGTTCGCGGGAGATGAGTTGAAAACGCAATTTGAAAACGAAGTCGTTTTCGTTTTCGAAGGAATTGGTATTCTTGAACGGTATCGTGGAAAACGTCATGGGTTGTGAGTTGAAAGAGTATTGCTGTTATTCACGTTGGGTGAGGTTCACGAAATTCAGACACTTTAAAAAGATTTGCGTATAGCAAAGAGCTCGAAAACGTTCTATATTTATTCTAGATGGCAGTGCCTTCATAAACGCGGGCCAATCGAAAGACGAGTTGCATGAAATGATTTGATTGTTGCAATTATGTAAACAAACAGATGAGCAAGCTCATATTCGACACCTTGCTTCGACATTGTGTTTGTGTGTATTGTGTGGCAGAACCAATGACGTAATATAAGCTAAGCGCTAGACACACAGTATGGCCGTGGGGAGCGTGGATGTTGGAGCCATCATGATCAGGGAAAAACCAACTGCCATCTAAATGTATCGTACCTTTAAATTTAGCAGCCTTTGTGTTAACAAGCGGTGTAAAACCAAAACCACAAGATGGCGATTTCTCGGTATTATTGAAGAAAAACAGTTTTTCTTCCGCAAATCTCTCAGTCACCGCCTGCTCGAATGGGATGAACCCAAATAGACTGCCTGTTTTGTGAGCCAACATTTCGGTCCTAATCACAGTCGATGAAAGAAGATTTTTGCGCCGTAACTAGCACGCTCTGTTGAGTATATGAAGAAACATGACAGGTTTTGTTTACCGACACACAGTCACACACACACAAACAGTTAGAACCAGAGATCTTAGATAAAGGTTTTTAGTTGGAGCTTCTTTGCAACTTCAAATTGTTTGGCGCAAAGAGGCGCCGTAGCTGGCGCTTTCTTGCGGAATTCTTACAAAGCACTGTCTTTTGTTGGTCAATTGGCTTGTTCACGCAAAGCTCCGCGCAGATCGCGCCACTGCTCTAACCCCCAAAACCAGGGTCCACTAGACACTTATTCCGAGCTGCTTGTTAGGTATCTAGTGGACCCTGCCCTGAGACCGTGGCGGCGTTTGAAATAAACTATGTATAGCAGGCTCTGCATTGTCAAATCTGTATGCTTCCTCGATTGTTTGTTTACTTATTGTTTTACCTAGGCCTACTTGGAATAAGGCTACTAAGGACTAGGGCCTAGGCTTTTCTTCAGCATTAGATGTAGACCTAGGCATATCAATATCATGGTATTATAAATTATCAAGTATAGGCCTAGGCCCTACTTGCATACGGCAGATCTTTGGCCTAGGCTTAGGCCTAGCCAGTGTTGATTTGTTGACATGAGAGAGGTTACGTAGGCAGGAGGCCGAATAAAGACACATGTCAGTATATTATGTGATTGTATTTATTTGTAGTAATAAACACGACAGTATGCCCTCCTTTCTCCTTACACGAATACACACAGCAATTTGGGCATTTTGCTTCAAAAAAAAAACTATGCAAACTGACAGCAGTAACAGTAGGCTGCTAACAGCTATGAGCAGCCATGACACCCGAAAGTTGGGCTATCACCGCCGTCTACATCCGCCTTTACAAAGTTTACATGCATTCAGACGGCGGTGGGGGGTTAGTACAATAGCGCAGCGTGGTGAGTAAAAGTCGCAGTGAACAAGCCAATTATTTTACATGGGAAAATGACTCACAAAACAGGCAGTCTATTTGGGTCCATCCCATTCGAGCAGGCGGTGCTCTCAGTTATACTCCAATTTCCGAATACAGCAATTCAAGTTGGTGGACTATCATACTATTGTTTATCTGCATTAGGCTTTTAGTAATCAAAACTAGTTATTTGTGCGGGATGTGTGCCAGAAACAAGGTCGTGCAGGTCTAGGGTTGCCTAGAAGAGGCCTAGGGCTTGTCAAACGTGTTATGTTAGCATTAATTGAATGTCGTCTTATAGCCTAATGGAACTTTAGGCCTACACTGTTGTATTATAAATAATTTTCTACATCTGGGCCTAGGCCCGGGACGGTTTCTGATTTGTTTTATGAGAGTTATGACAACTTTTCTCGTTTTACACATAGACGCAAAATTTAAAATGTCCGCCATCTGTTTACGTATCGCACTTTCCCGCCTAACTCTGCTGATACCGTCAACAAGTGTCAAGTAACTATGGTTACTTGTTGATTGTATGCCTAGTGTTTAAGGCTTATTTTAAAACCTTTATTTGGAAGCCTTCCAACAAACTTTTTCAACTTTTTTTTTCAAAAGAGACTATATTACTATAACCTTAATGTCCATGTAAAATATGAACATTGTAGTTCCACCCGTCTGGTCAGAATCGCGGGCCGACGTATTAGATGTTAGTAGCAGTAGTAGTAGTAGCTAACATCCTTAAAGTGATTTTGAGCATGTTTCAAGCCATTATTTCACCAAGAAGGAATGGTCGTACCCCAATAAAATTTGGCATGTGTTGTCAGGTACCTAAATCCCCTTGATTGTGATAGTTTTCAAGTTCACATCACGTTACATGACGGCTGGGTAACACCTCGAAATCACCCTAACTCTGCTTGGTGTATAAGGTGCTTGAGTGTGTAGCGCACCGCGGCTTGGCTGCGGCGCCCTAACGGGCACCTAGATACGGGGCCTACTTGGGTTGGGCCGATGCTAGGCTACGCGTCGCCCTAGGCTAGGACTAGTTTATTAAAGTTTTAATTTAAAGCTGGCCCCAAATTGTACACATCACAAGAATTTCCCTGTTTTATCAATGTAGACCTAGATTTAGCTATCCTAGGCTGCTGCCAAAGAGAAATTGCATAGGCTAGGCCTAGGCCTAGGCCTAGCCCCTAGGCCCTAGTTCAATTTTTATGCAAATACAATTGTGTTGATAAAAATAAAATTTCAATTATATAAGACAAAGAATTTTAATATCCAAGACCACTCAGTGACAAAAAATTACACGCAATTACAGTATCATAATGAAACATAACCTCCAACGTTTAAAATGGTCTGTTGACATACACCTGGTTCGTCACCTCGCCACACGCAGCACACGGAGTAGAATAATGATGCTAGCAATTTTATTTTCCCTTTGTTTGTTATGCTGATTTAAACAAATGCAACTTTGAAGGTCGTTCAAACTTGGCTGACTCTGAGTCTACCTTAAGCGGGATTTGGACCCACATCCTCATGGAACCATACGCTACGTATGTGCCACCGCAGACTTCAGGGGAGGTCTTTGCCATTTGCTGGCAATGCTAATTTTGCTAACTTCATGTACCTTTTAACCCAAACTAGTCAATAAATTTGGCTACAACTTTGAGGCTATCAACAAGCAACAATACAACTTTTAAAAATGTGAATTAAGCATAATGGATCGTCGGATCTCAATGCAGTAAAGTATTTTATACTCAGAAATTGTTATAGAATAATAATATAACTTACACAAATCGGCAAATCAAATTTTGTAAGGTTGGTTCTGCTATACCCCCTCTTAAAGTATGATATCAGTACGCTTGCGCCGATTTTCAAGTGCAACAACAAATAAATTTACGCAAAGAGCTAATAGTTACATCTTTCATAAACAACATTCCCTTGTTCCGGTTTTGGGCATTCTTCACAGTTCAGAAATATACTCTGTTGAACTTTATATTTCCTTCACATTTTTTTTTTCTCTTTATTTCAAGAATTTCTCAAGCGTTACAAAAAAATCATTTACATCTCAGTTCCGAACTTAATTCAACGTTTATGAAAAACTTTAACTTTAGATATTATGTTACATTTTTGGGACGACTTACAATATTATGTTTATGGTTGCTTAACTGAAATACATCGTTAATAATTAATGTCAGCAGTATGAAAGATATTCCTTATAAACATGGAAGTTTCCTACGCAAACGTTTTTCGGAGAATCGGAAGTAAAAATATGAGCATATATTGCACATCGACCAACACACCTCAAGGCAATTCTTAGTATTCTGAAAACGCTGAATCAAGCAAAACTTTCTTTAAAAGTTATCCGCCATTTTCTTTACCCGTTGGTTCAAGTAGATAACATAAATTAGTAGATTTGATTCAAGTTGATTAACTAAAATCCAAACAAAACTATAGCCTTTATTATATGACTTTTCCACACTTACACAACATTATCTATGATAGGACTTGTTTCAACTTGTTTTCAGATGATGCCGGCTACAGCTCAAGGTTGACTGGGCAATTCATTGCAAGACCCGGACAATTCAAAAGCACAGTGTATATTAGTTACAATATGACATTTGAAGACCTACCACACAAATACTCGTATCATCGTTCTAGTATTGTGACGGTCGTCAACAACTGTACTGGTTCAATATTAAGGCCGAAATGGGTACTTTCTTCTGCGCGCTGCCTCCCGTGTCCATTGCAGTACAATGTCGTTCATAAATTTCCAAAATACGTCAGGTTGGTTCAAATTTCAGAGATTTTAATGTGCGGCACGTTCGCCTTATCTCGCCCATGTTATGTGTCTAGAGACATACTCTAGTAGACTTCATCTGACTGTCGATTTAAGATAACTAGTGTTGTCACTTATCTAGATAAAATTCGTCATCAATTATCTTATCTAGATAAGTTTTTGATGTGTTATTTTTCTTTTATGATAAAATATAGTTTATCTTATCTAAGATATTTAAACTTTTAGATAACATTTTTTAGATAAAATATTGTACAATAATTTAGACAACTTTATTAATCACTTTTGGAAATGAAAAAAGATCTTTTACGATTTTTTTTTTTAACTTTAGCTCACTATGTTATCTTTAATCGTAGTTCCGCGGATTTGAAAGTTTTTCTAGTTAGGCGTGTCAACTTGCTAAGTCTGACAAATATTACGATTGACAAGAAAACTGTTATTTGGGGAAAAATAATAATTTAAAAACAATAACATATCAATCTCGATTATTATTATCTTTTATCTAAACAAAATTATCTAGATAATTATGTCTTTCTTTTATCTTTTATCTAGATATTTTCTATACTTTTTCTTTTATCTTATCTAGATAACTTTTTGGAGAATTAATATTTTTATTTATCTAGATAAATTATAAATTATCTAGTCACAACACTGAAGATAACTCGTTATCACTCGTCGATTGAGTCGGGGCCTACAGGGTTCGCTTTAGTTTTCTATCCCCCACTGAAAATCAGTTACATGACTGAGTGGGTAGACTGTAAAGACGAATTTATTTATTTATTTAAAAGTTATAAAAGTAGAATTATTTTGTCTTTTTGGCAGTCAAGCTAAGTTTAGATGAACACACGACCACACGTATTCTCTCTCGAAGACTGCTAAACAGACAAGACGCGACAATACCAACTGCCACTTTTGACCGTTGAGATTTGAAATAATGAAAGAAGAATAATCCATAAATATCGCATGGATATTTGATGAAGACAAAGAAAATTAAAATAATAAATTAAATTAACAAACATTGTACAGATATCCATTTAATATTCACACGAAACATAAACTGAATCGACTAAATATGTTGCACTTAAAACTTGTATAAACCACGAAATAAAGTTAAAAAATAGACGTAACATTGTACGTACGTTGACAACTTAATTTAAACGTTCTATTGCATGCAGTGTGGGTGGGGGTTCTCCATGACGCAGGATTCATTCTTAATCAGCGGCATCCTCCCCCCCCCCCCCCCCCCCAGAGCAACATATATTATTGGTTGTAGGCAGAATGCCTCCCTCCCGCTTCGTTGTGTCAAGAGTGGGTACTAGGGGGAAGTGACGAAGGAACAACGAGTGTAGGCAGTATAAGAATAAAAATGTCGTAGGCAGTATCGGAATAGGGAGTAAAAAACTGAACCTCATTTCACTGCAGGGACTAATTCTATGCATACATGTTACAGATTCCATTTAAAAGAAGAAAACTCTACTTGGAACGTACGCGTTTGGTGCGATGATGACACCCTGTTGTTAAACCCGTCACTATGCGCTAAATACCCCGTTGATGACTTTATTGTACATCCTGAAGCGATACTTATGATATATATGCATTATGAAAGTGATTGCCAAGTCGTAGGCAAATATGATGCTGATGTTGCTCTACTCAAGCTGAAGAACGACCTTTCTTTTAACGACGAAGTAGGCAGTGTTTCTATCAGCAAAATGCGTTTTCCATTTATTCCAGAATTCCTGGAAGGTTGTATTCTCCATGGCTTTGGAAGTCGGGTAGTCAGCAGCAATTGTTCTAGTGTTGGGCACTTTGCTAGACGTCCCAACGTCCTGCGATATAGTTATGAAACAGTTGGTAACGGATGGTTTTGTACAGATATACTTAGCAAATGGAATCTACAGGACATACCTGATGAGTTTCGTATACTATGCGCTTACAACTCAAAGAGGCCAGTGCGTACAGCGTTTGAAGGGGACTTGGGCTCTGCACTTCTGTGTCCCAAGTATGGCGGGGGCTATGAGGCGGTTGGGGTCTTGTCGAGAGCTATAGCAGCCAAGAATACAACTTCGGCAAACCTCCCGTGCCGACTTATAGAGACTGTGACTATATTCACTGTTCTTGGAGAGGTTCATGATTGGATTGAAACAAAATTGAAAAATGCGTGATACTTATAAACATCGTCATAAACGCAATAATTCCACCTATCGATAAGGAATTGTTTCCTGATTTATGAAATGAAAAATCCACCTAGATTGTTTAAGGTGTAATTGAATTGGCTGATTTTATCACATTAAATCGTCAAAGCTTTGTCATAGAGGTTGATAAAAATATTACAATAAAGATAACCAATAAGAATTCTTGAGCTTTTTCTTCGTCAAGTCCCTCCTATCCCCTCCCTTCAACATCTTACACCCTGAGCAACCGATTGCAGGGGTCAATCATTCATAATTCGTACAAGAACTTTAGACGGGGGTTTGAAACTCGCTAAATAAGCCAAATGTAGCAAATTGGCCTTGGACAATAAAAACATATACAATGGATAATAGAATGGATCAGAAAAGTAAGAAAAAAACGAATGGCAAACATAAATAATAACTTGACGTTAAGTGATGATAGGACATGCGTTTTCAGAAAATTGCTGTTCGCTCGGCTGATAGACACAATAGGTGTCTGAAAATTTGTACATATATCACGAAAGTGGATATGAAGGGCTCTACGATAACAGATTCTAAAATTTGTAAAAAAAAACAAAGAATTTCGATTTTGTTAATAAGTCCAAAAATTACAATTTTCGTGATTTTATTCTACTTGATTAAGAAAAAATTTGTAAAATCTACGACTGTAGGGCTGTCTACGTATGCTTTATTGACAACCTTGCAAAGTCTAGCGCGATGGTCGTCGCTCGCAGCCAAGCGCATGCGACTGCTAAGGCGACGACGAACTCGCGGCCCTGTATACAGCTACAAGAGTTGGGGGGGGGGGTTTCAGCTATCTGCACACGCCGCCCCGAAAGATTTACAATCTTGAAACTCGGTATATGACCTGATATGTGGTCCACGACCTACAAAAAAAATAAACCCGATCCGATAACCCTTTCTGTGTTAAAAAAAAGGCTCTTAACATCGTCGAAAACCTTCCGGCTAACTGGCTAGCTAGCTACCTAATTCTCCGCGGAGCTGTATTGAACCCTACAGAGAAAACGGAAAAACTTAGAACTTTGAAACTTGAACCACACTTAGATGTACCTCAGACGCAGTGCCTTTTGCTTTCAAAACCAAAATCGGGTAACAGGGACAGGAGAAAATCAAAATTTGGATGATAATCAAAACACCTTATTACTAAGGCGTGGTAATTTGTACAAACACTCTTATAACCATTATAAATATCTAGCGTCCAAACCACAATAGACTAAATTTGGGGAGACCGTGGGCCCAAAAATGTCAAAAAAACAACTCTGAACTTAAAAATATTATTCATTCAAAGAAAACGCTACAACTGAGAAGTTTCAAACGTGGAATACACTTCGATATCTCCCATTCTTTATTACTTTTGAATATGGAAAGCAAAATAGAGTACCGGGAACCGGAGAAAATCAAAATTATCAAAAGCTAGGTAATTCCGTACTCTTATGAATAAGACGCAATACAGAGAAAACTGTACATCTAAGAACTTTGAAACTAAGACCACACATAGATGCGCATGAGGGATCATGCGCAATATCTTTAGCTTTCAAAACCAAAACCGGGCAATAGCGACGAGGGAAAATTAAAAATGAAAATCAACACGCGTGATTACTCAGGCGTAGTAAAATTTGGGGGGACCGTGGGCCCAAAAAGTCAAAAAATAACTCTCAACTTAACAAATTTAATCATTCAAAGTCCATTATTCACACCTTGATGGGAAACAAACAGCAAAAAGATGTTTTATCCCACACAAATACAAAAATTTGTAAAAAAAAAAAAAAAAAACGGTAGGCAAGCTCTCCTTCAAAAGTCTTCGACTGTGAATGCTGTGAGATAAAGAAGTTGAGCCAAGCCACGGTGCGCTACACTCTCTGGCACCTTATGCAGCAAGCAGAGTTGGGGTGATTTCGAGGTGTTACCCAGCCTTCATGAAACGTGATGTGAACTTGAAAACTATCAAAATCGAGGGGATTCAGGTACATGACAACACATGTTAAATTTGGTTGGGATACGAGCATTCCTTCTTGGTGAAAAAATTACTTGAAACATGCTCAAAATCACTTTAAGGATGTTAGCTACTACTGCTACTGCAACTACTGTCTAATTCGTCAGTTTCAATCGGCCCACGATTCTGACCAAACGGGTGGGGCTACAACGTTCAAATTGTGATATTGGGTCTTCTGAAAGAAAAAGTTGAAAAAGTTTGCTGGAAGGCTTCCAAATAAAAGTTTCAATATAATTCTTATACAAGAATATAATCAACAAGTAACTATAGTTAATTGACAATAATCGACTACATTGTTTACAAAAAGCAAGTCTTTGGGCCTTTGGGCCACTAGATATTTTATATCCTATTGTTAATTGGTAATTCCATAGAAATAAAATCAATTTTGAAAAAAATATTATATTTTAACTAGGAAGCTTCGTAAACGCTTTTTCAGGCGCGTTGTTGGATGAGCGTAATTTTTTTAAACGAAAAAAAGCGTAAAATTGCTATTTTCATAAGAAATTATTTTTCGATTGCGCTCAAATTTCACACCAATATAATAATTCATAAAATTAAGGTTCTGTAAAAAAATCTTAACAATCGGATAAAGCATGTAGGAGTTATAAGTCGAAGAAAGTTTTTAAATATCAAAAATAGTCGTAAGATTGCGATTTTCACGAGAAATAATTTTTCGATTGCGCTAAAAAAAAGTGGCAGTTCTAAGTTCAGAGATTTCGAATGCCTCCAGAAAATTTCATCGCAATTGGAGTATCGGTTTAGCCGGAATCGTGTTAACACACAAACAAAAATACAAGAAGAAAAATAAACATTCCGGATTTTTTTCTCCGGTGTAGTGAAATGGAATCTTCGCTTCGCTCGCTACGCTCATCTAACAAATAATTTTGCAATGGAATTTGAAAAAGTTTGTTTATTTGTTTGTTTGTTGTATTTATTTGCAACAGTACTTAGTACCACAATGGCAAATACAATAGGACAAGAATAAATAATTCAGAACAGAACAATACAGATATAACATGTAGGTAAATGCGATTGAAGTAGAACAAGATTTAAGTATAAATTAGAACATACTCATAGCAAGTACAAATTCACATTACACACATAGACAAAATACAAATATTAGGTATATATTACAAAAATGTTACACTTTAGCATTAATATACAGCGATGACCGGACGACTAGTTATGAAAGCATTACAATTTATGTTGATGATTACTTAGCATGAAAATGCGATCTCGATTATTTTAGTGGAATACCGTGTTAAGTCAATGTCAATAGATTTAGATAAGTCATTATATGTTTCTTGAATTCTGTTGATTACTGAAAATTTAGATAGATTTGTTCTGCTTTCTGCTTTTGCGTGTTTTGAAGAGGTTAGTGTGTCTAGACCTACGGACGGGAACATTAAAGTTAATTTTGTATCGGAGGCTATCGCAATCGATAGAGTGGTTAACAATATTTTTTAACAGAATCACATCAGTTGCTTGCCTTCTACATTCGAGGGTTTGTAGGTTGAACTGATTACAAAGTGATGGGTAATCATATCTGTGATAATCACGCCCATTTCGAACACAAAGCCATTTAATAAATTTCTTTTGCAAACACTCAATGTTGTTCACCCATGTTATGTAGTGAGGGTTCCATATCGAACAGGCATATTCAACATAAGGTCTTATAAGTGCCTTGTAAACATGGCAAAGTGTAGAATTTGAGAATGTGGAGCAATTTCGCTTGATAAAACCTAACATGCGGAAAGATTTATTTACAATTGTGGTTAAATGATCGTTGAAACAACAAGATGATAATATAGTCACACCAAGATCCTTCACTTTGAACACCCTTGTTAATGGTAAATTGTCCACGCTGTAATTGAAATCAAAAGTAAGTGTTTTTGTTGTTGTAAATGATATGATTTGACACTTTGCTATGTTTAGATTCAGGCGCCACTTGTCACACCACTTGCTTATGACGTTTAAGTCCGCTTGAAGTCTAACACAATCAAACAAGCTCCTAATTACCTTGAATATTTTAACATCATCTGCAAATAGTAGTGATAGTGAATTACTCAAATGGGATGGAATGTCATTAACAAGGAGAACAAACAGAAGGGGTCCTTAGATTGACCCCTGGGGCACGCCAGAGGTCACTGGTGCGGGTGAAGACGAACAGCCTTCAATGACCACAGATTATGTACGATTTGTTAAATAATCAGTCAGAAAGTTGTACATGTTAGTGGAGATACCATATTGCGATGAAAGTTTGTGGAGAAGAAGCTGATGATTGACAGAATCGAAAGCCTTGGAAAAATCGGTGTAGTAGATACAATCAACTTGGGTGTTGTTATATATACTGTCGGATACGAAATCAGTGAAAAGGCTGAGATTACTTACAGTTGATCTGCGAGGCACAAAACCATGTTGCTCGGGAGCAATCGCATTTCGAACATGGTTGAGCAGTTCAGCGTGAAAAATCTTTTCAAATATTTTAGAAAACACTGATAACAATGAGATCGGGCGGTAATTAGTAACGTCATTCTTTATTCCTTTCTTGAATACGGGTGTAACTTCTGCATGTTTCCATGTATTTGGATATTTCCCAGTTCGAAGAATTGTGTTAAATATGATGTGAAGTGATTTAGATAATTCAGTAGCACAGTGTTTGATAACATGGATGGGAATCCAGATCCAGAGTTTCAAGCCGCGATCGGACGCGGGCGGATCGGATCGGCACGGGGCTGGAATGTTGAACTGAAGAAATCTCCGAAGAGCGAACATGACGACTCAGTGCTCGTTGATTTGCGGTCACCATACTCGACATCAACAGGAATTCTCTTCGACCCTATTTTACGCCGGATAAAACCCCACACTTTCTTAGGATCATTCTGCACACTAGTATCTATGTCTATTAGGTAATCACTGTACTTAGAATGTTTTAAGCTTTTAAACTCACTTCACTTAGTGCAAAATTCAACATAGTCGCAATCAAGACGAAATCGCTTCCACTTTTTGTGTGCTCTATTTTTTGATTTCAAAGAATTCATTAGATCACTATCATACCATGGCGGATATTTACAGGGATTTAACTTTACGGTTGGTACACTATCATTTATAGCCATTGTTGAGGTGATTATAGAATGTCTCACAACAATCATTTATATCATGGGACTTCTCTAAATCATTCCACGGGCAGTTATTCAGGGTTTCAACGAGCTTGTTAAGGTCAACCTTTATCCAATCTAGCTTATTTTGAGGTGACGACTGAAACCGCTTTCCCATGGTCTTGACGCTAATACAACAGGTTATAGCCGTGTGGTCAGAGTGGACAGGCGTCGAATCCGGTATTGAAGTTTTAATATCAATGTCGTTATCGTCTGAGCCAGAGAAAATTAGATCTAGGAAATTCCCTAGTCGAGTAGGAAAATGCACATGTTGCGTCATGTTGCACTCATTGACGAAGTTGACGAAAGATGTAATAACAGATGACCCAGCTGTAGGTGTTGGTAGGAGTGAGCCGTGTACTTGCGTCCTCTTGACCGCCGCCATGTTGAAGTCTCCGCAGAGAAGGAGTTGGTCTTGGGTTCGAAGCTTGGATTGGACGGCCGATACTGATGTATTCACTTCGACAATTAGGTCGTCAGTAGGCGTCGGAAGATAGACACAACCAACGTAAGGATCTACGTGCTTGTTAAGGCTAACTTTAACCCGAATAACTTCGCAATTCCTTGACTCGAACTCGGGACAGCGACGTGACGGGTGGTTGGAGGAGACGGCAATTACCACACCACCTCCTCTTTTAACTATGTTGTTATAACGATCTCTTCTGTGGACTAAGTATTGTGAGTTTAAAACTTCGCCTTCGAGGATGTCACTGTGAAGCCAAGACTCAGTAACACATATGAATCGAATTCAGTGTTATCACAGAAGTACATGTTGAAAGTTTCGATGTAGAGGGGCCTAGACTTCGCGCGTTAGTGTAAAATATAGTAAGTTCGGTTCTGGGTGTACGTATTTCTTTATTTCCGTTATGCAAGAGTCCTGAGGGGTCAGACGGCACTGGGTGACCTGGTGGCCCGTCCACTCGTGTAACCGCATCCGAGGGGTGGCTCGACGGTGCAGGCAGTAAACTGACACTTCGACCTCGCGGTCCTGGGTTGAGTTGAACATCCCCCGCCAAGGCAATTAAAAAGACGACCGCACTGGAGACTGATGACGGAAACCTCACATCCTTTGTGGAGGCATGTCTTTGGCGTCTCAGAGTCCGAGCCTTGGGCCGGCCCAAGTGTCGAGATAGGGGGGGGGGGGGGGGTGCTCCGAATGAACGCTGCTTCGTTCCAAAAATATTATTACAGCACAGCGTACTCACCGATAAATAACAATTGCACGACACGAGCGCGTCTTCAAGCGGAGATCCACTGATCAGTTTGGACACAATAACTTGGTCGACACACGGGCGCACTTTGCTACTTAGTATTAGCACTCTTAACAATGAGAATATAATTAAACGACGGAGCGACACAACCGCAGCATCCCCTACTGCCGCCATCTTACACGTAACAAAAACTTGTAAAAATACAGCCAAACCTTACACACTCAAAAGAAATGAGACCTAAAAAAGGGCCAAGCTCATTCTACCCTTCCATATTTGCACATTCTAAATTCATAAACGTACACTTTCCCGTAACAGCATCCTTGAAAAGCTTGGCAAAATAGAATTTGCATGATATTACGTTTGAATTAATTAGAAAAAAAAAGAACTTGGATGAACTATTGGTCTATTACGTTTAAATTAATATTGCAAATTCTATTTTGCCAAGCTTTTCAAGGATGCTGTTACGGGACACTGTACGTTTATGAATTAAGAATGCGCAAATGTGGAAGGGTAGATGAGTTTGGCCCTTTTTTAGATCTAATTTAATTTGAGTCTGCAAGGTTTGGCTGTATTTTTACAAGTTTTTGTTATGTTTTTTTCATATACGTCGGATGCTTCTTGGCCGAGCAAATAGCTATTTACTAACTGCCAAATGTGTCTTATTCCCTCTTTAAGTGTTTTCGAATAAAAATACTCATTGTCTTAACTCATGTCGCTATAACATTATGAACCTAGGCCCACGTATTTAGAAAATTAATATACTACCGAACACATACTAAAAAAGTTTGGCAAAGTACAACCAAATTGTCTCTTCTATGGCACATTAACTGGCAGTTATGACAATTTTAACTTACGATTATGAAAATCTACTCGAAAAGAGGCAACCGCATATCCTTTCTAAACTATTTCTAAAAGGTCGTAGCGCGTGAAGTAATTCTTAATTAGTTATTTTGTCGAATCAATTTGTATTGGATTAAGTTGTGGTTGGATGTAAGAAAAAGCCACGCCGGCCATAATTAATTAATAACTATCAAACATAAGAAATTAGCACACGCGCAGTATCCCTGTATTTCGCAATTTTTGCAATAGATAAGACACTAGTTTTATTTGTCATCTCGATGACTAGGTCTTAACATATCACTCTCAACATTCTAGGTAAATATACTTGTGTTTATTTTATAATCTAGGCCTAATTACTCCGCATCGATTTAATCCATTATTTACATCACGATTTCACAACGTCAACAATTAGGTTTGAATATGCGCATTTAATAGCTTCCAGGGTAAAAATGATTTTTTGTTGTATATTTGCCACGTGCAACAAGCTAAAGATGAGTGAATATAAGACCTATGTGGATGAGGTGCACTACAGTCACCAGCTTCAGCACCTGGGACAAGACAGCTTAAAAGGCTTTACGTTGAGGTATGTATGCAGGGAAATTATATGATACTTCTAAAACAACTTGTAAAAATAAAGCTAAGCCTAACAACTCTGCCACACAAAGTTAGACTTGGTAATAGATATAATTATACTTATGGACGTTGATTAACTAATGTGTTGTTACATATAATTATATTATTATAAAAACTTTCCTTTAAGCACCTGTTTCCAAGTCGGGTCAGGGGGTGGCTATAACCACCTTCTTCTAGGCCACACAGAGTTTACTAACATCGGCTTGCCAGACCTGTCATGTTCTCTTCTATTTGAACAACTCCTTCCACATCTTCATCACTTTCTATCTCATCTTATTCTTCTGTCTTGGTTCTACCCACCAGTTCACATTCACACCATTGCATCTGTGCTCCAACTGTCTGTCAGCTTCTTCTTCCCAATACTCATTTCTCTCTCGTACATCATTCCTAATCATTGATCCTTACTTCTCCCTTGGTCTATACCAGTGCAGCATTGACTCTAAATTAAGCCCGGAAAATAAAGTGAAGTTATTCTTTACTTAGAATAAATTTGCCTAGCTCATGCCAATCAAGCTAATTATTATTTAAATTTAATTAATTACACTTACTTTCTGACAGCTCTCTCCATAGCCTCTGGTGCTGGTACTGCTTTTCACTCTAACAATTAAAATTAAGAATTGAATATTTCTCTTATAGGCTTATGATTTAGGAAACATAGGTGATCAAAATTCTAGAATGATAAAATAGGTAAATGAGTTTTCATTAATGTATTATTGCGATTAGATACCAACAGTAGTAAAACCCCCTCCTACCCAATTGGCGCCAAGATAATATATAATGTTACTCCTTAAAATAAAGAAAATTATATATTAAAAACCCTCTAAAATAACAATTAATAATTAAAAATGGTACTCATCCAATGATGTTGGATGAGTTGTTCCTTGAAATAATCCTTATTGGTTTGACAGTCCCGTTGCACACGTGGTTTTGATGTGGGAGGTTTATGTGGAACACACGGTAAACTAGTTTACGCTATCTTGATGTGAGAGCCGAGCACGTATCTTGAAGTAGGGGGGGGGGGGATCAGCTGTTCTGTTGTTAGAGCTGAGCACGTTCTTAATGTGGGGGGGATCAGCTGTTCTGTTGTTAGAGCTGAGCACGTTCTTAATGTGGGGGGGATCAGCTGTTCTGTTGTTAGAGCTGAGCACGTTCTTAATGTGGGGGGATCAGCTGTTCTGATGTTAGAGCTGAGCACGTTCTTAATGTGGGGGGAATCAGCTGTTCTGTTGTTAGAGCTGAGCACGTTCTTAATGTGGGGGGGAATCAGCTGTTCTGTTGTTAGAGCTGAGCACGTTCTTAATGTGGGGGGGAATCAGCTGTTCTGTTGTTAGAGCTGAGCACGTTCTTAATGTGGGGGGGAATCAGCTGTTCTGATGTGAAGGAAAGGTTACGCGGTAGTCGCGGACGTTGGATTTTGATTGACGGACATTTTGAAAATAACTTTAATGTTTTTAACTCAATAAACAAAACAAAACTAACACACTTGATACTTGGATAGATCACTTGATAACACTTCAATGAATACTTCACTATTTCCTTCAATATAATAAAATTTCAAATACTTTCTTTTCAAAATTGGCAATTGACTTTCACTTATAATTTTATAACAATTTACACAACTCAATTCCTTTACTCCAACACGTTCACTTATTCACTAATTGGCAATCTTTTCAGAAACACGCGACCCGAAGGTCCACACACTTTTACTCCAAAACCCTTCCTTACTCTACTCCACTGCCTCCCACACCCCTGAGTGTTCCCGAAATACCTTTACCCCCACTCCCTGTGTCACGTGATAACCTACGGTGCTTCAGCTGAAATGTTGCAGACAACCGTACATCCCTTTACTACCCCTAGTCCTAGGTTGAACTGGATTAACTGGATGTTGATGAGTGGCTCGTTGGTCTTGTGGTTAGCGTATCTGCTTCCAATGCAGAAGGTCCAGGGTTCGATTCCCGCCAAAGTCAGAAGTTTTTTAACTTCTGATTTGGACTTAAGTCCATCAGTTCTTGTCTTAGGAGTTTGTAAACGGTGACTTTGGAGCCGTCGTAGCAACGAAGCACATAATAAATTCGGAGTTGTTCTGAATCGGCCTTGTTGATTCTGGCGTTGATCCGCGGGTGTTCGCACTGTCCATACCACTGATTGCTATATTTCCTATTAAAAATATCGATCTTTGGTTGGTTATCGCGCTCACTCGCCGATTGCGTCGGGGCCTACAGGGTTGGCTTAGTCGCTTTGATTTAAAGTCCCCCACTGAAAATCAGATATATATATTTGAGTGGGTAGACTCTAAATACAATTTATTTATTTATTTATTTAAGTCTAGAAACTTCGTCACTCACCCCAGTAGCTGACCAGCCGAATCTCATGGAACGATTTTGAAGGTTTCCACGTCGCGACAGTGGATGCACTCAAGTGTATAATTTCAATGTTATCCTGTCTCCTTATACTATTCACCAAGTATATTTTAATTCTTAAAACCCCATTAATTCTTTATTAGTTAATCAAATCAAATCAAATAAAAAGCAAGTGTATTTGTTATTACCTGGCTGAAATACTTTTCTACTTTTCTACATTGAAAAACATTGGTAATAACGTTAATAACCCTAATTACAGGTTTCTATAGTTTTAACACCTTTAAACAACAAATTTACATAACCCTTGATTATTTACCATAGTTGATGATATCTTGATACATTTCTGATAGTTACATATATAAATTCATTAGTTTTTAATATATTTATTAATTAAATTACATATATTTGCATAATAAATGCATAATGTTGACATTAAACAAGTAAGTATGGACTGTGAGGCAGTCGGATTTGACACCAGGTCTTAAATACTCGTGACTCCTCTTTTCAAATTCTGCCCTTGGTATTCTTCGTTTGTCCAGTCTCCTCACATGCTCGAACCGTTCCACCCTTCCTATTCTTATTTTGAGCAAAAGCTTGTTAACTCTCAACTATTCTCATTTCTATGCTCCTTACTAATTTCATATCTGCTGCTTGAAAATCTTTATGCCACAGTAGCTTTCCAACTTGCGGGAAGAAAACTTCGAATGGTAGATCTAGGAATTTGTTTCTGATATTTTAAATACCAGTAAACTGCGATTAATGATGATCTTTATGATGTGTTGTTGTTTATATGTCAATTATATTAACAATGTTGAAGATTTTAGAATTTATTAACTTTGTTATTTCCTTCCAGTATTACCTGATGACCATCAGTGGACAGGAGATGTTGCCTCTGTTACTTCTCACCCTCCTGGCTCCAGCCTTGGTTGTTGGCAACGATGTGGAGAGTTTGGCAACGTCTAATTTTAGCGACGGTAGTGATTTAAAGGGACTTTTATCCTTAATAACAAACTAAATAAATTCATATTTAGAGTCTACCCACTCAGTCATATAACTGATTTTCTGTGGGGGACATTAAACCAAAGCGACCAAAGCGTCGGGGCCCTGTAGGCCCCGACGCAATCGACGAGTGAGCGAAAACCAACATAACATCGACATTTTTTAATAGGATATATAGCAATCAGTGGTATGGGCAGAGCGCATACCCGCGGATCAACCCCAGATGCAACAAAGCCAATTCAGAACAACATTGAATTTATTATTTGCCTCGTTGCTAGGATGGCTCTAAAGTCACCGTTTACTAATCCCTAACCCAAGAACTGATGAACTTAAGTCGAATTCTGAAGTTTAAAAATTTCTGCCTATAGCGGGAATTGAACCCTGGACCTTCTGCATTGGAAGCCAAGAGTGCTAATCACGAGACTAACGAGCCAAATAACCTATCTAGAGAAAAATATTACAAAAAATGACCGTTTCAAAAATTATATCTTGTAACTGTTATTACACAAGAAGTTTTTTTAAATTTTTTATCCTGAATTTTGCAAAAATTGCCGTTTAGGAGAATTTCTTAAATTTGCTTTAACCTGCTTTATTTGTGTTCCTCGTAGATACTGGAGCATTGTACCTTTCTAAAACGGCCCATACCAACATAGTGTCTTGAAACTGCAAAAACAAGCATTCCAAAATCACACTTGTCTTAATACTCAGCATATTTCGACCGAATCACTTGCCGAAACTTAAACTACTAAACAAAATATATTACATTTACAGAAAAGGCTGTTGAGTACGTCAATAATGGCCTATATTGTTTAAATAAAAATCCTTCAAGTTCACGGGGCATAAAGATCGTCCCCATGTTATTTTTTATGGGAGATTTCTGCCAATGAAACCTAGCTAAGAAAATACCATGACCATTTTTTTCGTGTCATAGTGGACCCAATAATTTTTATGTTTCTTTCTAAATTCATTACTAGTAAGCCTGTATAAAATACATTTTATTTTAGTTTAGTGGGTAAATACCACTTTAACAGAATCGTTTCAGGTATCTACTGAAGATAAGTGTTGCAATATCAAAGAGAGATCTCTGCATATATTGTAAACTTAAGCAACCTTGCAATGTGACGTCAATTTTAAACAATCAGCGGGTTCTAATTTTAAAACCCGATCGCTTATTTGTTGCTATTCTTCCGTGAGACGCAGCTTTGTCAAGTTCATCACCTGTTGGTCAGTGTTGTTATTGCTAATTGCACCCGATCGAACAAATCAAGATAATTTTTCTTATTATTATTTAACGTCTATCCTATCAGTTATAAAAACGGATTTCAAGGAGACCCTAAATAATCTATACATAGATCAGACACAACAATGAATCTTTAAGTAAATTTTTGAAATAGTAATATTACAACACAATGATAAACTCACATTTGGTAACAAATAAAGAAGAATATTAATTTGCTAATTATGAAGGTACCAAATATAAAAAGGGTGGGGAATGAAAAAAAATAAAAGGAAAAGGAAAAGGAAAAGGAAAAGGAAAAGGAAAAGGAAAAGGAAAAGGAAAAGGAAAAGAAGAAAAGGAAAAGGAAAAGGAAAAGGAAAAGGAAAAGGAAAAGGAAAAGGAAAAGGAAAAAAGGAAAAGGAAAAAAAAGAATTAAAAAAGAAAGTCTTTTACCGACACCTCACTCGTCAAATTTTTTATTTGAGGCATTGGAGACAATAAACACGAATAGAACATTTAGGGTTAAACATGTATGTTGTGAACGGGAGATGTGAACAACTCTTGGAGATCAAGGACTTGTTTGAACTTTTTTTCCAGGTGGACCCGGACCCAGCTCAAGGATGAACGGACAATTTATTGCACGAAAAGGGGGGATATTCAAAAGCACCGTGTTCATTAAAACAATCAATTGGATTCGAGACAACAAAGAAAATAATAAAATTACTCTCAATCAGTCATGTACTGGCACAATACTGGCGCCCAACAAGATCCTCACCGCTTTACGCTGCTTACCGTGTATGTACGGGTGGTTACTCAGCCATCCTCATAATACAAGGTGATGTTTTATCTTACAAACTAACTTTACAATTTAAGTACAATTTAATTAAAAAATATATAATACTAATTTAAAATAATATAATAGTCTTTGAAAACACCCCTTTACCCAACAAGGCTGTGACATATAATATTAGGGTGGGCCAAAAAAATCATTTTTTTTATTTTTAAGTCGTAATACCGCGGAAAAGTTGCGAATTGTGGAGGCTAAAAAAAAAAAAAAAAAAAAAAAAATCGGTTTCTATCTTCCGGTCGCGCATGTGCTTTAAAGTTTTCCAAAATTTTGAAAAATTCACATTTTTACGATAATTTTTAATATTTTTAACGTAGAAGAAAATTGAAAATTTGAAGAATTCGAACTATTACATTCGGGAAGAGGCTTATTTAAAAATGTTAAAAATTATCGTAAAAATGTGAGTTTTTCAAAATTTTGGAAAAGTTTAGAGCACATGCGCGACCGGAAGATATAAACCGATAAAAAAAAAAAAAATACCCTAAAAAGTCTTCCTAACTCGCAACTTTTCCGCGGTATTACAACTAAAAAAAAAAGCTGTTTTTCGGCCCACCCTAATATATATATATATATATATTATAAATATGTTTTGTCTTAAGCTTTCGTGATCCATGGTTAATGTTTCAAGTATCTTTACGGTAAATAATCACGCACAGTATTATAGAAAATAACTTTTAATCCCAACGTTTCAGAAAAACTATGTTTCCATTTTCAAGGGAAGGGTAAATAAAAAATTCAATAAAACAACAACAGCATTATAAAAATAAACAAATAGAAACAAAAAACACACTACCTTGCAAACATAGAAAATAACAAAGATCCAATTGCAGTGAACCTAAAATCAAATCACTTGGTTGCATTGTGAGTGTGACTTCTTGTGACCATTCTAGCAGGCCTATCGCTGTCTTCATGTCTTGGTACCACAGGTGGCTCAGTCTCATACTTTTCAAGAGCTGCAGTATGACTTCTAATCATTCTGCTGGATTCCAAATTTCTAGACAAGATGGTTGGGTCCCTCCGGACCGTCCCACGTTCGTCTAGAACTGCAGGCACTCTTATCAGCCGCTATACCGCTTTCTTTGACTAACCTCTCAATCAAAGCAGGCTTCCACGATTGAGCCAAACGCTTGCCATCTTCTCGTTTGTTAAGATTGAGTGGGCGCTTCTCAATTTCCACTGCCTCTCTGACGATTTGACTAGATAGATGGCTTACCATGGCAAGAGGCCTCATTCCGTCAAAATCAATGGAATGACCCTCCTTCTTGACATGTTGTGCCAAAGCAGATGTTGTTTCCATCTTGTTGACGTTTGTTGTTGTTTTATTGAATTTTTGTTTTACCCTTCCCTTGAAAATGGAAACATAGTTTTTCTGAAACGTTGGGATTAAAAGTTATTTTCTATAATACTGTGCGTGATTATTTACCGTAAAGATACTTAAAACATATATATATATATGGATTGTTGTAGGTTTTCGCGGCCCGTCATAGGATAAAAACAAGGATCTTGGGTAAAACCGCGTCGAAAATAAGATGAACCAGGGCAGAACCTGGGCGTCCACCGACGTTTCGTCTGTACTACGTCAGACATTTTCAAGGTTGACTGTGACTCTACGGAGGTTGGAGTCACAGTGGTTGGCAAGCACGCAGCGCCCGCCTTATATAGCCTCGGCTGAAGGTGCGGGGCGGCAAGGTTATATAGAAAATAGGTGCGGGGCGGCGAGGTCATATCGTGAAAAGGTGCGGGGCAGCGATGTCATATCGAAAAAATATACGGATGGTGGCCATTGAGAAACAAAATAGCACAGCTTACTGTAGTGAAACCTTTTTAGTCCGGCTTCTTGTCATAGGGCCTGATTGGTTGTCTTTTGAAATGTTATTCGTGCTTAGAATTATGGAATCTGAAATTTGCACCACCTCTGAGGGATTAGGCTGAATAGGTCTACGGACTACATTTCGAGGCATGAGTGCAGGTTTCCAAGCAAGAGGGAGGCTCTGGCCTCTGGCTATCATCTCTTTTGTTCATGTTATTCGGCCGTTTCTCAATTTCCACAGATTCACGGATAATACGTGGCTTGAGCTGTTGTACAGGGCAAATAGTTTTTGTTTTGTCAAAATCTATCACATGCGAGTAAGCTTTAGCATGTTGAGCCAGGGCTGATTTCTTGTCACCTGCTGTCACAGCATTAGAGTGTTCATTTAACCTCACTGCTATGCGTCTGCCTGTTTGGCCTATGTACGTTTGATCGCAGTCGCCACAGGGAACCTCATAAATCCCTCTTTCTTCCAGATGAACAGAGTCCTTTGCACTTCTCAAAAAGGAGCTGATTTTTCTGTCAGTGGAGAAAATGGTTTCGATGTTCTTACGATTGAGGATTCTACCTATGACGTCTGTGGTACCCTTGACATATGGAAGAAACGCTTTTGACCGTGATTTCTCCATGTCCTCAGTATCATCCTCAGATTTCTTCAGTTTACGTTTAAACGCTCTGGTTATGTCTCGGTCCAAGTAACCATTGAGTGATAGAGCTTCACGGAGCTTGTAAATTCCTCTCTTGAGTGAGATTTGTCAGTAAGGTTCCTGGACCGGGTGACCAGAGTGTTAACCACTGAAAATAACTGTGAAGGACGGAGGTGGGAAGCAGCATTCAGATACCGGTTGGTGTGGGTGGGTTTTCTATGGACTGTGTGTCCCAAACTGCCATCAACATTCTTTATTATCAAGACATCGAGAAAAGCAAGTGAGTCGTTGGATTCTACTTCCATGGTGAACTGAATATTCGAATGGATACCATTTAGATAGTCAAGAAAATCATTCAACTTGTTCACACCATGGGGCCAAATGGCATAGACGTCGTCCACATATCGTATCCAAGAAGATGGTTTGTTAGGAGCTGCAGCTAGGGCCTTATTCTCAAAATCTATCATGAATAAGTTGGCAATAGCTGGTGATAGCGGCGAGCCCATTGGAGCTCCCTCCACTTGCTTATAAAACTTGTTTTCATAAATAAAGTATGTAGAAGACATGCAATGCCTTGCTAACTTCATGATGTCCTTCGGTATGCCATAGCTTTCTTCAATAGTAACAAGGGCCTCATTCACAGGTATGTTGGTAAATAGGGAAACCACATCAAAACTAACCAATATGACCCCAGGGCGAACCTTCCATTCTTTGATCAGCTGGATCAGGTTAGAGAAGTTTTTCACATAGGACGCAGCATCCTCCGAGTAAAGTTGGAACCTCTTAGCGACATATCTGGCCAGAGCTTGTGTGGGTGACCCTACTGCGCTCACTATGGGTCGCAAGGGGGCTCCGGGTTTGTGGATTTTGGGCAACCCATACAGTTTTGGAATACGAGAGGACTTCTCCCTAGGAATGAGGAATTTCTGTGCTTCAGGGTCAATATCAGAGGAAAGTATGAAGTAGAAGTATGAAGTAGTATGAAGACAGACGGACAAAATTAGTGCGTGTTTGAAGGGTTAGGGAGGGGCAACGTGAACTTAGCCCCCCCCCCCAGACAAATATGCCATTAGGGTTAAAGTAAAGGTGTTCTAATTATGCGGCTAAAAGCATTAAAAATTGTGAGAAATTCATTAATAGTGCGCGTTTGGGCGGGGGTTGGGGCAACGTGAACTTAGCCCCCACTATGATTATACACTATGACCAATAAAACTAATAGATTGTTTGCTTTTTATGTCGTTTATGTGTTTTTTAAACCACAGAGAAATGCATTTCATAGTATGTAGAAGAAATAATCCGCTAATGTGACTTCTTTATGTTAAAGATACGATCAATTGAATGTAACAATGAACGTTCGAGTTGCTTGCGAAGATATACAAACGGGAGCTAAATGTATTAACCACAAGATTGATGGCTACGTTCGACATTATTCGGTGCAAGCATCTGTTAAGACTTGTAATGAAGACAAATCTCCACTCGAAGACTTCTATAGTGTTGATATAGCTCTAATTCAATTGAAAACCAATATTGATTTCAACAACCATATTGGCAGTTCAAGATACAAAAAAGATTATTTTCCATACAAAGTAAAAGGATGTATTGCTCCTGGCTTTGGGAATCGACTCAACGTTAGTAATTGTGATGATACAGGTAGTAAATATAACAATCTACTTCGGTACGCTGAAGTCACCGCGGGTAACGAAGACTTTTGTAGAAGTATACTCCCTGAAGCTGAGCTAAACCTTGGATTTCCTAGGCGACCTGGACCGGGTTTTTACCCTTATATATGCGCACTCAACTACGACCGACTAGCCAAAACAGCTTTTGAAGGAGACATAGGCTCTGCCCTATTGTGCCCGCAAGAAGGTAGCGAAGAATTCGTTATCGCTGGTGTATTGTCGAGGACCGCAATACCAAGGGCAAATGTGACAGACGGGGTGGACCTCCCATGCGGACTCAAAGACATTGTCATGATATACACCTCTATTAAAGAGAGGTTGGAGTAGATCTATAATTTATTTTAAAAAATGTGAATAAAATAATTCCATATACATTGATTCAGGTGTTATTGAATTTGTTCAGATAACAATCGTCAGCGTCTTGCCAGTTAGATTTATATAAATATTAAATGAGCATTTTTGAGAATTTTCATCTAAAAGTCTTTCTTATCCCTTCTGCTCCCCATATTTCACCCATAGCAACCGATACAGGGGCAGTGTTTTGACTAGATAATTTAATTTTTATCTAGATAAGATAAAAGATAAACTGCAAAAACACTATCTAGATAAAAGATGATAGATAAACATAATTATCTAGATTATTTTGCTTAGATAACATAGTGCACAACAAATTCATTTACCAACTTTTGCCGACATTTTCAAATATGCTGACTTGTTGAAAACAATTTCAGTAAACTAGTAAAAGTAATTTTCATTTTAAAAAGAAAATCATTATTTTTTCCCCCTTAAGTATTGTTACCTAACTATTTTATCTAAAAAACATATCTTAAAGCATAAAAAGCTTCGATAAGATAAATTTTATGTTATCCGATTTGAAAGTTACCAAAAAAAATTTTTTAATAAGTAACTGATAGAATGATTTTTTAGATCAATTATCTAGAAAAAGTACAACATGTTCAAAACTGAATGGACAACGTTAATTTTGTTACAGATTTAGTTCCCATCTGAAAAGCTAATTCCAAGTTAGCAACGTGTACTAGGGAACGGAGCACTTCTATTCCCAAACGTGATAGACTTGAGTTTGTCAATCACAAACCACAATATTAACCATATTGACTAGATCTTACTTTCTTAATATCTTCACATTGAGATTTCGTGTTTTTTGTTTTTATTTGGCAAAATAGGTTCGGTCAAATTATTCTGATTATTAGCACTGGTTTGTGATTTGTGCAATTGCATATTTTGATGGCGTTTTGGTGGTTACTTCCGCAGTTTCTGCACACGAAATGTACAAAATTATTTTTATGAATTGGGTAACTGATGCTCTTAGTATAGACCTTAGGTGCTCGGAAGGAATTGCCAACCTGACGTCGAATAATTTTAACTATATGCATTTTAGCTATAAAAATCACGATAAAATCCATCATGTCAGATGTGGCACTGCGGCGATTCGAACTCCGGGGACTCCAAACGAACGTGCGCTAATGACCTGTTATAACGGTCAAAGTTTTTGATAAAATTACAAAATTCTTTTTAATTATCATTTAACACATTATTTTTGATTTTTTAAAACAAAAGCAATTTCGCTTTTTGTAAAGGGGTGCCCAAAATTAATAATAATCGATTTTACTGTTTTATACACTTTAACATTAAAGATTGGACATATAATCCGCGTTAAAGCTTTATTTTATACATAAAATGCAAGAATCACTGCATTTAAAAATAAATTATGCAAAAACAATTCAAAGGCTGTCCAAAATGCTGGGTTTTATATTATTGCTAATATACAACATTTTTTTAAAGTGCTAAAATGTGTTCATGTTACTAAAATCAGTAAACCTGACTAAGAATACGTATTTTATGTGGGCCTAGCAAAAAATTATAATTTTTATCAGGGTTGTCCAAAATTTTGAATTCAAATTACAGCAATTTGAGAGAAATAACTTAATAAAAATGGGACAAAATCAATGTTAGTTGGCCCAGTCATGACCGAATTTATATTCTAACCTAAACAATATAATGATGTTCTGTTTTAATACAGGGTTGTCCAAACAGTGTGTTGTGTTTTTGTAAAGAATTGTTTGAATAAGGGCAAACTAGATCATAATATACCGTCAGGTGCAAAGGAAGCGATCCTCCGGGGCCCCCCGAACTAATTTTCACTATAGCAGTTTTGTTCAGAAAAAAATCACGATTAATAATCCTCCTATTTGTTATTTGGCAGCTGGGGCGTTTGACCTGCAGGGGTATTCAAAGTCGCTTAATGTTGTTTTTAATATTGCCGTAGTTCTCTTCGCTCTTGTAAAATTTTCAAATATCTTTCAAAATACAATCACTAATATTATTCCCACATTTCTTCCCTGCCCCGAACCTGTATCTACAAAAATTTGTTTTCTCATATGTGAGAAAACAAACAGCCAAAAGTATAAAAGAATGGAATGTATTGAATCTTTATGTATGGAATCAATGTGTATGTACTTCTGACACTAATAACCATACTAATGGTCCTTCAGAAGTGCTAATACCAACTATATTGAATTACACATGTACATACATACATACAGATATGTACAGTTATCACGGACTCACTGTATAGTTATAATAATTATACACCCAACGTTCGTGATATTCAACTAATCTTTAATTTAGAACAGCTAATCTCTTTCTCATCTCATCAACATACATCAAAACATAATACACCCTACAGACTTGGCAGGATATTAGTATCACCCTTCACAGCTACTTGTGAAGACCACAGATAACCCAAGGGTTAATACTGATTAGAGCTGCACGTAAGCCTAGCTAGATGCTATTATCTTAATTTTTACTGTTTGTATTTTGTTGTACAAATTTGAAAGAAATAATTTTAGGTAAAGAGAAAGTTTTTCCATTGGCCGAGTTGTGATACTAATCAGCTATACACAATGCACAATAGGGCTTATAGGCAGCATATACAGCAGTCATAGCCAAGCTGTGTGTATAATCTGGAACAAAAATGACTAGGTAGTATTTATTATTCGTATCTACAATTTGACACCGCTAGTGCATTTTGTATATCTAAATTATGGCAATGAGGGGACTTCTTCTCGGTGATTAATCAAGATGTTCAATCTTGTTCGTTATTACGAGAATTGCATTGGCATTTCCTAATGACAATGATGCATATCAGCGACCATAAGTAAATCAAGGTGTCTAGTTGTATTGACTACACCCATCCCTTGAATTACTTCTGTTCGAGGGTGTACGTGATCAAGAGGATAAGAACGAGTTACCATTGCAAACTCTCCGAATATGGTTCTTTCTGCCGTATAGTAGTTCTGCATCCCATCTTTTTTTACTAGTTTCCCTGTGCCTACTATAAACAGGGTTGAATGTGAAATAAATGTAGGCCTATACAATTCTAAAACAATTTATGCGTCCCTATTTAGCTTTAAAAGTATACTCAAATGTACATCTGGAAAGAAAGCCACAAGCTGCATATTCTTACTGGAGATTTTGGACAACCTTGTGAATAATAACAGAAAATAGTAAAATACACTATGAAAATGATAGAAAAACATTTTCACCGTGCAACGGCGTGCATGCGGTTTGGAGTTTAAACATTTAAATAAGTATGAATAATTATTGTTGATCAACTTGCAACACTTGAAATATTCAATCATTTAGTATAATTTTTGTAACTTCCTGCATGATACTCCTAGAATATAGACGTCCCAGTTACCAAATGACAAATATGCATTCGTGGAAAAAGCATAATATAGTTTCAGCTATAAGAGCATAGACTTTTTTTAGTTCAAGGGGATGATTTACATACAGATGTAAGAAGGCTGCTACATGTTGCATAACATTGAATATATTTTTGGACAACCCTGCATATACCATAAACAAATCCGTAATTGTTGTTTTAGGGTTGTACATCGTGCACAATGTTAGGTTGTGCAAACAAATTATGAAATGCAGATAAACTTTACCTAGGAAAAATATATGAACATATGTTTGCATATGAGACATTGGACACCCCTATCGTCTTAACACCCCAGATGTTAACTGACAAACATGCATGCATGAGAAGAACATAGTTTCAGCTGTGAGAAAACACACACTGTTATAAGTTGGAGGGGTTATATACGTACAGATGAATGAATGGCCGCCACAAGTTTCATATTATTTTGTGACTTTTTGGACAATCCTGTTGATACATATAGCAAATCAGTAGATGTATTATGGTTTTACATCATGTATGATGTTAGGTCTGGCAAACAAATTATAAAATGAAGATTAATTTGCATTAGAAAAAATATATAAACATATATTTGCATATGTGACTTTGGACACCCCTACCGTCTAAACGCCTCAGTTGCCAATTGGCAAACAGGCAGAAATGGAAAGAACATTAATTTCCTTTAAGAAAACATAGGGTACATTAGTTCTAGGGGGGGGGGGGGGGGGGTTAAGAGCCACCTAACGGTCTAAGTATCTATGTGGACCAAAACAGAAGCAGGTTTAAGCCGATTTTAAAAAATTTCAAAAAACACCAATTTTCGCAAATTTCTGGATCCAAAAAATTGAAAACATCGTGTTAAATCACAGTTACAAGATATAATTTTTTAAACTGTAATTTTAGTGTAGTTTTGTGCTATAGATCATGTGGTAAACAATAATTTTTTGAGTTAATAGCCCCCTTTAAAAAGGTTTTCTATTTCGCATTTCATGGGGAACTCAAATTGGAGCCACATATAACAGTCATTTAAGGGCGTCCCGACACTCAGGAGAGTCCGTTTATTCTACTACCTATTTGTTGACAGGGTTATATTCTTGGTAGAACACAACATTTTTACCACTTTTAAAGAAATCACATAATATTTTGTATTCTTTCATCAGAAGAGATCCTTGACTTTCCTTGGACCAGAAATTTTCCTTGCAGCGAATAACAACTCCGCCATTATCTTAAAAATACAATAATGTACTATCGACACCTTGATCTACAGGTGAGTTTAAAATGCGAAAAAAAATACATTTTTGAATAAGTATCAAAAAAGAGAAATTAGTACACGCGCAGTATTGCTGTATTTCGCAATGTTTGGAATAGATACGACTCAAGTTTTATTTGTCATCTCGATGACTAGGTCTTAACATATCACTTTCAACATTCTAGGTAAATATACTTGTGTTTATTTTATAATCTAGGCCTAATTACTCCACATCGATTTAATCCATTATTTACATCACGGTTTCACAACGTTAACAATGAGGTTTGAATATGCGCATTTAATAGATCAACTACCAACGTAGCTTTCAGGGTAAAAGTCCAATTTTTGTGTTTTGCCAAGTGTAACTCTAGCTAAAGATGCGTGTATATAAGACCTATGTGGATGAGGGGCACTACAGTCACCAGCTTCAGCACCTGGGACAAGACAGCTTTAAAAGGCTTTACGTTGAGGTATGTATGCAGGGAATTATATGATACTTCTAAAACAACTTGTAAAAATACTGCTATGCCTAACAAACTCTGCCACACAGAGTAGGCCTAATACGGAATAACATGGAGGTGATTTTAAAGTTAAATTTAGTGAAACAAATATTTTTATAGAAATTGAATGGTATATATTATATGTATGTTTTTAGGCATCTGTTTCCAACATAAGTCGGGTCTGGGGGTGGCTAGCCATCTTATTCTTCTGTCTTGGTTCTACCCACCAGTTCACATTAACACCATTGCAGCTGTCCTCCAACAATCTGCCTGCTTCTACTTCTTCCCAACACTAATTCATCCTCTTTAAATTTCGGCCCTTTAGGAATTTACTAACTTTGTTATCTTCTTCTTGTATTACCCGATGACTAACAGTGGACAGGCGATGTTGCCTCTGTTAGTTCTCACCCTCCTGGCTCCAGCCTTGGTTGTTGGCAGCGATGTGGAGAGTTTGGCAACGTCTGATTTGAACGACGGGAGTGATTTAGCAGATTCAGGTGAGGGCTGTACTGAAGATGTGAATTGCAATGTCAGAGAGTACCCTGCATATTATTATGTTGTAAACGTTTTCTGAAGCAACCTTGCCGATGTGCCTGGCAGGTAAATTTTGGCCAATCAGTGGATCCTAATTAAAAATACCCGATCTTTTTTCCTTGCAATTCACCTGTTGCTGCCAGCAGTGTAGTCAAGTTTGCTTCTGAACTACAAATTACCTGTTCGGTCAGTATTTGTTCACTCTACTCAATGTACACACGTAACAGAACTGAATTCAGGAAAGGTTATCTTTTACCGACTT
>JAMZAV010001582.1:0-174535 GCA_024449915.1 Sweltsa coloradensis | reverse complement strand
AATCGATTTTTTCCCCGTTCAGGGGTGACCAGGTGCAAGTTGGGTGACATTATTTTCAATGGACTAGGGGTGAGCCTAATAGAAGTAAAGTGTGGATTTAAACATTTTGTTTAAATATTTATTCAATTTATTATTTAAATCTAAAAAATGTATTATTTTAACAGGGGTGTCAGAATTGTTATTTCGAAAATTCGTTCAAAATGCTAGTCCCTAAGTAGGCCTATAGCTTGTGATGATCATCTTTCGGGGATAAGTGATAGAAGCGTGAATTTTGGATCATTTACTCAGAAAAATGCAATGAATGATTTGCGGTGGGTCCGCATCGAAAAATTTTCCCGTTCAGGGGTGACCATGGTGCAAAGTTAGGGGTAGACATTATTTTCAAATGGACTAGGGGTGAGCCTTATAGAAGTAAAAGGGTGGTATTTAAACATTTCGTTCACGTATTTATTCAATTTATTTTTAAATCTAAAAAAATGTATTATTTTTAACAGGGGTGTCCAGAATTGTTATTTCGAAAATTCGTTCAAAATGCTAGTACCTAAGTAGGCCTATAGCTTGTGATGATTCATCTTTCGGGGATAAGTAATAGAAGCGTGAATTTTGGATCATTTACTCAGAAAAATGCAATGAATCATTTGCCGGTGGGTCCGCATCGAAAATTTTCCCGTTCAGGGGTGACCATGGTGCAAAGTTAGGGGTAGACATTATTTTCAAATAGACTAGGGGTGAGCCTTATAGAAGTAAAAGGGTGGTATTTAAACATTTCGTTCAAGTATTTATTCAATTTAATTATTTAAATCTAAAAAATGTATTATTTTTAACAGGGGTGTCCAGAATTGTTATTTCGAAAATTCGTTCAAAATGCTAGTACCTAAGTAGGCCTAAAGCTTGTGATGATTCATCTTTCGGGGATAAGTAATAGAAGCGTGAATTTTGGATCATTTACTCAGAAAAATGCAATGAATCATTTGCCGGTGGGTCCGCATCGAAACATTTTCCCGTTCAGGGGTGACCATGGTGCAAAGTTAGGGGTAGACATTATTTTCAAATAGACTAGGGGTGAGCCTTATAGAAGTAAAAGGGTGGTTTTTAAACATTTCGTTCAAGTATTTATTCAATTTAATTATTTAAATCTAAAAAATTTATTATTTTTAACAGGGGTGTCCAGAATTGTTACATTTGCCCATATTTCTAAAATACGTTCAAAATGCTAGGAAGCATAGCTTGTGATGACTCATTTGAAAGGAATTTAAACACTGAACACGAATTTCATACATAGTTAAAAGTCAAGGTCACCGGGGTCAATCAGGGTCACGACCTTTGAAATTTATTTATTATTTTGTGTAAAATCCTCGGCCACAGACGCAAGTCACGGTTTGATTCCGACAATCAGAAACCAAACTCGAGTCTACCAAATGTCGAAATTGTTTCTTTATGGACGGAATCAGATAATTCAAAATCACGCAGAAGTCGAGTCCAGTCTAGTCTCACACCCCTGTTTGTGTGGCACATCTTTGTAACAGTTTTTGATAGGAGACAAAGAACAGCGCGCTTTCAATTTCAGAGGCCAAACAATAGGTGTCTGAAGAGCAGTATCCCTGTACCTATAAACTCTTATATAAAGCCATAAAGATTAAACTAACTTACACAATTGATTACACAATCGTGGTCAGCATACATTTTGATTCAAAATGAGTGGTCACAACCTATGGTGGTGCAATTAACAGTATATTGGAAAACTCACGACCCAGAAAGTAATTTTGTACAACCCTGAATATAGAATTGATCTTTTAATGTACATATATTATCCTGGACGAACGATTTAGGTAAAAGTACCAAAATATACACTTTTATATGGTCTGTTCATGGTGATTGGACAACAAAATAATAAATAAATTTCAAAGGTCGTGACCCTGATTGACCCCGGTGACCTTGACTTTTGATTATGTATGAAATTCGTGTTCAGTGTTTAAATTCCTTTCAAATGAGTCATCACAAGCTATGCTTCCTAGCATTTTGAACTTATTTAAGAAATAAGGGCAAATGTAACAATTTTGGACACCCCTGTTAAAATAATTCATTTTTTAGATTTAAATCACTAAATTGAATTAATATTTAACCAAAATGTTTAAATACCACCCTTTTACTTTTATCAGGCTCACCCCTAGTCTATTTGAAAATAATGTATACCCCTAACTTTGCACCATGGTCACCCCTGAACGGGTACATTTTTCGATGCGGACCCACCGGCAAATGATTCATTGCATTTTTGTGAGTAAATGATCCAAAATTCACGCTTCTATCACTTATCCCCGAAAGATGAATCATCACAAGCTATAGGCCTACTTAGGTCCTAGCATTTTGAACGAATTTTCGAAATAACAATTCTGGACACCCCTGTTACAAATAAAACATTTTTTATATTTAAATAATTAAATTGAATAAATACTTAAACAAAATGTTCAAATACCACACTTTTATTTCTATTAGGCTCACCCCTAGTCCATTTGAAAATAATGTCAACCCCTAACTTTGCACCTAGGTCACCCCTGAACGGGGGAAAAAATCAATTGGGACCACCTGGCAAATTACTAAGCACGTTTTTCTGAGTAAATGATCCAAAATTCACGCCTCTATCACTAAACCCCGAACTTAAGCCTGTTTGGTATCTAAGGAGCCGAGCTATTAGAGAGCAGTGGCTGGGCGAGTATCATTGCAAATTCAGAGATCACTACAGTGGGTTCAGCCCATAGATACTAGTATAGTTCAGCCCAAGCTCTTTTAAAGGTAATTACGTATTACGAACATTGCACTTGCAATGCAATGCAATGCACTTGCATGCATATATATATATATGTGTGTGTGTGTGGGCGTGTTTTCCCAGAAAACAGTGTTCGTGAATCATCAATTCACATTTTATTCTCCTCGGGTAACCCATATAACGAAGTCAAGAGCAATACACCAGGTAACAGCCGCTGTTGTTTATTCACTGTTAATGGAATCGTATAACGAGGAAAATCCTGAAAGTAATACAATGCTTTGAAGTTAATTTCTTATCAAGTTTAAAAAGTCTTGGCTTGTAAAGTCATGTAAAGTTTTGTAATGTAAATGTTTATAGTTTATTTATTGTATTTGTAATTGTATTATACGATGATCTATGATCATGATTTATGATCTTCACATTTTGAGAAAATTATCTTATTGAAACACAAAATATTGGTTAAATATGAAACATTGATGATTTTATTACCCCTTAGACCCTTTGACCACATCTCGGACACCAGTAATATTCAAAATGGCGGCATTCCGGGAATGTTGATTGCCCTATCGCGAATCTAGAGTCACAGGCGTGTTCAGTGAGTACGATTTAGTCAGAATTGATACCAATGAAGGCCAAGTAACGTGCTTTAGGAACTATTGTGTATGTGGGGTCCGTTTTCCAATATGGCGCCATTGGAGCCTAAATGGTTGCTCTTACAAAGTTTAAATTATCTGCATTAAATTTGTCGACCTCAAAATATGTGAAAATGACACCCTTATTGTACATATCGACTTCCAAATTGTTTAAAATAATCCCCCCCCCTTTTTTAAAAAAATACCCCCCACGCGCCCGCCACATGCTCAAATTATTATGAGCTGCGGGTCAAAATGTTTCAATTTTTAAGTGTAACACTTGTGCAAAACGGCTTGCTTGTATCACAAATAGCCTAGACCCTTTGACCCTTTGACCACATCTCGGACACCTGTAATATTCAAAATGGCGGCATTACGGGAATGTTGATTGCCCTATCGCGAATCTAGAGTCACAGGCGTGTTCAGTGAGTACGATTTAGTCAGAATTGATACCAATGAAGGCCAAGTAACGTGCTTTAGGAACTATTGTGTATGTGGGGTCCGTTTTCCAATATGGCGCCATTGGAGCCTAAATGGTTGCTCTTACAAAGTTTAAATTATCTGCATTAAATTTGTCGACCTCAAAATATGTGAAAATGACACCCTTATTGTACATATCGACTTCCAAATTGTTTAAAATAATCCCCCCCCCTTTTTTTAAAAAATACCCCCCACGCGCCCGCCACATGCTCAAATTATTATGAGCTGCGGGTCAAAATGTTTCAATTTTTAAGTGTAACACTTGTGCAAAACGGCTTGCTTGTATCACAAATAGCCTAGACCCTTTGACCCTTTGACCACATCTCGGACACCTGTAATATTCAAAATGGCGGCATTACGGGAATGTTGATTGCCCTATCGCGAATCTAGAGTTACAGGCGTGTTCAGCGAGTACGATTTATTCAGAATTGATACCAATGAAGGCCAAGTAACGTGCTTTAGAAACTATTGTGTATGTGGGGGCCGTTTTCCAATATGGCGCCCTTGGAGCCTAAATGGTTGCTCTAACAAAGTTTAAATTATCTGCATTAAATTTGCCGACCTCAAAATATGTGAAAATGACACCCTTTTTGTACATATCGACTTCCAAATTGTTTAAAATAATTCCCCCCCCCCTTTTTTTAAATACCCCCCACGCGCCCCCCACATGCTCAAATCATCATGAGCTGCGGGTCAAAATGTTTCAATTTTTAAGTGAAACACTTGTGCAAAACGGCTTGCTTGTATCACAAATAGCCACATAATTTTTTGAACACACCCCCCACTAAAATTGACTGTATTCCACTGTTTCTTGTGAATCATAGCCAGCATTAGTTATACTCTTTAGTGTATGACATTAAGACTAGGAAAACGCTCAGTTGGACGCGTTGTTGAGCGAGCACCGGTACGTGCAACATGACCCGAGTACGACATTTCCATAAGGCCCACCACACAGTGTAGGCCTAACTGGATATTGACATTGTACACTATACTATTCCAACATCTTTGCAATGTACTAATAGACGTCATGCCTTCTAAAGTGTATCTTTGTATCTTCACTGCCTCCTTCATTTTTTAACATCATTTTTCGAATTATGATTACCAATAAGTCTTTAAGGTCTTGACCGATTTAGCTGAAAATTTGGAAAATAGGAGAGAATGTTGTACTTATTGACCCTGTAAAATTTCATAACGATCGGTACTTTTTTTTTTATATTATTTTATTTTTTATTTTTTATAACCAATGATCGGATTTTGTTCAAAAACTATACAGCAACCCGCCTAGGTGCTATGTACATGTGTGCAAAATTTCAGGTCAATCAGAGAAACGGTGCGACCTGTATCGAAGCAGTAACAGAAAAAAAAAAAAAAACAGACATTCGAGCCATAAGAGTCAAGTGGAGACGCTCGCTACGCTCGCTCAACAACAAAAACAAAACATGTGATAACCACTGACTTTGAGATATTTTATCTATCACCAACTTTCATATTTTTTTTTTTATATAACCATGGCTGTGGCTTTCTATGCATATGGTTTTTATCAATTCCTGTCTTTGGTTCATATTTTTTCCATTTATATTTCTTGTGAGTTTAAATCGAAACGGAATTTGCTGTATTTTAATCAATTCCTGTTTTTGGTTCATATTTTTCCCATTTTTATTTGATGTGAGTTTAATTAAATCGAAGCGGAATTTGCTGAATTTGCTAACAGTTCTCAGTAATTTGGTTTTGGGTGTCTGCTTAAAATTTCAGCGCAATCGGTTCAGCGAAGCGAAGCGTTCAGAAGAGCCGTTTGACTTGGATTTTAAGACTCAGTCGCTGCGCTCCCTCGTCTCATTAAACAATAATCATGTGGCCTACTTGTGTTCTTGTTACTACTGGTACCTGTTATTTCATGCTAGTAAACATATAAGAGGTCATAGGCTAGAAAACGAAACCCTAACCATTTTTTGTTTATTATTTCAGCTCTGAATGGGAATATTTAGTAAATAGATTTACACTGAATGATCGATACCTGGGGCGTATGGTCGGAAGCATAACATCATCATTTTCATCCAAGTTCAAACTGCAAGAGGTAATTATTAGGCTTAAACAGCTACTGGTAGGGACCACAAAATAACAAAAAACTTAAAAAAATACAGCCAAACCTTACACAATCAAAAGCATTGGTGTAAAAGAAGTTATGTTGTACATTTCACATGTTCGCACTCTTAGTAATTTAAATTTGCAATGCCTGGTGACTGCATCCTTCCGAAGCTTGTCAAAATTGGCAACTATTGTTTTAAATGTAAAACTTTGTGCAAATTTATTTTGACAATCTTTACAAGAATGCAGTTACTTGGTATTGCTAATATATCTACTAAGAGTGCAAACATTTTGAAAATTATTGATCATAAGCTTGGCCCTTCTTTTAGATCTCAATGCTTTTGATTGTGTAAGGTTTGGCTTAATTTTTACAAGTTTTTTTGTTATTTGTGGAATCTCATTACTTTTTCAAGTTCATCATCATTATCCATAACCGTTTCCTACTACTGGCAGGGTCAGCTTGGGTTTAGCAACCAAATTTTTCCACTTCTTTCTGTCCTTCCACAATCGTATCTCTTCCACATCTTCCCAGCTCTCTCCTCTTGCCTCCAAGTCTCCTGCTATGGTGTCCTTCCATCTCTTCCTTGGTCTACCCCGTCTTCTTCTTCCTTCTTCAATCCTTCTTTCATACATTTTCTTGGGCATCCTATTTTCCCCCATTCGTTTCATGTCCATACCATCTCACCCGTGTCCTTCCTTTCCTGTCACTTTATTTCTCTACACCTAGCAATTCTCTAATGTCTGTGTTCTTATTCTATCCCTTCTCGTCTTGCCCACTGTGCTCGTCAGGAATCTCATCTCTGCTGCCTGCATCTGACTCTCCTCTTGATCTCCCATTGTCCAGGTTTCTGCTACATACCGTTTTATATAGTGTTATCTTACACTGAATAGGTATTTCCCTATCCCACACCAGGCCTTTCACACACTGGTAGAAATTACTGGCTTTTTGTATTCTGATGTTGATCTCCTTTTTAATCTTTCCACTTGCCATTACTTCCTAGATAGCTAAAACTATCCACCACTTTCAGGGTTTCTCTTCAAATGTTTATCTGTGCTTGATAATTCCCTGTGTCCCCTTCTTTTGGCATAGTTACAACCTCGCTCTTTACCACTCTTATTTTCGCTTCTTCTATGTTATTGTTCCACAATTCTATATACCGTTGGAGTACCTCCTCATACTCGGACCATGCCACAGAGTCATCGGCAAACAACATAACCTCCATCTTTACCTTGTTGTGGATGTCATCCATCACGATTATGAATAACAACAGTGGTGACAACACTTCCCTGCCATAGCCCTTTTGTTATTTGGAACCTCCCTGACAATCCAAATTGTGTTTTCACACAGCTTTCACATACTTCATACAAACTTTTAACCCTGTCTCCGGTCCATTATCCACTCCTTTTCTTTCCAGACTCTCCCACACCACTTTCCTTGGCACACTATCAGATGCTTTTACTATGTCTAAGAAGACCATACTATTTCTTCTTCCAAGCTCCCAACTCTTTTCCATCAGTTTTTTTTTAAGTGTCTTAAATTATTTGTTAATATAGAATAATTTTATTAAAATACTAGTATTATCAGCTATGGTAGTGTTACCAATTCTATTATTCAATTAAGAATAGAATGTAAAAAATACCTAGTGGCCCAAAGACTTGCTTTTTGTACGCGTTGCAGGTAGCTATTGTCAAGTTACTACAGTTGATTGTTTATAATACATACTGTACTTGTAAAGGCTTATTTTAAATCCTTTATTTCAATGTTTTCCAGCTAACTTTTTCAAGTTATTCTTTCAAAATGTTTAAATATTGTAGTACCTGAAAGGAATCGACGATTTTCAAATTATTTTAAAACTCGTGCCAAAAACACTTTCAAATTTCAAAATTATAAATCTCGTGGGGTCGCCAAATTATTTTAAATGCCTCGGTCTAGTTCCAATCGGAGAACACTGGTAGCAACAATGGTCCTGAAGTAAGGTCAGTAGTAAAGTTCAAACAAAAGACTAAATTTAAATTAAATTAAAGAAAGCAATTAAATGGAATGAAGACTAGAGAAGACAAGACCACACATAACAAAAACTTGTAAAAATACAGCCAAACCTTACACACTCAAAAGAAATGAGATCTAAAAAAGGGCCAAGCTCATCTACCCTTCCACATTTGCGCATTCTTAATTCATAAACGTACAGTGTCCCATAACAACATCCTTGAAAAGCTTGGCAAAATAAAATTTGCATCTATTAATTTAAACGTAAATAGTTCATCCAAATTCTTTTTTTCTAATTAATTTGAACGTAA
This sequence comes from Sweltsa coloradensis, assembly GCA_024449915.1. Classification (NCBI taxonomy): domain Eukaryota; kingdom Metazoa; phylum Arthropoda; class Insecta; order Plecoptera; family Chloroperlidae; genus Sweltsa; species Sweltsa coloradensis. Next base: position 166,276 of record JAMZAV010001582.1, on the reverse strand, counting down.
TGGTCATGCAAATTCTATTTTGCCAAGCTTTTCAATGATGTTGTTACGGGACACTGTACGTTTATGAATTAAGAATGCGTAAATGTGGAAGGGTAGATGAGCTTGGCCCTTTTTTAGATCTCATTTCTTTTGAGTGTGTAAGGTTTGGCTGAATTTTTACAAGTTTTTGTTACGTGTGGGATCTCATTACTTTTTCAAGTTCCATTGCAAAATTATTTGTTAAAATATAATAATTTTATCAAAGTCGATTTAATTGCTATGGTATTGTATTACCAATTAACAATAGAATGAAAAAACATAGTGTTCCAAAGACTTGCTTTTCGTAAACAATGTAGGCGATTATTGTCACGTAACTATAGTTACTTGTTGATTGTATGCCTGTATAAGGCTTATTTTAAAACCTTTATTTGGAAGCATTCCAGCAATTTTTTAAAACTTTTTCTTTCAAAAGGAATTACATCACTATTACCTTTATGTCCATGTAAAATATGAACGTTGTAGCCCCACTCGTTGTAACATCAGCAGCTCATCCAATAACTTTTTGAACGATTTTGCCACGAAACTAATGGCATTCAATCCAGATAGAAGCTTGCAGATGGTCCAAATTTCAACTTGATCCGAACCTCCGTTCGACTGCTATCATGAGCCAAAAAAGCTACGCGACTTTCCGTTGCCATAGTAACGGTACTTTGTTATAATGTAATTTCCATCTACACTACTTATCGGATCAAAATAAAATCAACATATTCGTGACCGGACGGACATTCTAAATGATTTGGCCACCTCAGATTTTGTCGCCGTTTAGTATGAAAAAAAAACTTTCGATTAACTTTAATGTAACTTTTTAACTTTTTGAACGATTTTGCCACAAAAATAATGGCATTCAATCCAGATCAAAGCTTGCGGATGGTCCAAATTTCAACTCTATCCGAACCTCCGTTCGACCGCTATCACGAGCCAAAAAAGCTGTGCGACTTTCCGTTGCCATGGTAACGGTACTTTGTTACGCTCGCTTTGCTCGCCTAAAAAGCTATTTGAATTAATCTACTGCAATGTAAAATACTAATATGTAGGCCCTAAAAAAAGCAGATTGAAGTGACATTTCATTTCCGAGTTTCCATCCATCCATCCGAGCCTTCCCTAGTCGTATGTAACAATCACTCGAAATTCAGGGTAACCTCTTGACTGTTTGTGTATTATTTTATAAGTAGTAGATCTTGTTTTGGTCCCCATTCAAGTTTGATTTTGGTAATTTATAGGTGGTATTAAATATTATTTTGCTGTGATTACAACTTACAAGACTTTGATTTATGATTTGAATTTGTAGATGGAATCCTTCTTCACCCAGTATCCAGATGCTGGTGCGGGCACGACAGCGCGAAAACAGGCCCTTGAAACAGTAGACAACAGGATCAAGTGGCTGGAAAGAAACGAGGAGAATGTCCGGACATGGCTAGAAACACACACATGATTTAGTTGCTAAGACACTTTACTAAATTTGGCAAAGCATTGTTTAGTTAATGGCTTAATTACACAAATTGGTTCCAAGAATTAATTTAAGGGAAGGTCTATGGGATATACCTATAATGTTAAATTTGATGACATAACTGCCCCGTTATCTATTAAACCAATCAGGCAATCTTTCTCAATTTTTTTGTGAGTTATAATTATTATGTTTTGTAATAACCCAAGCAGACTTAACAGCCTTGATTAAAAATTTCACTGTATGAAAAAATTAGCTTTTGTTGATTTTTCTTTTTTTTTAACCAAACAAATGTCATAATTTTGATAATTATCCATTCCAATTACTTTATTCTGCTAGGGGTCTTGTAAACTGCTATGATTGACATATCCTGAAAATTTTATTCAAATTGGTCCAATAGATCCTGAGAAAAGGGGGGCAAATGTGGGCAAATGTGCAAATTTTTAATATTTAGAGAAAAACAGGCTTTTACCTGCTTATATTCTGACTAAGAAAACGCTTAAGTCCCGTCGCGTTGATGGATGAACTTTTTTGTAAGTTTTTAGTTTGCCTGGGATCTATTTACTTATCAAGTGCCTTTTGAACGCATTGTTGGTGATTGTTGTCAAGTTTCTATTGTTACTTGTAAATTGTTATTATAAACCTAAAAAAACTCACATTAAAACCTTTATTCTATGGATTCTGGCTAACTTTTTCTTTCAAAAACCAATTCATCACCATCACCTTAATAAAATATGAACGTTGTAGCCCCACCTGTTTGGTCAAAATCGGCCCAAATGTCACGAAAATATTGCACTGAAAATTGAAAAAAATCGTAAAAGTATGATATTCATGAGAAATATTTCTTCGATTGTACCCAAAAACGTGGCAAGTCTTAAGTTCAAAGATTTCGACGGTCCCCTCAAAGTTTCATCAAGATCGCATATGCTGTTTGCCCGGTAGAGAGCGAACAAACAGACAGGAAAAAAAAAAACGAGCTACATTTTTTGGGGGGTCGGTGAAATTAAAGTCTTCGCTTTGCTCATCCAAAAAATGTTGTTAACGTGACTATCTATGGTCGTCTATTACCAACCAAATCCGCAAGTTGGGCGCCACTGGTCAAAACTACGCGGGCGTTTGAATGTGGTTGGGTTGGAAGTGCCCCATGCAGGTAGGCAACTTTTCAGACGTCTGTGAATGGAAGGCTGCCTCTCTTGGGGGGTTGCGGGGGCGGGGGGCGAGGGGTTTAGAGCAAAAAAGGGTCTTCTTCTATAGGCTATAGATAGGTATTGAAGTAGAGTCTGAAGAAAAGGTCCGGCCATTATAAATATCCCTTTTGTGTGCGAAACTTTACAACACACTTATTTAGTTGACAATCATTGTCAGTTGTCATACACACTGCTTCCTTCTTAGTTTTGTCTACCTCACAATCACAACGAATCTAAAGTTGTTAAAAACTTTTCGTTTGCTAATGGACAAAATATTGTTATCTACAGCATTTATATTTGGAAATATTTTTTGTAATATACACGTTAGGCCCGTAATGAGACACAATTTTGTCCCATGGGGGGCTATAATACACTATTTGAAATTTATACATAGTATTTTTTTAAACAACGAGATTTGATTTGATTAACGTATTGATATGAGTGATTACACATTTGCATCAGGATCCCGTTAACTTCTCGCATCTTAATTACAAATACAATTGGAATGATTCGAGAATGCCGTATATATACTTTTTTTTAAATGCGTACTAAGCATCCGAATTCTATAACTTGTACACGAAGCCAAGTGCATGTGCGACAACCTAAAAGAGAAAATAATGAAATTTATAATCAATGATTATAAATTTCATTATTTTTTGCATGATTATTAATTATTATTAAAAAAAGTGATTGTAAAAAAAAAACGGTTCCCATAAAGTCTAGAAGTCCTCCGACGAGTGTCTTTTTGTGCGACAAATAATTGAGCGAGGGGAGCGAGCGTCTCCACTTGACTCTTATGTCTCGAATGTCTGTTTTTTTTTCTGTTACTGCTTCGGTACAGGTCGCACCGTTTCTCTGATTGACCTGAAATTTGGCACACATGTACATACCACCTATGCAGGTTTCTGTATAGTTTTTGAACAAAATCCGATCGTGGTTATAAAAAAATTTAAAATTTAAAAAAAATAAAAAATGTTCTGATCGTTCTGAATTTTTCAGGGTAAAAGTACAACATTCTTCCTTTTTACAAAAGTTCAGTAAAAACGGTCAAGACCTTAAAGACTTATTGGTATTATGTAACATTTTGGGAATGTCGTACTCGGGTCGTGTTGACGTCCGGTGCTCACTCAAAAACGCAACGGGACTTTAGCATTTTCCTGTAAGTTAACCCCCTTAATTTGAGCACCCATAATTCGAAAAGTGGTGTAATTCGTAGAATAAATCATTCCCGGCAAAAGTATGGGGAAAATACATGTTAAGGATGTGTTTTTAACGAAATTTTGATAAGTGTAATGAAAAATAATTTTCCCCGCATTAAATATTTTTCTAATTTGACGATTAAATTTGAAAAATGTTTTAAGCAATCGCGAAATCACAAGACAGCAAACCGCCGTCAAGCTTTGCCGCCGTGTAGATATTGTCTGCATCGTTCTGTACTGTGTCTAGCTGGAATGCCGCCCGGCCAGCTGAATCCCTGCCCGCCCGCCCGCACCTCCCCTCACACTCCCAGTCTTCTGCGCAGGCCCACTTCCCCTCGCCGCTACGAGCTTTCTACAAGTTGTAGCACATTGTCCCCTGCTATCTAAGTATGTAAATTCATAGATTAATCAAGCTGATTAATATGTAATTAATATGTTTTAATTAATTACTCTGGTAATTAATGATGTGAAGAGGCTAATAACTAGCCAAGGTGGTGTGATAGGCCACAAGGATCATATTGGGATGATCAAATGACAATATTATTCGCAGCAATTAGTGGTATTTGCATATGGAGCAATGAAGTGAATAACTTTGCCTAAACAGGGCGTACAGACTTGAGAAGTAACTCAAAACAGGTGCTCGTGCAAGTTAAGTGAAATGACGAGTAGTTGATAACGAAATGTACGAACACTTTAGAGCAATTAACCAAATAGCGAAAAGTACCAGTTTATCATCGGGATTAGGGACGCCTCAGCGACTGAGATAAGTGGAAGAACCATCCAGAAGGAAAACGTGCCTCAGGGTTGATGCAGGACTTCGACGCATCAAACGTTCTAGAAGAAAGTGTGACAAATCTAAGAGAAGTCACAGCTGATTCAAAACCAAATGGGTGAAGACTAAAATGCAACCGAGAACCAGTTTGAAAGGGTTGATCTTCTTAGTGACCCGACGGTAGGTTTTTTTGAAATCGAGAGAGAGGACCCAAAAACACGTCAGTCGTTGGATTCTCACCAAGCAATCACGTCGCGAATCGTCCGGCTAATCTGAGAGTCCACTTATCGGGGGAAGTGAGTGCCAATCACACGGATGTGATTCGATACGAATTAATTAGGACGAAAGCGTGACATGGTTCCGCTAAGTCAAAAACGTTAATAAATCGCGATAACACGGACATTCTAATCGGCAACATATCGAGACATAAGTGATGGTACCAGAGGGCAACATGGGCGTGTCCCAAGAGGCAGGAGAGGTCCAGCAAACGTGGCCGACAGAGAAGAGCCCCCCCCACAAGTGTTTGATCTTCTAGTTAATTCTAATTAATGTGCAACTTGATGGTGTTACACATTAATTGATAAGTGAATTCCTGATTTTCGTTCCACCTCAAGACGACGATATTCCCACATCGAGTGTCAACGTAAAACACGGACAGTCACGCCTGACAAATTGGATTATTAATGAAAGATGAGTACTAACACTTATGGTAATTGCCGCTAATTGTTTTGGCAAGATTAATTAGAAAGTAATATTTTGAGGGGTTTTTATGTTTTTTATTAATTAATTACGAAAGAATACCCACAGGGGTAATTAAGCAACTCAGATCTGAATAGGTAGGTAAAGCCTGTTTAAACAACCTGTGGTAACGTGTGAGTTCTTTATGAACGTGTAATGTGTATCCTTTACATTTTACAATATACCACAACTATCAATGGATATTGATTGACGTTGAATGATTTGAGTAGCTAGCAAAACCACTGATCCTATTCACTAGGCCTGTAAGTTCGTTTAGTTTGATTATTCTACTTTGGACATCTCGTGAGAGACCGACTGATAAGCTGAGGGCAGGGCGCAGTAGAAACAGGTTTGTGTTTGTGTATGTTGATTTTGGCTATTGTTGTGATTTTGATTCAAGATTTGCATTTTTAGATAATTAATTGCTCTAATTAATTTATGGTAATTGTTGTATAATTAAGTGGGGAAGGAGTAGTAACTTCACAAAGTTGAGTTTTGTTCGCCTGACGTCTGCTATAGGTGGAACCAGATAAGCTGGCGGCCCGTCAGGTCACGCGAGAGCACGGACGCCAACATTGACAATTTACACACATCTGGCATTAGGTAGGGCCTACTGTATTTGGTCATGTTATCACATAAATCAACATTTTGTAAGCTGTGAATAAAGTAGTTCGTCCCACAGAGTCCGTCTTTTAGTGAAATAATGATTTTAAGTAAACTCGATTACGGAAGTGTTTTTTTTGCCTTGTTGGTAATGGTGTGTCCAAAGTTCCAGCTGTTTATAATGCCAACCTCGACAGATTTGATGTCAATGTTTAGGAGCATCAAAATGTCTTGATTTTATTTGTACACGTCATAAATACTTTATTTTTAGAATACATTGGGTAAGGCTTGTGTTGGACTGTGCGCCCTTTGTTCACTCGAATGAGTACGCTTATTAGCCCAAGTGACTTTAGCCATGCTATTGTGTTTAACTTAGGCCTAGTTTACTAGATCGCATAAGTCGATGTTTGCAAGATTGGTAGTAATAGTATCGATTACGTTTCGACCTCTGTAGTAGGCCGCGCCCAGAAGCAGATGTCCTTCACGGTGCAAGCAGTTACTACAACTCCCGCGTTTTCGAGGCGTCCCCTCATCTCTGATCGTACTAAGTAGCCTAAAAGCTTAGTCTTTTGTATTGTGTCTCATATTATTAACTGTAAAGAATAAACGTTTCTATTCATCACCTAAAGTGTTTCATCAGGTTATGGACCTAGAACACTTTATCTGCGCCTAAAAACGAGGTTAAGGTTGACACGTACGGGTGAGTACTTTTAATTTCCTGAAAGTAGGCCTAGGCCTAGGATAGGCCAGATCAAGCATGGCTGTTTGCAGGTGATAACTCTAAAATGTTGATCACCAAGTTGAATAATGCAAATTATCAACTGTGGAAATTAAAGTTAAAGGTAGTACTCATGAGGGATGGATTGTGGGATGTAGTCACCCAACCCAAGCCAGACCCAGAGCCCAGTGACTGGGGAAAACTGGAATGCAAGGCCATTGCAGCAATATGTCTCAGTGTCGAAGATGACCAGTTGCTTCATCTCGCTCAACTTGAGACGGCCAAGGAAATGTGGGCCATGCTGCAAAGGTTGCATGAGAGATCCACTATTGGCAGCCGACTATATCTAATGCGAAAATTGTATGGGATGAGGTTTACCCAAGGTACCATGCAGGCGCACCTCAACTCCATGCTGAAGGTTGTGGGTCAATTGCGGGGCATGGGAAAGAAGGTCGAAGACGACGACCTAGTAGCAGTTATGTTGTGCAGTCTACCGGAGTCATACTCTACGTTAGTTACAGCCCTTGAAGGAAGAGACGAGAAAGACTTGAACGTCAAATATGTCTCTGGCAAGTTGACCGACGAGTACCAGCGCCGTGTCGAGGCGACGCGGGACCATCGCGACAACGAGGTAGCCCTCCAGACAACATATCACAAGAGACAAAGGCGGGCACGTACAGCAAGCAGGTGCCAAAAGGGAGCAAGTCAGGTAAGGAGGAACGGGAATGTTTCTACTGTAAAAAGAAAGGCCATCTGAAGGCAGACTGCCTCAAGTACAAAACACATCTAGGCAAGGTAAAGGAGAAAGTTAACTGCATGGTACGCATCCAGGATGTTGGCAGCAGTGCAGCACCCCAGCACTCCTTTGCGGTATGGAGCAGTATACACAAGGACCAGGCCGACCGCTGGTATGTGGACTCAGGAGCTACGAGCCACATGACAAGCAACAAAAGGTTCTTTACTGCGTTGCAGGATGTAAGACCCAGGTATATTTGGCAGACAACTCAACAATCTTTGCGGAAGGAATCGGTAGCGGGTGGTTGTCGTGCAACACTCCAAACGGTAAGGTGGAACAAGTATACCTCAAAGATGTGCTGTACATTCCGGAACTGGATGGCGGGTTGTTATCGGTTCAATGTGCAACTCGTAGTGGGTACACGGTGACGTTCGAGGATGCCACCTGCCAGATAACTCACAAGACGGCCGTCATTGCAACCGCTGATCTTGACGGGACACTTTTCAGGCTCAAGTGCAAAACGGGCAACGACGCAGCGTTGTGCGCACGCAGCCAAGTATGCATGCATTGATGGCACAGACGCTTAGGTCACCGGGATCCAGCTGCAGTTAAGAAGCTGTTCACGGAGGGACTGGCCCTAGGCATACACATTGGCAAATGTGAAGCAAAGGTGGACTGTGACTGTTGCATGAGAGGGAAGTTAACCCAACTACCATTCCCAACGAGCGAGACCAGAGCTACCAAGCCCGGTGAACTGATACATAGTGACGTCTGTGGACCGATGCCGATCACAACGCCGAGCGGTCATAGATATATGGTAACTTTTATCGATGACTACTCATGCTTTACGTTTCGTCCGTCTCCTTAAGGGCGAAATACCCCTCTGCATATGCAGTGTCTTACTAGAATCCTCGTAGCGCTAAACTTATTGGTCAATGTTAGTAATTTTTTTTGTTTAGTGCAATAAACAGAGCAGATTTAATACGTTGGTTTATATATTTGAAAATGTTATAATTAGAACATCGCAACTCTAAGGAATGTCAATAAATTATAATTTTTATTCAACATAGTTATTATTCTCATTCTTTCAGCCAGTATTCGAAAGCGGAGTACAAAAAACGTATATTGACATGCCAGTGGAGGTGGACTAATGATTGATTAATTTTGCACCGCTAGTGATGTCATCTGTTGGGGTTTGATGAAGTTCTTATTCTCGTGGAATTGGGGGTGGGTCAAGCAGTGGATCGCGCGTACCCATCTACCCTTTCTTCGCGACACAATACCGACACGGCGGGGCGGACAGACTGGTTACAAAGCCTCAGGCCCAAGTAACATCTTGAAATACCATTCCGGCCTCATTGATTGGTTGTGGAACTGAAAAATCCTTTCAACGCTGCTCGAGTTCCTAGTCGCAACAAGTCGTCTACATTGTCTTATTGCAGTGGTGGACAGTGTTGTGACTAGATAATTATTTTTTTATTCTAAGATAAAGATAATTCTCAAATAAAATATCTACATAAGACAAAGAAAAAATGTAGAAAATTATCTAGATAAAAGAGTGAAAATAATTATCTACAATAAAGATGTAGATAAAAGATAATAATTATGAGAGTTAGGTTTTTGTTCCCCACCCCCCACCCCCACCCCCCACCCCAACCACAGTTTCTGTCAATCGTAATATTTATCCAGAATAACAAGTTGACATTACCCCGGCACGCAACATTACAATCTTTAGAAGTAGTTTTTCATTTAAAGTGATTGGTTCTTATTTTTGTCTACATTATTGTTTATTAATTATCGAAAAAAAAAAAATTTAAAGCTTAAAAAAGTTCAGAAAGCTAAACTATTATTAAGCGAGCGAAGCGATAGCGTTTCCATTGACTCGGCCGGAAGAAATAGGTCACTGGTTTTTGTTTTTTTTTTTTTGTTTGTTTGTATGTCTCCGCCGTAACGTTCGAACGGAGGCTCGGATCGCGTTCGAAATTTCTGACCATCCGCAAGCTTCGTCTCGATGATGCATAGTTTTGTGGGCAAAATCGTTCAAAAAGTTTAAAAAGTTACATTAAAGTAATCGAAAGTTTTTTTTCCAAACTTCAACGGAGACCCAAAATCTGAGATAGCAAAATCATTTAGAATGTCCGTCCGGTCACCGAATATGTGAAGTCTATTTTGATCCGATAAGTAGGTAGATGGAAATTACATTATAACAAAAGTTAACGTTGCCATGGCAACGAAAAAAGACGCGCGAAGTTTCTAATGCACTGCCACCTACAAGTAATCAAAAAATACTTTCGAGGAAGCAGTCTATTATTAATTGTCAACAAAGAGTTAAAATAACTGTTTTTTTCACAGGAGTCAAGGTCCTTTCGATGGCGGTGTGGCTTTTAAAGTATAAGATTTAAACCGGGTTTACAAAAATACCTTTGCAATAATAAATAATACTGGAAACTTCAGCGAACGTCGTAAATTTTAAATTTAAAAAAAATGTTGCAATGTGGTTTAGCTATAGCACGTGCTGCTTATCAAACGCGTCCAACTGAGCGTTTCCAGTTTAGATATTAGAAATAGATTAACAACAAAAAACTTTTCTAGATAGATAATAGATGACGGATTTTTAAGCGAGCGGAAGGGAGAGTTTCCATTGGGACTCTGCCGGAAAAAAATAGTCACTGGTTTGTTTTTGTTTTTTTTTTGTTTTTTGTATGTCTAGCTCTCGATAAAGTTCGAACGAGTTTCGATCGATTTGAAATTTTCACCATCACGAAAGCTTTGTTCTCGATTCGGAATGCCATTAGGTTTTTGTGGCAAAATTTCAAAAAAGTTAAAAAGTTATATTAAAGTTATCGAAGTTTTTTTATCAAAACTTCACGGCGACAAAAATCTGAGATCGCCAATCATTTAGAATGTCCGTCCGGTCACGAATATGTTAACTCTAATTTTGATCGATAAGTAGTGTAGATGGAAATTACATTATAACAAAGTACGGTTTACAAGGCAACGAAATGTAGTACAGCTTTTTTGGCTCATGATAGGGTCGAAGGAGGCTCGGATCGAGTTGAATTTTCACCATGCGCAAGCTTTGTTCTCGATTGAATGCCATTAGTTTGTGGCAAAATCGTTCAAAAAGTTAACAAGGTACATAAAGTTAATCTAAAAGTTTTTTTTTCAAACTCAACGGCGACAAAATCTGAGATAGCCCATAAATCATTTAGCATGTCAGTCGGTCCACGAATATGTTAATTTTATTGATACGATAAGTAGTGTAGATTGGAAATTACATTATAACAAAAGTAACGTTGCCATGGCAACGAAAAAGGACTCGCGAAGTTTCTAATGCACTGCCACTAGAAGAATCAAAATACTTTCGAGGAAGCAGTCTATTATTTGCCAACAAAGAGTTTAAATAGTTTTCCCAAGGCGTCAAGGCCTTAGATGGCGGGTGGATTTTAAAAGTAAGATTTAAAACCACGGGTTTACCCAAATATGGCAAAATAAATAATACTGTGAAAACGCGGAACGCGTAAATTCTTAAATTTAAAAAAATGTGTAATGTGGGTCTAGCTATAGCACGTGTGCTCGCTTATAAAAACGCGTCAAAATGAAGCGTTTCATAGTATCTATTAATTCACAACCTGGTGGTGGGTTGGTGTGGTAAATCGCGGGTTATGAGATCCCAGGTTCGAATTATGGTTTGACCATGGGTATAGGCCTATGTGGCGGTTTTTTCATTTTCCTGCTATAATTTACTCTCCTTGTCCGATTCGCATCGTTGCCAAAATGTGAGAGTATAAACTAGGAAACGCTCAGTTGGGCGGCGTTGATAAGCGAGCACGTGCTATAGCTAGACCCACCATTGCACATTTTTTTTACAATTTTTTAAAATTTGCGACGTTCGTTGTTCCACAGGGCAATGTTTTCGAATATTATTATTATTGCCAAGGTATTGGGTAAAACCAGTTGTGTAAATCTTTACTTTAAAATCCACCGCCATCTAGAGGGGACCTTGACTCCTTGGGAAAACTATTTAAACTCTTTGTTGACAAATAATAGACTGCTTCCTCGAAAGTGTTTGATTACTTTCTAGGGTGGCAGTGCATTAGAAACTGGCGCGTCTTTTCGTTGACATGGCAACGTTACTTTGCTATAATGTAATTTCCATTCTACACTTACTTATCGGATCAAATAAAATTAACATATCGTGACCGGGGAACGGGCATCTAAATTGATTTGCGACCATTCTCAGATTTGTCGCCGGTTAGTTTGAAAAAAAATCTCGCGTTAACTTTAATGTAACTTTTAACTTTTTGGAACGATTTGCCACCAAACAATGGCATTCAAATCTGAGAACGAAGCTTGCGGTATTGGTCAAAATTTTAACTCGATCCGAGCCTCCGTTTCGAAACGTTATGCGAAGAGACATACAAACAAAAAAAAACAAAAAAACCAAAAAACAAAACCAGTGACTAATTTTTCCGGCAGAGTCAAATGGAAACGCTCGCCTTCGCTAGATAATTATAATTATAATAAATAATTATTTTCTTGTTAATTATTAAGTAGTGTTTCTCAACCACCGGGTCGCCGACCATATTATGCGGGGCCCCGGACGTTATATCTCCGCCGGTCAGAGACAAGAGGTGCCATTTCTTTCTGTGAAACTTACTCCTGCCAGTCTGTCCCGTTATTATTGCGTATTAGTCTGCAATCCCTCTGTCCAATTACGTTATCAATTATTTACAAAAACAATTGCCAGCTTGGGATGCAGTTTGTGCCTTGCAATTCGTCAACCCCCTTGCAGGCACGTTGGTGGCTGACTGCCTGTTGGCTTTATCAACAAAACTACAGACTGCGAAATTCTAGCAACGGCAGACACATTATAGTGCTACCGTTATATCAGATAAAATCATTCACCCACGCTAATGATTTTGTTTCGTGTCGTTTACATAGCTGTTTATATTGTATCAATTAGGCATCCACATGAACCACAAATTAGTTACACAATCATATTATAAACTTGAAATAAACACGAAAGGAATTAAAAACATTATTAATTATAAATTCTATTATTGATGTGAGGGGTTGAGGGGGGGGGGACCGTTGCTTACAAAGGAATAGTTGACTGGCAATATTTACACGGAAAAGAATGGCGAAGAAAGAAAAGAATGCGTGAGAAATCAGAGGCAATAGAGACAAAACGTGTCTACGTGGTGATCAATGATCATGGATACAGTTATACCTCCACCGGCTGTAATGAGTATTGAGTGGCTCCTTAGATTGAATACGAAATTGAATAATGCTAGAAATGTCAATTCGGCCGAAATGTTTCAACTAATTGCCTAAGTGTTTTCGAGTACGATATTGATAAAAGTGCTCACAGAATGGGCCCAATATTGAATTCCCATTTTCCGGAAGAAATGCCGAGTGATCGCAGCAGACCCTCAATTATTTCTATTGTTTTTAGTGTTTTTGTTGTAACCCTACACATTCTCCGAACCAGGACGAAGATAGGGACAGATAATAGAGCATCTTCTTAGAAGAAAGGTCACCAAAGGATTTATTTACTTATTTCTGTGGCCAAAGCATTTCTGAATCAAGGAAGGAAAGGTACTTCGATTTTTAATTTTGTAGTTATGAAAGGAAATATTGGTTGGGGTGATACCATTGTTAGTTATGTTACAACTTGGAGGAACGGTTCCGATTACGGCGTCATATATGTGAATATTTCACTCCATTGTGTTGTGACTACAGAGAGAGATTACACAATGTAATTATGTAGATTCTGTCATCGTTACACATATTTCATCAAACTCTTTATCTACATTCTAATGAACAACTAATAGAATGAAATTATTTTGTGTTGATGGTTATAGGAAGTTTCAATGTTTTGTTCCTACATAAGACTATTATACAGCAGACAAATGCCATGCATTTGTGATTGGATACTTGGCTTTGACTATTATGTTAAATTTTATAACTAAACCCATTATTGATGTGTCAATTAAAGGGGATCAAACATTTACTTAGTGTTGTGTTTTGTAAATGCGATTTTATTCTCGCCTATACTAAGGTCAAAAAGATCAAGGAATGTTGGCAATGGTCTAGGTATTATTATCACCAATCACACCGGAATGCACGGCACTGAGCATTAAAAAATATTTTAGTAAGAATTCTAGAAGATTGTATGATCACCTTTCTTACTTTCCTGATTGGCACCTCTTTAGATGGAAAACTAGAAACGATATGTAAAATACAGTTTGAAAGGAACTGGCGAGGGGGCTCACGACTGGAAAATATCGGGAAAAATACTTCAGTCGGGATTGCCGATTGCGGTATCGATTCGATCGATTTAGAGTCTCGAATAAGAACCCTCCCGAGTTACCCTAAAATGATATTCGAATTTCATATATTCGTACACGAAGATCATAAACACGGACATACTTGCCCAAGCTAGGATTCGACACCTGGAATGCAGGGTTCGTGGTAAACACGTAATTTATTGTCCGTTTGCGGAATCGCATTACTATGTTTGAAGTAAATTAAAAGATCACTGATCTCTGATCCAGGTAGTGGGGATCCTTGTCTTCCCCCTCCCTCCCCCCGCGCTAGGGCCAAGTTGCACGAGCCGGTCTTCAACTTGTCAGCCTTGCAACCATTGTCGCCATTGTTAAAACGCATAAAAGAAATCTATATTCTTTTTACAGCAACAGTTTTTTTATTATATTCTTTATTTTTTTATTTGACAGTATTTAATGTGAACATCTTGTGGTAAGCATTTTGATTGTTTCTCTACGATAAAAAATTACGCCTATTGTGCTTTACACTAGGTATAATGTAGTATTTTATTTCTTAATATGATATTTACCGTAATTTTTATCGTTAGAAACAAAAATCAAAATGATTTGACATTCAAAATATTCGGCCCCCATTTATTAGTCATCGAAAGAAAAAATATATACATATCATAAAAAAGCCTCTCTGTAATAAACGTTGGGTTTCTATTCTTCATTTGAACAAGGGACAAGAAGGGATGGTAGGCCCAAAGGACGTAGGATGACTGAAAGCACATTTCAATCGGATTTTAGCGACATACAAAAAAAACTGTGGTAAATAACCTGATAAGTGACCAATGAAACGGCGAGCAAGAAATACGTGATAAGGATTTGACTCTGCCCCTAATGTGCTATATGACACACCCACTTTGCCTCGGAAAGTCAACGAAGCGTGCCAGGGCTAGGGAGGATACTGGGCCTTTAAGGTCCAAGGATGAAGCGGCAATGTTTGTAAAGGGAATTATATCGCTATGGTTCACACTAAGTATGGGACATAGGCCCACCATTTTCCGCACAGACAAACGGGAAAAGAATATGTCAACAGGGATCTTGCAGGATTTCTTCAAGCGTGAGGGGATCCAGCAACAGTTCAGGTTGTTCCCACCACGCCTCAAAAAATGGCGTGGCCGAGCGTAAGAATCGCTCGTAGTTGCGATGGCAAAATGCATGTTGTTGGATGCAGGACTTCCTAAAAGATTTTTGGGGAGAAGCAGGTGTGCCGCGGCAAAAAATAAAATTTCTCAGACTCCGTTTACCGGAGCCCGAAGCTGCTTGGACAAGACACCTTGCGAATCTTGGGGATGGCAATAAGCCCGACTTAAGCCACATCCAGAGTTTTTGGTCAAAGTGAGTCCCTTGTCCCAAAACAAAAAACGCACAAGAAAGGGGCTGATAAGGTCATCTCCTGGGCGTGCCATAGGCTATGGGACCCGGCCCCAAAGGTTACCGCCTGTTGGACGTTAACACCAAAACCAAAGTGTGGATATAGTCGTTCCGTGCGCATCTATCGAGATGGGACGAGCAGAACAAATCCCACACACGTTGAAGCAAGTGGTGGAAATCAGTCTTCGCCAGAAGGGGAAAATGGACGGGGACTTCGTCAACAGTCTTGAGGACGCGGAGGAGTGAGTCGAAGGAGGCCACCGAGGTTGACTTCAAGCAAGGAGCCTACAGGCGGCCAGAAAACCAACTGTCAACGATCAGCAGATTGTTCCTCCAGACACCACGTCAATCCACAGAGAGGACCGAATAAAGGAATCCCACCAAGAAAACTTTGTATAAAGTAAGAGTGGACCAACCCACGTGAAGCCATCCTCGTGGAAACAAGTGAGGGCTACCGAACGCGGGGAGAGAAAAAGAAGAACATGGGTGTGGGCCGCAGAAGAGGAAATGTCAGCTCTTAAAGAACGTGGAGTTTGGGAGATTGGCCAAACTCCCTCTCCAGGCCGCCGGGCAGTCTCATCCAGTGGGTATTCAAGACTCAAACTAGATGCAAAATGGTGGACATCAACACTACAAAGCGGGCTAGTGCGAGAGGATTCTCGCAGCGTTATGGAGAGGACTACGACGAGAACGTTTGGCGCCAGTGGGTCAAGCACGAGACAGTGCGCATGCTTGCTCCTAGCGTTGCGGCGGCTATGCGCCAGTTGCATGCTTTACGGACTTGACGTTAAGGCAAGAGTACTAAATGGAGATCTGACAAGAGGCGCTTTGACATGGAACAACCACCGGGTTTTGAGGAACCAGGGCAAGGAGCACATGGTATTGCGACTAAAAGCGCAGTATCTACGGGCTCAAACAATCGCACGAGCATGGAACAAGAAGGCCACAGAAGCACTGGCCAAGTTGGTTTCAAGAGCGGAAAAAAAAAGCTGATTAATGTCTCTTCATGAAAAAGGAAACGACCGGTTGTACCACCTATGTGCTGTTGTACGTAGGACGACTTACTGTAGCCGGAGGAATCTGGGAAGGGGGCGTTCAGGGCATTTTGCGCAGCTAAACGAGCATTTTCACGACCAAGGATTTAGGTGAAGTGGCCTCATATTTGGGGATCCAGATCGAGCGAGAAGAGAAAAAGACGGTTCGTTCCTTATCCACCAACCGAACTAAGATAGTTCAACTCTAGAAGGCAAGGATGTCTGGAACCGAAAGCCTCTGCCACGCCAAGGGAAAACGAATTATTTGTCTTCCATTGAAAGAACCCAGCGTCAGAGGTGGCCGAAATAACCACAAAGTATCGACAAGTTATTGGATCACTCATGTACTAGCTACAGTGTCCGACCGGACATGCGGTTTTAGCTGTCAGCTTCGTGAGCAGACATGTGGAGTCACCCACAGAACGCGACTGGGGAAATTGGTTGACAAGCGGGTAAGCGAACCTGGCCGGACCCTTCCCCGGAGCGAAACTGACATCGACTGTTGCAAGGAGTGAAGCTAAGCTGCAAGGGTACGTGGAACGCTTGACTGGGCCGGTGACCACCAACGACGATAATCGACTAGCGGATACATCTCCATATTGGCGTTGAGAGCACAGTATCGTGGTCGAGTCGCAAGCAGACGATCAGTAGCATTGTCGTCACCGAGGCAAGATTATGTCGCGGCTTCTGCAGAATGCCGTCAAGAGTGTTGTGGTTACATCAATTGCTGGACGACGTAGGGGTACCAGTACAGGAGCAAAACCACGATCTTCGAGGAACAAACCAAGGCTGGTAGTAGATTGATGAGTCAGAATCGGGCAGCGAAGGACGAAGCACATCGCAGTCAAGGACCATCTCAATCGAAGATCTGCGAAGCGAGAGTGGCCATCGTGGATGGTGCAGTACTGCCCCAACCCGAACACATGATCTGCGGCCATGATGACTAAGCCAGTGTCAAGAGAACTATTTTTAAGCGGGTTTGCTTCACAAGCCCAGTAGTGTTAGCCGAGTGAAGACGGCGAGAGAAGGGGTGTTGGACTGTGGACCTTCGTTCACGCGAATGAGTTAGGCTTATTAGCCCAAGCGACTTAGCCATTGCTATTGTGTTTAACGTAGGCTAGTACTTAGATGCCATAAGTCGATGTTTGGCAAAGATGGTTCAGAATAGTATTCGATTACGTTTCGACCTTTAGTAGGCCACGCCCAGAAGCAGACGTCATTCACGGTGCAAGCAGTTACTACAACTCCCGCGTTTTTTCGAGGCGTCCCCTCAGCTCTGATCGTTTCTAAGTAGCCTAAAATAAGCTTAGTCTTTTGTTATTGTGTCTCATATATTAACTGTAAAGACAAAACGTTTCTATTTCATCACCTAAAGTGTTTCATCAGCTTGGCTTTAAAATAGTAATGTTTTTCTATGAAAGCAGTTTTTTAGGAGACAGTTTTATTTGTATTTACTCTTGCCGGATCCTGTGGCCATTTTAGACGTGGCACGACAGTGCTGTAACTGTGATTCCCTCGGCAGACCGCCACCTTATTCTGCGTTCCACCTATATAGTCTGCCAGTGTTGGGGAAAGGAACTTTTAAAAAAGAACGCGGTCTCGGGAACGCGTTCTGTTTTGTGAACTTTCCGTGGCACTTTACTATTTTTTTAAATGAATGAACTTGAAACTTTTAAAAAGTTCTTTTGAACACGAACTTTTCAGTTTCAGAAAGTTCATTGGGAAAGTTCTTTCGTTGCGCGAGCATCTGTCGACTCGCCGCCGTCTACGCTTAAAAACAATAAAAACAAAATCGTGTTTTCACGTAGGCTTACGTTGACGCAAGTCAGCTGTTTTACGACAGGTTCACGTCACGATTCACGAAAGTAAAACGTGCCACGCCAACTAATTCGGAAAAAAATTTGGAAGCCTAAAATGCTAGTAACAAGCTGGTCCGACAAGGAATGTAGTGAAAATTCATCAACACGATCACAAGACAGGTCTTCAACACTTCGTTAGACTCCAAACGCGGGTAGTTTGTTACTCGAAACCCCTTATGTTTTCCTCGTGTTTTTCTCATGTTACGCCAGCCTTAATAAAATAGAGTTTCTTTTTTTACAAAAGAACTTTTAAAAGAATTTAGTTCATATTGTAGACAAACTTGCACTTTTCAAAATTTAGGTTTTGTAAAAGAACTCTGAAACTTTTTTAAAAGTCCATTATTTGAGATGTGAACCGAAACTTTTAAAAAAGTTCAATTTTAAAAAAAGAAACTGACCCAACATGCACGTCGATACTGTAAGTCGAGGACGTGAATGTGTTGAATGCCTTCTGTTGCGCACCAAAAGTGCGTCAGTGTTTGGTTGCGTGTGTTTAGCGGATGGCACTGCCCAACTCTAAAAAGCATAAAAACTCTGAATATTGCGGAAGAAAAAGTTAAAAACTTTTAAAAAGACATTGACAAAAAAAGGAGGAGGAAGAAAGGTGCATTAGCCTTAAGTAATGGAATTCCTAATTCGACTTATCTACTTATTATAAAAAAAATAGGACAAAACTAAAAGACGCCTTCTTCAAAGGGTGGAGGTAGTGGGTGTAAAAGGCAGCGGGGGATACGTCCGGCGGACAAACATGAACAGTGAATTACAACTCTTCGAGTATTTTACGCAGGTGCGTAGTTCAAACATACCACTATCGGTCCAGTGCTAGTGGACCTTAGACAGGTATTGGTAAGGAGCGTGGCCGTGCTAGCCAGCACTGCAAACGTCTTCAAATGCGAGCGCGCAAGTCACGTGACACTGTCAGGGGGCTAGGCGCGTAATGCGGGAGCCGAACATGCCTAAAACACTTGTAACTCGCCGTATATTTTTAAAACATATTTATTGTTACTATGACAGACAATGAGTTCTTAACTTGTCTGCTACATATTCACATATTGTACCCATTTTTAGTGTGTTATCTACTTAGACACTAAAAATGATTCTGGTAGTGATCACAAAAATATTACACATACAAACGATTGAATTATTTTATGAGTCAAATTAAATAAAATGATAAATAAACTTATAATTATAGGCCTATATCGTGGTGAAGAACCAATTCCTTCTATCTGCATTTTCTGCAAATGAGATGTTGGTGTCTTGGATACTGAAATATTATTTAGAATTTTTTGGTGCTAATGCTCCAAAAGAGACATAGTATACCTACATCAATATCTCCAATCGCCAACCGCACTGGTTACTTTTTAATCATTTTAATGCTCTAATGAACAATTTGCTTTTGCTGATAGAAGTATTGGTTCTCACCATCTATATGCATTAATTTTATAGTTCTGATAAATAATCATTGTCATTTCTTTTCCATTAGGAGTACAGTAATGATGTAAAACATTCAAGTCACATAATATGTAGCATAGTTATATAGGTAAAACAGAAAGCCAACGGTAGATTAAAAGTTGTTCGTGAAATTTATAACAATATAAACTTTAACCGATACTTATTATTAACAATAATTGCTTCCAAAACATAGAAAACGGCTTTTAGTGGCCCTTGAACAGTGTCAGTTTGGTATTGTTACTCCTAACTTTGTTTTGTTGCAAGTTTTCTGTTATAGTTTTACCAATGTGGCATAATCGTATTTTGAAATAATCAAACATAACTGCTTTACTTAAAGTACCCTGTGATTTTCTCAGGGGTCTTGATCGAATGTATGTTCGTTTAAGGACATACACAAGCGTACAACAAGCAATACATTCATCACACTTAATTTCCTTTTTCAAATTTTTTTGAACAAATCCTGCGATGTATACCACAACGTTGGAAACATACTGTGAAAGTCCTTTGGCGTTGCAATTATCAATAACACTTTTAATATTGTATGATCCATACCAATGTCTTCAATTATTTGTAACTGATTGGAGGACTCATCATTAGAATTCAGTCCATCATTGTTATAATTGAATGAAAATGTTATAATTTGGAGAATTTATGCCACTGTTGCACTGTAAAATAGCTGTATGATCTTGAACTACGCAATTAGCTGTATTTGATGTTGTTACTTGGTGGTGAACAAGTAACCGTTTATATGCCCCTTGAAACTGTTTTGCGTTAGGGTTGTTATTGTGCCCACTCATACTTCATATTGCTCTGAAAAAATCTCTAAATGGTCCTGACTCAGTTTATTTGTCATTAAAAATGTTAGCAGGGCATTACCTTTGTTAATATATTGATTGTATAGACTCTCAACACTTGACATATAAACTAAACCCCCTAAAACCCCTGTTTTTCTCTTGCTACCCGTACGCACAACACACCACGACCATAGCTCAGCCGCTGCCGCCTGACCAGTGTCACGTGACTCAGCCGGTTTCATGTTGAAGACGCGCGGGGGCTGGCCACGCTCCCTCTACCCAATACCTGCTCTAAGAGTGGAACAAGCCCATGAATTAATCGCCTTGCAATTAAACATCAATGGTCATCAATCAATCATCATCAGTGGGTGGCTTGATCGATTTAAAAAGAGATTCAATATCGTCTGCCTTGCCGTTTGCGGCGAGGCTCAAAGGGTGGACCAGAATGAAGTGTCAACATGGATTGAAGACCACCAGCACATATTTGACAAATACAGTGCGCAAAACATATTTAATATGGACGAAAGCGCTGTTTTTTACAACATGATGCCCGAAAGATCCTTGGCTATAAAAGAAGAGAAATGCCATGGAACAAAGAGCAGCAAGGAGAGGTTGACCGTAGCACACTGTGTGAATTTAGATGGCTCAGAGAAAATGAAACCTTTGGTTCTCGGCAAGTTTGGTAAGCCGCGCTGTTTCAAAGGCTTGGCACTATCTGATCTGCCTGTCACTTATGACTGGAACAAAAAGGCGTGGATGACAGGTAGGGTTTTTCGTGATTGGCTAATTAGGTTACAGAGGCGCATGACCTGTCAAGACCGGCACGTGTTACTGGCGCTCGACAACTGTTCAGCGCACAACATTCCTGAACTGGCAACACCAAATGTTGAGATACTGTTCTTCCCACCAAATACCACCAGCGTACTCCAGCCTTTAGATCAAGGCATCATTCAAAATCTAAAACATCATTTCCGCCGGCAGCTTTGAGATCATATACCAGACAAATAAAGATTGGCCGCACAGTTGATGAAATTAAAAAGCAGACAGTGCTTGACGCTATTCGAGCCATCGCCATTTCATGGGGAAAAGTAACCCCAAAAACAATTGCTAATTGTTTTAGGAAGGGGGGAATTGTTCTAACCCCAATAGCGCCGGAGCCTATACCAGGCCTAGATGATTCTGAAGACGCCGATCTCGAGGACGTTGACGTTGGGAACCACAGTGTATGGGAAGTCGATGTCGGGGAAGTCGATGATAGGGACGGCGACGTTGGAGACGACGAAGTTGAGGAAGTTGATTTTGGGAACGGCGGTGTTTGGGAAGTCGATGATGGGGACGGCCAAGTTGGGGGCGATTTTTCAGAGGATGATTCGGAGTTTGATGTTAACGACGTCGATTATCTTCTGATAAAAGGTGTCAGCTTAGATTACTTCACTAACTTTGAACGACGTGTTAACTTCGGCTGTTTACGAGCCTACGCCTATCTCCGACGAGCCGAGCTGCAGTGTTGAAGTGGAAAGTAGTGATTCGGATGGCGAAGATGATGATGAAGAAGTGTTGCCTCCTCCGAAAGAAGAGGCTCTAAAAGCTATTCAAACAATCCATCAATTGATTTCGTCGACTGGCGACATACCTATAGACTGCATTGCGTCATTTGAAAAACTTTCCTTGTATGCAGTGGAAAAATACGCCCCCGTTTTTAAGCAATCTAAGATCGGCGACTTTTTTACAAAGTGTTAAAATGTAGCCCGGCCTACACATTGTCCAACAAAATGGTAAACAAGTGACATTTTCAAGTTTTTATTATCAAAGTTGTCACTTTTCCAAATCATATAATATTCCATAAATGATCAACATTTCCCGTAGTTCAGGATGTCTTATAATATAATTGTAAGTTTGTAACTGGTCCAATGTTAACAGAAATATTTTCTTCTAACTACCTATTAAAAAGTGGAAGTGTAAGTTATAATAACGTCTCGGTCTTGTCAGCCTGGCCTCCCCCCCCCCCCTCCCCTCCCCACCCGATCATCAAAGCTATCAGCACTGTCCGTGCAGAGCCAGACCAGTCCGTCCTCCCACTGGCTCGACATACGTAATTTATGAATGAACCACTTGAGTGCTCTGTTACAATCTTACGTAATCAAAGCGTTTTTGACGAGGTGTTGCAGGTTCAGTCGAGTGTATGGAGTGGAATCAATTGATTGCTTTATTTCCATGTCATAGGAAGGTAAGTATCAGGGCCTTTGTTTACATACTATTTACGTAGCAGACAATAAAGACTCAATGTATAAACAATTTATTTTAATAAGTCTAGTCCCCCACTATTTTTTTAAGCATAAGGTGAGGAAAAACATAAAAATTGAATTTAAAAAAAAAATGAAAATTTGTATGGAGAGATAATTCGAATTTGGATAATTCGAATTGGCAATTTTGAGGTCTCTTGATTTTCGAATTAACGAGGTTCTACTTAGTATGAATTCTGGGAAGTAAATTACTCCACGTGGAGTTGTAAACCTCGTTGACCAACCACAATCCGAGTTTCGAAGATTCAGCCAATAGGGTGGCTGAAAGAAATCGGAACTACAACATATAGAAAGGGGTTTCCTGAGATAATTGGCAGCCGAATACAAGAAAATATGAATGGAAACCACAACGTATTGCGACCAACAAAGGAGACAATTATGTTGTAAAGGGATGAATGTTATTTGTCGATGGGTAGCATTAGACCGAAGGTGATGGAATGACACAACCGCGATTGATTCGGAAAATGGAAATGAGGCAAGGTAAAATACCATTAGAAGACAGTACACGAGAAATGTAGTTTTCTGTCCGACCATTGATTTACATCCATCTTCGAGTGTGCGTTCACCTCAATTCGCCTTCAATTCCACGGAAACGGGAAATCATGTCTCCACAAGTCCGCACTAAAACATTACTGTTAAAACAACACGTTTTATGCTTGATTCTTATTTGTATTTTGTATGGTAATTTAAAAGGACATTCATGAGTGGAAACCAAATTTCATATATATCACAGTGCACAAAATATTTTTGAGTTTGATGTTTATAGCTAATGTTGACTAAAAATATTGTCTTATAATCAGTGTTGAAAAGTAACTGAGTAAAAGTAATTGAGTAAAAGTAATTAGTTACTTTTTGAGTAATTAAATTACTATTTCAATTACTTTTATTGTAAGGTAATTGTAACTGTAACTAAAATTACTTTTAAAAGTAATTATACTCAGTTTTCAGTTACTTTTTAGGGGCCCCGACTCTCGGGAGCGGCCTTATAGGTTTGCAACAAGTTTATAGATTATGTATCTGTGTACATTTGGAGCGCGTCAAGACTTATGCATTTATTTGAGGTAGAAGATATTAACCAATGTCAACGAAATTTTACAATCATGATTCCAAAAGAACACTGCATCAACTCCTTAAAATTTCAATGTTTTGAGGGGCCGTAAGTTTTTCCTAAATGCAAGTTAAGTAAAGCCGTCAAATTTGACATTTTACACATCTTGATGTTTTCATCAAAAGTCTGCTATCAATTTTGAGTTATCGCAACGAACTAAAACTCGAACCTGCCTCGATTGTTTGTGAATAGAATACTACCAAAATAAATTTTCATGACGTCATTAGTTGCGAGCACGTGTGTGGACAGAAATTTAGTCAGATCCGTGTACATTTAGCGCGCGTCAAGACCTATATTTATTTGAGGAAAGAAGATATTAACCGATGTAAACGAAACTTCACATGCATGATCCCAAAAGAACCATGCATCACTCCTTAAAATTTTATACTTTGGGGGGGGTGGAGGTTTCTTAAATGCAAGTTTAATTTACTTATTTTTTTCGGATCCGTGTACATTTAGCGCGCGTCAAGACCTACGAATTTATTTGGTAGAAAATTTAATTGATGCAAACGAACTTTACAGGCATGATCCCAAAAGAACCGTGCATCACTCCTTAAAATGTCATGCTTTTGTGAGGGACGTAAGTGTTCTTAAATGCAAGTTTAATTTACTCATGTTTTTGCTTGATCCGTGTAAGTTGGTCGTAGCTAAGTGATGAAAACTTGAGTAAAGGGTCTGCCTCGCTCTCTTGGTGATTGAAGCGTTTTGGGGGGGGGGGGGAAGTGGCATGCCTGGGGAGTGTGGACTCTAGGCCCTTAGACTACCATCTGGGTTTTGTCTCGAAGTGTTTTTTCTGCTAGTTGGTGATTAAGCACGTTGTAATCAAAATGCTAGTGTTAATCGGATATTGTGTCAGTTCCTTCTTGCAATTGTTTACTTTTCGATGTTAGAAGACGCTGTGAGTGGGCACGTGCCACAATACTACGTATGGCAGTGATTTTTACCTTCATGCGCTACGTATGAGATAAAAAATATTCACCTAAAAATGTATAAAAATACGTGATTTTTTAAATATATTTCGACGTTAAAAGGACGCTGTGAGTGGGCTACGTGCCACAGATTTGACTGTATGGCAGTGATTAAACCCTTCATGGTATGTTACCAATTTTGCGTGATCACAATGTTACTTACAAAAATTCATACCTTGATCATTTGACTAAAAAAATGGCATTAAACTAAATTACGAATTTTATTCTTCATAAAATCATTATTTATATTTTTCATTTTATCATCTAATTATTATCCAACAATGGTTTTTTAGACATTTTAAATATTTTGAACAGATCATGGGATTGCCGCATGGGGCTACGGTGGAAGTATGGTTACTTTTTGTGTTTCCTGAGTGGCTACTCCACATGTCTGGCGTTCGAGGGGTTGTCTTGGTAAACATTCTGATACGGGGCTTTTTATTTGAGTGCTCCCTGTGTAAACTACGTGTGCATAAAATAATATAGCCAGGGATCTTGACCAAATATTTCTCAGTGGTGATTACTAACTTATCTAAACATTCGACAACCATCCGCTAGCGTTTTACGCAACACTCCCATTTTGGGGTTTCCCCAGCCTCTATGTAAAAAACCCAATTTGAGGGAAATTTATTTAGGCCTCCGAACATATGGCCGGGTTTTTTAAAAAATTCCTTACACAACACTAACATGAGTTCCCTGTCGGTTATCACGGAAACAGTGACGCAACCAATATAGTTCTGAAATAATAAAAATATAAGAGCACTGAAAACAATTGTATAACTGGTGGTGACTAAAAACAAAATTTTTTTATTTTTTATTTTTTTAGACTCCCTTTATGCTGGAGGGGTTGCGAATTCGAACGGGTTTTCCGGGCCCCAAGTTAGAAAAAATTAATTTTGGGGTTGTTTTATAGTGATTGCAAAGGGTGCGGGCTCCTTTCTTTTTTAAGTATAAAAAATTTCCCTATATGTGCGTTTTTGTGAGATTTACCCTTTGGAATTGAATAAATGATTAGTATTTCCTAAATTTCATATAAAGTTGATATTTGGCAAAATTGTGAAGGACACTTTATTATTTTTCGGGTTTTTGTACGCTAAAAGAAAACCCAGGGCAAACCGAAGACAAAGTCATTCCAAGTTCATTATAATATGTATGCCTTTGTAATTGATCGCGCCCTACAGTAAACGGCAAGGGGCCATTTACAGAGAAAAATCTTAACCCAAGGATGTATTAATCGTGTTATAAAATAAATTTACATTAAGATTTTTGGGTAATCGTATCAGCTTGCATCATATGGTACAGTTTTTCTTTCATTAATTTTTTGTTGAAATTCATTTGAGAAAAATTAAGTTTAATATTACTCCACTTTCTTTGGATTAGTAAGGTATTTTACCAGATAGGAACATGCGGCGGAAAGTACCGGCGCGGGAAGGCACTGCAAGAGGTCGCGCCAGCGACCTCTTGTTAACAGTTACTTTTGCCAACCATGCTTGTTTACAATTCAGTAATATAAAATTAAAATAATATCACGTCTGAAACTAAAACAATATTTTTAATTTTTGATGTTTTTTTATTAATTTTTTTTGGTACTTCTAGTATGGAACGAGATTTTCTGCTGACTCAACTTGCATTCCTATTTCTGAGTTTGTCTTGGTCAACATGACAACAATACACCAAAGCAACTGCTAGTTGCAACGAAAAATTGCAATAGATAAACAATTCCTTTGAATTCTTCTAGGCCGCTTTGCGAACGCTTTTCCAGTCGCGTTGATTGATGAGCTTTATATTAAATATTTCTGTCCAATGTTTTAAGTTTTTAAGTTGGGATCTCATTACTTTTTCTATAGTTACTTGATATAACTTGTTAATTATATACTTGTAAAGGCTTATATTAAAACTTTAATTACTATGAATTTTGACCAGCATTTTTAATTTGTTCTTTCAAGAGGCACTAGGCCTACATCACCATAATCTTAATGTCAATGTAAAATATGAACGTATGTAGCCCTACCAGTTTGGTCAGAATCGGCCCAAATGTCACGAAATTATCGTATTATGGACCGGGAAAAAAACTTAAAAGTACGATTTCTATGAGAAATATTTCTTAAAATGTCTCTTTAAATCATAACATATATAATTTTAGTAATTTTAAACGTTCCCATAAAGTTTCATCGAGATCGAAGTAGCCGTTTGCTAAATATCACGAAAATATCTCATTAAAAATCGAAAAAAGTCGAAAAAGTACGATAATCAAAAGTAATATTTGATCGATTGTACCCGAAAACGTGGCAAGTCTAGTTCAGAGATTGTGAAGGTCCGATCAAATTTTCATCAAGATCGCATATGCCGTTTGCCAGTTTGAGCGCGAACAAACAGACAAAAAAAAAAACAAAACATTTGAGCCAGGGGTCAGTCACTCATCCAATTAGACTAGGAAGCTTCGCAAACGCTGTTTATAGTCGCGTTGATGGATTATTTGGTTTCATCCTCTATGCTACTTCGTTAAAACTAATAAAAACTCTATTTTCTAATTTTGCAATATTTTCATGAGCAAGGGTTGGTGGTTGCATCATCATCTGTATTATTATTATAATTATTATTATGATTTTATTATTATTACAATTATTATTCACAACTAACAAGTATTAATTGTTTGGTCCATAATGAGTAGGGGACCAGGAAGAATTTTTGAATTGAAAAATGATGGTCAATAAAATTCAAATAATGCTTTATTTTGCATTTTGTTAATTTTTTAAAACATCACTAAATGTGCCTTTTCTGTGCGATTAAATTTGGTAAATCAATTCAGGCATGATTGGTAAAGTCAGATAAAGACACTACAAAACACTGACAAAATGGTTGTTTTAGTGGAAAACGATCATGCAATTAATGTTTTGCGTGATTTTTCTGCAATTAATACTAATAAAACGCTTAGCTTTGCTGATTGGGCGGTAAAAAATGATAAAAAGCATTATTTCATGATTTCATACAAAAATGGAGAATTTGTCCTTTTGGTGCGGTTTCAATTTGCATTTTTCCAATCATGAGCCATGAAACCGCATGAAAAACATGTTTCGGGTATTTTTAAGAAATGTAATTTTTTGCTGATTGCGAAATCCCTGGATCCCTAATAATGAGTAGTAGTAGTAATGAAGGATGTTAGTCTATAAGCCTGAGTTATAAAATGTATAATTAATATTGTACAAAAAACAGTTTGTGTAATTAGTTTTAGAAAAAAAATCTGTTCGTCATGCTTTTAGTAATGAATTTTTAAGAAAGTAACTTAAAAAGTCACTCAGTTACTTCATGAAGTAACTGTAAGTGTAACTCAATTACTTTGGCAATAAAGTAACTGTAACTGTAATTGAATTACTTTTGCAAGCAAGTAACTGTAACTGTAACTGAATTACTTTACAAAAGTAACTTTTACAACACTGCTTATAATGTTCGATAAGTTTTACTTTTACTAAAGTGTTGGACTCAAATACATCGTTCAGGTGAATGAGTTGTGATTATACATCCACAGGGGTTCACAAAAATCACATACTTTGTGTTGTCTATGCTAGATATAACGCGAAGCTTTTCAACTCGGCCTTGTGATGTTTGCAGAATATGATGCGTTCTTGTCAATGGTTGACAGCAAATCTTCATAAAAAAAATAATAAAAAAACATTTCCGCAATTTGTATACACAATCAGACAGAACCTTGTCAGTGGAAACTAATACGTAATACTACGCTTATTGGTATTGATAAAAGAGCAACGTGAATATTTTCTCGAACCCCACTAATGCCCCTTTGAGGGTTCGAGTATAAGAATAATGTATAGATGCACTAAAATCAATGAATATGTATATTATAAACCATTTCATAAGATCAATCCTACGTAAGAATGTGCAATCCAATGGGACAGAACATTTACGTGAATCTACGACTGTTTTTTCTGCAACATATTGTGACAGCACTCAGTATATTAGTTGAGGGTATGAGGACACAAACGCGCTTTTTTACCGGAAATGCTAACAAAAAAGCCGCATGTCAATTGTCAATCGAAGGTCATGTCCGGTTTTTATCGTGAGATAGTGGTCATTCTCGCTTTGTATTACACAGATGTCTTGTGCTCGCTACAGTAAGGACGGTTTGCCAGTCGCTCATAGAAAACTAAGGGGAAATTCCCATTATATAATTGAGAGTCGGACCAAATCGTGACATGATAACAGTAGTGAAATGACTGAAATCACATTACTTCATTATGTAAACAATATATTTTAGTTGTAAAAGCCTTTCAAATAGTATGCATAATATTTTAAAGAAGACTTGTAGATAATTCATGAAGAAGTATAACTAACAAGCTTCAAATTAATATAAATAATAAAGGCACAATATAGTGCAATATTTACAATGAGTGCATCGTTAATTTAATCAATAAAACAAAACCTGAAATATATAGTAGTAAAAAGTTATAAAACATGGTGTAATTGAAGATTCGTGACGCTGTGGTGGGTTCAAGTCTAACAATGTATATATAATTCCACCATTATAAAACATGAGAGAATATCAATTATAATAACAAGAAAATGCTAACAATAAATATTCTTTTATTCTTTTATTCTATTGAAGATTATTGATCCTGTAATAGGTATAATATGACAAATATAAAATATAAAACAAGCGCGGAACGAAAGTACCGATACCCAAAAAAGGGAGCGAAGCTACTTAATTACAATTCCTTGAGCATTTGATTTTATTCGTTTTATGGCGTGCAAGGCCGTTCTTGGGGTAACATGTTTAAAGTGAAATGGGTCGTAGGTTGGCTTAGCTTGGTTGTCTTCGATGTCTTTTATATGTGAATGTTTTATTGAAGGATCAAAATTAAAGGGTAGTGTAGTGAAATGGGTATTAATTGTATCTAATGGTATTTCAAGAGGAGCTTCTTCATCTTTTTGTTTACCAATGCCCATTTGTGACAGACTTTGCCACATTTCTTTAATAGGTGTTTTAGGGTCCAATAACTTATAAGTGTGTCTCTTTTTTTCTGTTCTAATTGTCTGGTTTGTCTTGTTTCTTAATGTCCTATATGTCTCTTTGTTGTCGTCAGTAGGGTTACGTTTGTATCTGTTGTAAGCAGCGTCACGTCTAGACATAAGGTCTTTTATTTCTGTGTTTAGCCAAGGTGACGGAGGCTTACTTACCCTAACCACTTTAAGAGGGGCGTGTTTGTCGTAAAGTTGTAACAACAGAGTGTTGAACACGGATAGTTTTATCGTCAATAGTAGTTGCAGTCAGTATATCATCCCAGGGCAAAGATATCGAGTCTAATTTAAATTTGTCAGTGTCGATAAATTTCAAGGCTCGACGAGAAATTAATTTTGGTTTATGCTTTGGAGTTCGTATTGAGTATTGAAGATATATTAAATCGTGTGCGGAAATTCCCGGAATCGAGAGTTGGCCATGATTTAGCACTTTGTCCTGATTAGTTGTCATCATAATATCAATCCATGTGTGAGAGGTTGAAGTATGGTGTGTTGGCTCTAGGGGGAGTACAGTTAAATTACAGGATTCGAATATAGTTTGTAATTGTTTTGTATCGGTGTGATTGACTAACTGCAAATTTGTGTTGAAGTCTCCCATCACGATTATGTGTTCATAATGTGCAATATAATTTAATAGGGCTGTTTCAAATTCAGATAAAAAGAGAGAGAGAGAGAGAGAGAGAGAGAGAGAGAGAGAACGACACGCACGCACACGCACCACTCCCATTTCCCGCAGCCCCGCCGCTGCACTCGCTACGAGACCCACATTTTACATGACGTGGTTGATCTTTGAAATAAAGCAATGGAATTATAAAAAAGCTGGTTAAAATACGACTATTGGTTATCAAGACTAATAGCACGCAGTCTATCTATTT
The DNA here is from genome assembly GCA_024449915.1 of Sweltsa coloradensis. Lineage (NCBI taxonomy): Eukaryota > Metazoa > Arthropoda > Insecta > Plecoptera > Chloroperlidae > Sweltsa > Sweltsa coloradensis. The sequence goes on along the minus strand of JAMZAV010001582.1, from coordinate 135,707 downwards.
TTTCTTCTCTTTTACGTGTATCTAACAACAATTATTTACGTCAAATGTTCAATATGAAATTTCCAATTTGCATGACTCCCCGTTAACTTTTTACACTTTATTTTCTAAAGGTTTTCGAAGAACTCGTAGTTCAATAGCCATGCAAAGTTTGAATGTTGTAGATTCATCCGTTCGTGCACAATCGTTGTTTTTGTTAAATTGGCGAATTATATAGTAGTAGTAGTAGTAGAAGTAGTGGTAGTGGTAGTGGTAGTGGTAGTGGTAGTGGTAGTGGTAGTGGTAGTGGTAGTGGTAGTGGTAGTAGTAGTGGTAGTAGTAGTAGTAGTAGTAGTAGTAGTAGTAGTAGTAGTAGTAGTAGTAGTAGTAGTAGTAGTAGTAGTAGTTTTTTTTTGAATTGTTCTTTATTTGGAAAAAATACAAAATACAATAATTTCAGACTCCGCAAAACTACTTACGTAGCTTGTCTGCAGAGTCTCTTTAACAACAAAACATATATAAACAATATCTCTGACTCTCATTTTGTCGTGACACAATAAATTCATATAACAAAAAATGAAACATTCTTAAACTAAGAGTAACACAATAGTATACAATATAAGAAACATTATACTACCATATAACCACCCCACCAAAGATTACATAACTTCAAAAACAAAAACAAATCATAGACAAAAATATTCATTCCCTTTTTATAATCCATTCTTTTATTTTCCTCTTCACCTCATTCATAGATTTTAAAGATTTTAAATTGTCAGGTAAGGTATTTAAGTATTTAGGTACAATAATGTTTCTTTCCTGATCACCATAAGTGTTGTAACTGGTTGCCGGTATTAAAAATCTATCTCTGTTTCTTGTATCGTATGCATGTTGCGTCACAGCTAAGTAATCTTTGTCAAAATAGTTATTCGTTAGTATCATATATTCATGTAGTTCATTTACAAACATTAAACCTACATTACCATTTATGTCATACTTGTGAGGATACATGATCTTAAAAATACGTTTCTGAATGTTAACAATATCTTGCACATATGTACCGGATGTAGCGCCCCGTGCTAGTAAGCCATACCTTATTATAGACTCTACAAGAGCGTGATAGACAACTTTTAAAACACCCCCCTTGACATATTGCTTTAGAGTTTTAATACTATACAAAGCTGATCTAAACCGATTACATAATTTCTCAATATGAAAACTCCATTTGAAATTATGATCTATTATGACACCTAAATACGTAAATTCTGTTACGTTTTCTAGGTATCTTTTACACATACAATTATCATTTATTGACAGTAATCCCCTTCTATGGTTTGCATGCAAACAGGCGTTTTCATGAAACACAATTTCTATTTTCTGATGGGACATAAAGGGAGTGTGTATATAGATCACTTTGGTTTTCTTAAAATTAATTGTTAGACCATTATCGTGAGCCCATCTCAACAAATTTGTAAAATCACGCTGCAATAGCTTTTTAGCAATTTCTAGATTTTTGTGAACTATCACCAGCGCTGTATCGTCAGCGTACAAAAATGCAAAGCAATTCTTTACTTCCTTTAACATGTCATTTACATAAATGAGGTAAAGCAAAGGGCCCAGAATAGATCCCTGTGGAACTCCTGACGTGATTTCAACATTTTTGCTTAGAACATTATTGACTTTCACAGCCATGCATCTGTTTGAAAGATAATCTTGAAACCAGTCTAATGATGGCCCCGATACTCCCACTTTATCCAAAGCATGCAATAATCGTTTGTGCAACAACGTATCGAAAGCTTTACTGAAATCTATAAAAATTGTTAAAACATTAAGGTTGTTGTTTAACGCCCCCTTTACAATATCTGCGAAGTCGTCAAGTAGTTTCCCTGTGCTTTTCCCTTTTTGGTACCCATATTGTTTTGTATCAATTATTTTAAAATCATTTAGGTATTTAATTAGCAAATCTGCCACGTACCGTTCCATTATTTTCTCTATTGACGACAAAATAGAAATAGGCCTATAGTTGGAGAAATCTTTGTGATCACCATTTTTGTAAACAGGTCTAACAATCGAGCGCTTTAATGGGAGCGGGACACAACCCCACGAGAAGGACAGGTTCAAGAGATGGGCAATTACAGGGCTAATACTTCCAGCACATAATTGCAAGTCTTTCATTCGAATACCATCTGCACCGGGACTTTTTTTGCTTTCAAACTCCTTTATTATCTTTTCCACGTCTCTTGAACTTGCTCTTTTCAAATAGAGAGATTGCATAGCTCGACCACTCCGTGCATCACATGTTTTTATAGAACAATCATGTTTAATACTACGTACACCCTCATTAAAAACATCGGCGAACTCATTTGCTATTTCATTCGAGGTATACTCAGTGCCCATATGTTTGGATATAACGTCATCTACAGAATTCTTGTTTTTCTTACCAATTACAGTATTTATTTCCCTCCATACTTTCCTCATATTTTGTTTACAGTTATCAAATTTAGTTTTCAAATAACCCAATTTTGCAGTATTTATTTTCTTATTTACTAAATTTCTCAGCCTCTTATATTCAACTTTATAAACATGATTTCCAATGCACAAGGGCGTACGTGCAGTTTTGGAGTAAACAACTAGAAATGTTGGTCGAGAAGAGCAAATAGGTGTTCAAAGTTAGATAAATATCATGAACAAGGTCGTGGAGACCAGGGCTAAAATGACCAATGTTTTAGTGTTTTCTACTTATGAAGGAACTATACGTGGAGTCGAGGGTGGGAGAGAGCCACACCTGACAGCTTGGATACTTAAGGGAGGCAGGGCCTAAATGAGAAAGAGTCTTCCCTGAACAGTGCACGGAGGTGTTAGTCTTGCGTGAGTCTTGTGAAATCGGTCCGAACATGGGGTAACGACGAGTGGTTATAACTATGAGTCTAGTGTGATTTATCCACTACTCCACTAATTAAGACAGTGAAATGTGCGAGTACCCGGTTTATTCTATTGGAAAGTGATTTGAAAACTTGTCAGTCAAATGTATTTCGGAGTGAAACAAGCGTGTTCGGACGGGAAGGTAACGAGAGCCACCATGTGTAATTGCAGTGTGTGTTATACATCAACGTAAATTTGATGATAATCACTATCACGTGTTGTCATCGGAACCAGCTCAAAACGACCAGCTATTCATGTCGTTCTCCAGAGCCCGTGCACCCCTATTCTCCGTAACAACGCCCAACCCATGAAGATCAAGACGCCGTACCCCCCTCCCCCCTACAACATCGCCAAGAAGACGACAAATAGATGAGTACAAGGACAATTCAAATTAATCTTTTAATCTTTAAATCCATGTAATTAAGCAATTAATCATAATATTTTGCATGACCTCAGAATGGAGAGTAGAAGGATAATAATAAGTAGATAGATTATAAATAACTGAGCTCAGTGAGGTAGGTAGGAACCTGTTGATTCTCAATCGTTAACAATATACAGGACAATGGAAACTTTAACTATTTTATCATTGTAGAATTTGGATCACCTATGCTCCCTAAATCATTAGGCCTGTAAGAGAGATATTTAATTATTAATATTAATTGGAGGAGTAAGAAGCAGTGCCAACATCAGAGGGAGCTGTCAGAAAGTAAGTTTGTTTATCAACTGTTTTTTTATTATTATTAATTTGGAATCTCGTGACTCTGGGCTGAGCTAGGCAACACCGGCATGATCGATCAAATCATATTTAATTATAGATTTGCATCTCGCGTAGGGGCAAGTTAGGTTACAATTGGCGCAACAACGTGGAGGCTCGAATTATTACTAATCGCCCGGGATAATTAATAATTAATTAATAGAAATAAAAATTATAAAATAACATGGAGAATTTGAATGGGTTAGATCAGCTAATTGGGGTGTTAGAAGGGGACAGTAACGAATCGTTGGGGGATTCAGTGGGGGATCACTCAGATCAAGGTACAGGGGGGGATAACATTACCAATGCAGGGGATACGAGGGGAAACAGTTCACCTCCAATAGGGCTAGGAGATGAGGGGGATTCAATGTTTCACGTTCACGAAAGTGTACCAGACGTTCAGTTAGGGTTAACAGGGTACGAAGATACCGTTCCGCTGCCTGGGGGCGTGGGTTCAATGGAACCACAAAATTTTAATAATAATGTCACAGAAAATGAGTCTCAAGATATGCCTGTGTGGGCACGAATGATTATGGCAAATATAATGACAAATCAGACAGAGAGTCAGGCAGAGATGAAAGCTAGTATTGACAATCTGGCACAAAGTCAGGCAATCATGGGTGACAATCTGGCACAAAGTCAGGCAAACTTGGGAAAGAAATTGGACAATCAGATACTAAAGCAGGAACAAATGTTGAAGGTTTTGAATGAGAAGATGGGAATGATCGAATCAAAATTGGAGGACAAAATATCAATCTTGAGTACGCAGGTGAATAACATCAAGGGGGAAATCAATACTCGAATTCCAAATGTGGAAACACAGGTTAGTGAAGTGGGCTGCCTCGTAAATGATAACATAGAGAAGATTAGGATCCACGGTAATAAACTATTATGTCTAGACGAAGCCGTGAGTGACGTGAAATTTGAGGTAAAGATAGTAAAGGGTCAGGTACAGTCATGTACACAAATGTGGAAGGCGGAACTAGACGAGAAAATCCTAAAGGAAGTGGAAATTTTGAAGAGGGAGCTTGCAAATCGGGTAAAAGATAGTAGGACCAATGATAATCAAACGATCAAAGATTTAAAAAGGGAAATAATAAATGAAGTTGAAAATCGGACTAAGATTGAGGGTTCAAATGATAAGACAGAGTTTAAGGATAGTGGGGTGATAAGTGATAACAGTGAAGTGAATCCAGACAATGTAGAAGAGGTTGAAAAGAAGGATAATTGCGATAAGATAATTGAGATCGATAACTTGATTAATAATGGAGTTTTGGTTGATAAGGGAGTTATGTGTGAAAAAGTGATTGACAACGAGATTCAAGCATTAGTGGTGGTAGGAGACGAAGGGGAATCAGAATAAAAAAAAGTGCAAGAGCTTGATAAAACAATGAGTAATTAATTGATGAGATTGGGGGATTGGGTCCCAAGGAGATCACAGTAGGTCTAAGTGAGAATGGGGGATTAATGTTGATTAAGACTGTGTCTACGGAAATTCAAACGCAAACTAAGAGATTCAATAACACCGCTGGGAACAAAAAAGTGATGGCAACGTACTTGGACAGGTGTGGACGTGAAGAAGACGTTTGCTTGGACAGTGGAATTAGCCTTCCCCTCAGAAAAATAGATTGGACAGTGTTTAGGGGTGGTGGTTTGTTAAGCCAAACTGGACCCGTGTTGCTTAGAAACCAGCTGAAAGCTTTTCAAATGTTGACGAACAAGCAGGTGATTCCGTCCTAGACAAGATAGAAAGATTGTAGGATGCAGACTGTCACGCCAGACGAGATAAAGAAGGGTTATTTGAAGAGGTTTAGTATGGAGTAGTTTTTGTAAAAATAATTGTAAAGTTTGTTCGGTCTAACGCTACCCATCGAAAGATAACATTCATCCCTGTACAACAAATTGTCTCCTTTGTTGGTCACAATACGTTGCGGTTTCCATTCATATTTTCTAGTATTCGTCTTCCAATTATCTCAGAAAACCCCTTTCTATGTTTGGTAGTTCCGAATTCTTGTAGCTACCCTATTGGCTGAATCTTCAAAACTCGGATTGTGGTTGGTCAACGAGGTTCAACTCCACGTGGAGTAAAATGTACTTCGGAGAATTCCTTGTGAATAGCCATTCTTATAGTCTTCGCCATTTGCTGAGAGCTACCGGAAAAGTCTTTGACTGTAAATCCTCTTGTATCTCTAACCTTTTAACATGTTGACAAGTAAATTGGCGGCTACAAGAGTATCTGAAATAAACTCAACGAAATCATAAGTGTTAAAACGAAAGGTTGTTGTCTTTTTGGTCATCCTGAATCTATTGAGTGAAGAGGGGGGAGGAAATTGGGGTTTCCTGTTCGAACACAGACTTTTAAAAGCAAGGTCATATTATCTTCACTTTTATCTCGAGAAGTAAATGGAATCCCTTTATGGTTTTTTGCAGTTTAGGATTAGCAGATGGAAGAAACGAATCATGCGAATGTGTTTGAATGACTGACTCAGACAGACGAACACGACCAAGGGTTGTTTTGGCAACATTTTAGAGTTGTTATGTGTAGGTGGAGAAGGATGCACAAAATCCCTAAATGTTTGTCAATATTGTTTCCGTTGTTAGTTTCCAGTCGTTGTCTGGCACTCCAATGTGCCAGTTGTTCTAACGCGATGGTCTGTAATACATTTTGGTGTGTGATAATAGTGGTAAATTAGTTGTTTCTTTGTTTTAAAAAGAAATTTTTAATAGTGGAAATGGTGCTAGAAGAGTGTTCAGTTGGTTGTCTTGTTCCGTACAAAGTTGGTTTATGAGGTGACATTGTAGACGGCAACAAACGATGGTGTAAGCTTTCAACTTTATTTATTTTAAAGTTTGTGTAGGCCTATGTATGTATAGTTAAACTCTGAAATACCAAAAACGAAACTCATTTTTGTGTGTGTGATTTGACTATAAAGTATGAAGTGTAGTTGTAATAGCTCAGTGTTGTGTTATGTTTAATGCGTGTTAATGACCGAAATAATATAGTTATCCCAAATCCAATCCTGACCAGACCCGTGCTGCTACAATTGGTAAAACTTGCAAATATTCCGCGACGGTATGTGATTGACCAATTAGCAGAGACACTTGGCCATAAAGTTGTTAAGACTCCCTCCTTATTATTGCGTATTGAACCCCATTGAAATGGTGTGGAGTAATTTAAAACAAGCTGTAAGAGTAAGACGCAACAACAAGTCGCCCGGAGTTAACGCGGTAGTAGTGGACACAATACGACGGGAAGAAAGCAAAATCGGACGAGATTTGTGGTTGAAATGCGCACAGCATACTGAAAAAGTAGAGCTATCATACGCAAATTGGGACAATTTCAACGATGATAACATTATAATAAACCTTCAAGACGACACCGACAGCAATACATCTTCCGGCGAAGACGAGGATGCATAGATCGTAGCGTGTTTAAATGTATTTACATTTTAGTATGCCCAATGCGATGTTTAGGGAAACAGCATTTTAATCGTGATAATCATAAAAATTGTATTCTTCATTTACGTTTTTTCATCAGCTATCTATACATTTTAAAGTTTTTTCTGGTTGTTTTTATTCATCCGGTACACATTATTTTTAGCCTCCCGGTAGTGCGGAGTTTTTCGTCACTGTTTACACGGATCGCACAAAAGACGACAACTTGTAGCAATCAACCTCCCACTCGGAGAGCAAAAGCCGGTAGCTCTCAGCAAATGGCGAAGACTATACCAGTATTAGTCGCACAAAAAGACACTTAACTCCCACAAAAAGACATTTGACTTGTCTCAGGAATTCTAGATCTTCATGGGTACCGTTAGACCGAACAAACTTTAAGTGGAATGGATAAATAAGGTTTGATGCAATTACGGTTGCGACAGACCGAATGTGTAATTAGTAAAGATTAACAATGAGTGTTTTCTGTAATGGGTTTAATAGTAAGGGTTTGAGATCGATGATGAATGTAAATAAAGATTTGATTTTGCGAACGCGAGAATGCGTGGTGAGAAGGATTTGTCACAGTTTTGATTTTGGATAAATATATTATGTATGTTTCGAGAATTAATGTTCTTGGCTGTAAGATAGGAACGAATATGGTGTATAACTTGATTGATAGTGGATTATAAACGTATGTGTATGTGCGAAGTTTTGTAATGAAAAAGAAGTAAATTTTGTCCAAGTTTGACCGAATAAAAGATTAAAAATATAATATTGGTATACAAATTGTTTTGAATTCATGTAGAAACATTTCGCGATTGTTTGTGTGAGGATAGTGACCGTTGTTTGGGTGTGTTTCTGTTTAGTTCCATAAAGAATGTGTCTAGAGCTAGACAGAGATAAGTAGTGAGACAGACCGACACCCTCAGGAAACGCATTGAAAGGAATTTTTGTAAGGATCTGAAGTGTTTTGTGTAGTTGTGTTTTGTGTACAGATAAGGATTACGTAAATTGGAAGTTGGGTTTACCATAATGTCGCGCCGTTAGTGATGATTCGGATTTGAAATTTGTCAATGTCAAATTTGCATGTCGATTTATATTACGGTTTTTATTAGGTACGTGAAATGAGGTTAAAGTTAATCTACGGTTGTTTGAGATGGTATTTGATTTGTAAGGAAACTGTGTTAGAATTGAATAATTGAAAAACATAATAGTATGACGTAATAATGATTAAATGAATGGAACTTGCGAGTTTTTGCAATAATACTTTGTTGATAGATAGCGATTTGGATTGATTTTGTTTTAATTTTGTGTGTTATTTTGGAAGCGATCGTAGAAGTAAAATGAGTGGTAATGTTTTGAGTTATGAAAAAAAACTAGGTTTCGAATCGGGTATGTTTCATTCAGATAAATTGGCGGGTCGATAATGGGGAAGACTTGAGCAGCATTTAGGTTGAGAATCGAATTAGTTATAGCATTGCAGAATTAGAGGGATTGCCCATAAGAGAGGCATTTTTTTATGAAGGTGATAAGAGTTGTGTTTGTTATAGGCTGAAAGTACAGCTATACAGTGTTTTTGAGAATTGATAGAACGGATAAGTAATGAGATAATGAGATGAGTGAAGTTATGTACGAAGGGAATTCGTTGTTTGTACGCAGCGATTGGTTCGATCTTAACTAAGATGTTGAAGGGGTCTTGTTCAGCGATTCATTTGTCTAGAGGGAACATAAGGGGTTTTAATATCTGAGTTTTCATTTGTCAGGACATTCAGTATGATTGTGTGGTAACAGGATAAAACACAAGATTAAGTAAATAACTACGAGTCAGAATTAAATAAGGATTATACATTTTGAATAAGGGATGTGAGTTATAAGATTTGAACTAGCAAGATTGATAAATGGATTTTAATAAACATGTAATGATGAAAATTTTAAGGAAAATATAATTAAATGTAGCCAGCATTGGGGAAAGTACAAGGGATTGATTGATTGAAGATAATTTTGGTTGATGATTAATTGATGATTGAAAATAGGTAGTTTTGAGAGTTTGCGGTTATTTGTGTGTTATTGGGGAATGTGGATAAAGTACTAGGCGAGATTTGATTTGATTTGTTGAGAGTTTGAGATAAGTAGCCGCGAAAGGCAAGGGTTGATTTGATTTGGGTTTTTGTTAGCCGCGGAAAGCGAGCCAGAGTTGATTTGTTAGGTGTTGTAGCCATAGGGGCACAGCGTGTTATCTGAAGTATAGGTAGACCGTTAGGTGGCTCTTAACCCCCCCTCCCCCCCCCCCTCGAACTAATGCTACCATATGTTTTCTTAAAGGAAATTAATCGATCTTTCCATTTCTGCCTGTTTGCCAATTGGCAGCTGGGGCGTTTAGACGGTAGGGGTGTCCAAAGTCACATATGCAAATATATGTTAAAATATTTTTTCTAATGCAAATTAATCTTCATTTTATAATTTGATTGCAAGACTTAACATCATACATGATGTCAAAACATAATACACCTACTGATTTGCTATATGTATACACAGGGTTGTCCAAAAAGTCACAAAATAGTATGAAACTTGTGGCGGCCATTCTTTCATCTGTACGTATATAACCCCCTCGAACTTATAACAGTGTGTGTTTTCTCACAGCTGAAACTATGTTCTTCTCATGCATGCATGTTTGTCAGTTAACATCTGGGGCGTTTAGACGATAGGGGTGTCCAATATCTCATATGCAAACATATGTTCATATATTTTCTCTAGGTAAAGTTTATCTGCATTTCATTATTTGTTTGCACAACCTAACATTGTGCACGATGTACAACCCTAAAACAACAATTACGGATTTGTTTATGGTATATACAGGGTTGTCCAAAAAGATATATGATGTTATGCAACATATAGCAGCCTTCTTACATCTATATGTAAATTATCCCCTCGAACTAAAAAAAAGGGCTATGCTCTTATAGCTGAAACTATAAGCTTTTTCCACGAATGCATATTTGTCATTTGGTAACTGGGACGTCTTTATTTTAGGAGTATCGTGTAGGAAGTTACAATTATACTAAATGATTGAATATTTCGTGTGTTGCAAGTTGATCAACAATAATTATTCATACTTATTTAAATGTTTGAACTCCAAACCGCATGCACGCCGTTGCACGGTGAAAATGTTTTTCTATAATTTCATTGTGCATTTTACTATTTTCTGTTATTATTCACAAGGTTGTCCAAAATCTCCAGTAAGAATATGCAGCTTGTGGCTTTCTTTCCAGATGTACATTTGAGTATACTTTTAAAGCTAATAGGGACGCATAAATTGTTTTAGAATTTTATACATTTATTTCACATTCAACCCTGTTTATAGTATGCACAGGGAAACTAGTCAAAATAGATGGGATGCAGAAAGTCTGTAGGCCTACTATACGTCAGAAAGAACCATATTCGGAGAGTTTGCAATGGTTTATATGAAAAGTAAGTAGCTCGTTCTTATCCTCTTGATCACGTACACCCTCGAACAGAAGTAAATCAAGGGATGGGTGAAGTCGATACATCTAGACACCTTGATTTACTTATGGTCGCTGATATGCATAATTGTCATTAGGAAATGCCAATAAAATTCTCGTAATAACGAACAAGATTGAACATCTTGATTAATCACCGAGAAGAAGTCCCCTCATTGCCATAATTTAGATATACAAAACGCACTAGCGGTGTCAAATTGTAGATACGAATACAGTTCTACCTAGTCACTTTTGTTCCAGATAATGCACACAGTTTGGCTATGACTGCTGTATATGCTGCCTATAAGCCCTATTGTGCATTGTGTATAGCTAATTAGTATCACAACTCGGCCAATGGAAAAACTTTCTCTATACCTAAAATTATTTCTTTCAAATTTGTACAACAAAATACAAACAGTAAAAATTAAGATAATAGCATCGAGCTATAGGCTTACGTGCAGCTCTAATCAGTATTTATGGCTTCACCTTCATCACAAACTCCTTGGGTTATAGTAGCTGTGAAGGGTGATACTAATATCCTGCCAAGTCTGTAGGGTGTATATGTTTTGATGTATGTTGATGAGATGAGAAAGAGATTAGCTGTTCTAAATTAAAGATTATAGTTGAATATCACAAACATTGGGTGTACAATTATTATTACTATACAGTGAGTCCGTAATAACTGTACATATCTGTATGTATGTCTGTATATGTACATGTGTAATTCAATATAGTCGGTATAAGCACTTCTGAAGGACCATTAGTATGATTATTAGTGTCAGAAGTACATACACATTGATTCCATACATAAAGATTCAATACATTCCATTCTTTTATACTTTTGGCTGTGTGTTTTCTCACATATGAGAAAACAAATTTTTGTAGATACAGGTTAGGGGCAGGGAAGAAATGTGGGAAAAATATTAGTGATTGTATTTTGGAAGATATTTGAAAATTTTACAAGAGCGAAGAGAACTACGGCAATATTAAAAACAACATTAAGCGACTTTGAATACCCCTGCAGGTCAAACGCCCCAGCTGCCAAATGGCAAATAGGTGGATTATTAATCGTGATTTTTTTCTGAACAAAACTGCTATAGTGAAAATTAGTTCGGGGGGCCCCGGAGGGTCGCTTCCTTTGCACCTGACGGTATATTATGATCGAGTTTGACCTTATTCAAACAATTCTTTACAAGAACACAACACACTATTTGGACAACCCTGTATTAAAACAGCACATCATTATATTGTTTAGGTTAGAATATAAATTCGGTGATGACTGGGCCAACTAATACATTCATTTTGCCCTATTTTTATTGATATTTCTCTCAAATTGCTGTAATTTGAATTCAAAATTTTGGACAACCCTGATAAAAATTATAATTCTTTGCTAGGCCCACATACAATACGTATTCTTAGACAGGTTTACTGATTTTAGTAACATGAACACATTTTTAGCACTTTTAAAAAAATGTTGTATATTAGCAATAATATAAAACCCAGCATTTTGGACAGCCCTTGAATTGTTTTTGCATAATTTATTTTTTAAATACAGTGGTTCTTTCATTTTATGTATAAAATAAAGCTTTAATGCGGATTATATGTCCAATCTTTAATGTTAAAGTGTATAAAACAGTAAAATCGATTATTATTAATTTTGGGCACCCCTTTACAAAAAGTGAAATCGCTTTTGTTTTAAAAAATCGAAAATAATGTGTTAAATGATAATTAAAAATAATTTTGGAATTTTATCAAAAACTTTGACCGTTATAGCAGGTCAAAGTTTCGCAACTTTTGACTTTGGACACCCCTGGAGGTCAAACGCCCCAGCTGCCAAGTGGCAAACAGGTGGATTATTAATCGTGATTTTTTTCTGAACAAAACTGCTATAGTGAAAATTAGTTCGAGGGGGGGGGGAGGGTCGCTTCCTGAGCACCTAATGGTCTCTAGGTTTTGTTCGGAGTACCCTGCCACAACTAGCTTTTGTTGAGATTTACAAAGGATTTTAAAATGGAAGGTAATAAGAAGATTTTGCGACTGTGAGATTTTGTAATGAGAATAGGTAACAACAATCAATTGTAAGTACCCTGCGGCGATTATGAAAGAGATTTAAGCTTTGTTAAGTAAATATGGAAAAAAAAATGGTAAATGATTCTAGATTGACGTCATGCGATTTAAATTGAGCCGAACCTAATAAGAATGAGTATAAATAGTAATGTATGTACACGGGGGATGAATTTGCATTTTGTTATTAAAATGGTTACTCAGTATATGTGGGTCAAACTTGGAAGTGAGAAAGTTACGCCGTTATTTGTTCGTGAGTGTACTGTGGTCATTCGTGTAATTTTGGGTGAGCTATTCAGGGGCATATTGAACGTGTAGAATACAGAACAGAACAGAAACAGGTCTACCTGAAAGTGAAAGAAAGAGAGTGAAGATGTTGCGAAGGTCAGCCCGAGGCTAGGATGACCGTTTTTGTGAATAGTAAGGGTTGTTTGTTTACGTTCTTTGATCTGATAGGGAAGTAGGAAGTCCATTGAACACTTTCGCTTTCAGATTATAACAGTATGGGACAACCAGGAAGTGTTGTAAACTCAAGAAGGTGTATTCCTAGCAGATAGGAATTTATAATAATTGGTAATAAAAGGATTAGTGTTATATTTTATTTCAAATACTACCACAGCTATTAATTGAATTAGATTTAATGGTCAAAGTAGTTAGAATAGGTAACGTCAGGGATGTGCCATAGATCTGACCAATAACGTAAAAGGACGAGATGTTACCTACACAATTGGTGAAGGTATTGAGGTTTTCGGGTTTAAACAACAAGTTTTTCCATTGTCCCTACAATATTTTGCTACAACGTTGTTGTACCCTTATATGATACACTTTAGTAATTGTTTTGTAATTTGTAAAAGAAGTTAAAAAAAAATTTTATACATCCAGGTTTAATTTTAATTTTATTTTTAGTTATTTCATGTGTATTGTTAATGTTATACGGGCCAATTGTTGTGATATGTTTTCACGGGTTTTAGTATGCTTTCGAGATAAATTCAAGGAGTTAATTTTTTCCCAAAAGCCTAGGGGGTAAATGTAACGAAATGCCCTCTAGCTAATTATTTTGATGCCCGTATAAACTATAATAAATTTCCTATAGGGAAATAAGGGTAATTAAATCGATTAATGGGAGTATTAATTATTATTTATTCAAAAATTTAAAAAGCAATGATCGATTGAGATGCTGTAATTAGGCATTCCAATCAATGGTTAAATCAAGTGAATTAAGGGTAGTAAATGAGAGTTTTTGGTAAATTAAACTAGCTCAATATATAGGTCTTGTAATGACGAATCGAATACGTTTGATTTGGAATCAAACCAATGTTTAATAAAAAGAGTTAATTGAAGATTGTATGAAAAATCTAGGCTATTCGAATAGCATTTAGGTTAAGAAATCATGGGCATTATCTCGCTTTGGGTAAACTCGCCCCGTCTGACTGTCGCCATATGGGCGTACGTGGGAATGCACAAGGCGTACGTGCAGTTTTTGAGTAAAACAACTAGGAATTTGTATACTACTACTACACTACTACTACTACTACTACTACTACTACTACTACTATACTACTACTACTACTACTACTACTACTACTACTACTACTACTTACTACTACTACTACTAACTAACTACTACTACTACTACTACTATTTACTACTACTACTACTACTATACTACACTATACTACTACTACACTACTACTACTTACTAATACTTACTACTACTACTACTACAAATACTACTACTAATAACCACTACCACTACAAATACCATCCCACTACCACTCCCACTACCACTACCACTACCACTACCACTACCACTACCACTACCACTACTACTACTACTACTACTACTACTACTACTACTATAAATACTACTACTACTACTACTACTACTACTATAAACTACTACTACTATATTTTCACAAGATTACTTAGCTGTGACGCAACATACTATGATACAAGAAATAGAGATAGATTTTTAATACCGCCAACCAAACAACACTTTTGAGATAGGAAAGAAAAATTTTGTACCCAAATACTTAAATACCTTACCTGACAATTTAAAATCATAAAATCTATGAAAGAGGTTTAAGAGGAAATAAAGAATGATTATAAAAAGGGAATGAATATTATGTCTATGATTTGTCTTGTTTTTGTTTTGAAGTTATGTAATCTTTGGTGGGTGTTATATGGTAGTATAATGTTCTTATATTGTATAATATTGTGTTACTCTTTAGTTTTAAAAATGTTTTCATTTTTTGTTATCTGAATTTATGTATCACGACAAAATGAGAGTCAGAGGATATTGTTTGTATATGTTTTGCTGTTAAAGAGACTTTTGCGACAAGCTACGTAAGTAGTTTTGCGGAGTTGAATGGTTTATTTTTTATTTTTTCCAAATAAGAACAATTCAAAAAAAAAAAAAACTATATTTACTACTACTATATATACTACTCTCTACTATCTACTTTCATATACTATACTACTCTAACTTTACTACTACTACACATACCTACTACTACGACTACTTATTATACTATTATACTACTTTATACTAATACTACTACTACATAATACTACTAATACTACTACTATACTACGCGGTCAGAGAAGAGCCGGGGTAGTGACTGGTCGAATAAAGATACATTTATTCAAATGTAAACAAAGAATATGCATCAGTGTAGTGCCGTGACGATCTCAGACCCCTATCCAATTATGGTAAGTTTACACTCTTCCAAAAAAGACAGGAATATTTACACAGGCCGTGCACAAATAATTTTGTCAATATACAGTTTTACAAAATGAATTGGATACAGTGATTTGGGCAATATTTGATAATATAACGACCCCTAGTAATATACGATCGACTAGTCAAGTTTTTGAAGTCGCGTATAAGAATTCGTCTGTTCAAAGAAAGTTCAATAAAAAGACTAGAATTTAAACCTGGGTAGATAATGAAATTTAAAAAATATTAAGAAATAGAGATCGTTATGGAGGAAGTGGAAAATAACCCTTCAATATTCTCTACAGAGCACATATAAAAATCCGTAATGATGTTACCCAAAACATTAGAACTGCGAAAAAAACAATACTTTGCGAATAATTGTCCCAGTAATTTCAAAAGTTTTAAAAATGGGTGTGGTCAACAATAAATGAAGCAATGGCAAAACCCAACCCCAGAAAAAAAGATGAAGAACTTTTAATAGTTTTAACGATTCAGAGGAAATTTCGAAAAAGCCCAGTGGAAACTTTGCGAAGCATTTTGGAGTGTGCAGAAAAGCTTATAGAGGAAACCATACATTTAAATTTAATTTGTCCAAAGTAGTAAATGAATGTCGTCCCTTTGGGTTTAAAACAATCACACCCAGCAGCTTAGATTAATTATTTCAGAACTAGACATAAAGTATCCGCTGGGTTGCACGCATTCGAAACAAGGATTAGAAAGGTGTTTAATTCAGGTGTCATTGTACTGGCAAATGATAAACTTATCGTTTAAACTTCGTTACCTGCTAAACTAAAAACATCAATTGTGAGGCCAAATTGAGGCAGTGCCTTCCCGCGCGTCTTTCCGCCGCATGTTCTTACTGGGAAAAATTACTAATCCAAAGAAAGCGGGGTAATAAACTAATTTTCTCAAAAGAATTTTTAACAAAATAAGAATAAAAAAAACACTGACCCCCTCAAAATATCAGTGCGGAAAATATAAGAACTTTAATTGTCAGGAACACTGTATGAAAACAAAAATTAATGCGAGCTGATACGATTACCCAAAAAACATAAAGTGAAATTTTTCATAACACTATTAATACATCCTTGGGTTAAGATTTTTCTCTGTAAATGGCCTCCTCCCGTTTACTGTAGGCGCGATCAATTTCAAATGCATACATATTATAATGAATTTGGAACTTCAACCGACAATAAACATTAACTTTTTCAGTACGATAAAAAAACTTTGTGAAAATCAAATATATTGAAAACAAATAAAAGTAATCACATACAAAAAAAACTGTAGAAACTAACTCTAGTGTCTCTGCAGGCGTAGTCTCTTAGAAGCAATATAGATTGTTAATGCATACCACGTCTCTGGTATCGCGTGATAATTTCGTATTGTCCTATTATTTAGAAACGTGTTGAAAAGGCCACATCTAGCAAGTGCTTCCAAAATAAATTATAAGTTTTAGCTTTCTTTCTGGTGGTGAACGGTGCGAGCGTAGGATATTCTTATGGGGTAAACACTTCGCCGTCAACAAGTATACTCCTTAGAGCGTTGTTAGAATTCGCTACCAGAGCTCATACAAAGAACTTGGAGCATACTATCGTAATGAACTTAGAACTTATATCGACATTAAACATGTTGTAAACATGTGTATTCGGTACTAATTAAAAAATGACTGGCGAAAATAATTGGTTTTTATACTCATTAAACGAGGGAGCGGAGCGACTGAGTGTCTCCATTCAACTCAAACGGCTCTCATTCTGTGATTCTGTCTGTCTGTACGTCGAAAATCAGCCGAACCGCTGAACAGATTGCGACTGAATTTTAAACAGACATCCGGCACGAGTTTACGGGAAAACTGTTAAAAAAATCAGCTAGATCCATTGCGATTTAATCCCTGATTTTTTTAAATATCGATACAATTTGTTTAGTAGCAGCTAGCGGGACGAACTCTACGTGTCTGCCATGGCATAGTGGTAAGTAAGCATAGAGCCTACCGCACACGGAGGGTTGGGGTTCGATAGGCCTACCCGTTAGTTTTGAACTTTTTTATATTTTTACACTCACATATTATTTTTGACTGATGTGAAATGCGAAATAAAAATTAGGTGATTTTGTTTTATCTTGGAAATTTTTTAAATGCTTCACTCAAATACGTTTTGAACACGATTCGCATTTTAAATGTTCAATTCAACCTAGCAAACGCCAAAGTCGATGTTAAACGAGTGTGTGAGCCAAGTGTTGAGTACCTGGGAACATCGCCTTTTCTCCCATATACCTAAGGCACAATCTAGCCCAGTATGGGGGAATGATACCGGGTACTATACACATGGCTCACTCACTCGTTTAACAACGACTAAGACGTTTCCCTAGTTAAACGAGGGAGCGGAGCGACCGAGTGTCTCCATTCAACTCAAATGGCTCTCATTGTGATTCTGTCTGTCTGTCTGTACGTCGAAAATCAGCCGAACCGCTGAACAGATTAAGCTGATATTTTAAACAGACATCCGGTACAGTATATGAGAAATTTTAAAAAAATCAGTTTTGACCATTGCGATTTAACCCTACAATAAATAAAAATTGATTTTTTAAATTATCGATAGTTTTGTTTATAGCGCTAGGGGAAAACGTAATTTGCGTGGCTTACTTTGGCACGTGGAAGCTTTAACCTACCGCACGGAGGGTTGGGGTTCGTTCCTTTATTCGAATTTTTTTTATTTTTTTTACACCCACTATTATTTTTGGGGGTGTTAAAGGGAAATAAAAATTAGGTGATTTTGTTTCATCTTGGAAATTTTGTTAAGTCTTACGCTAATACTTTTTTAACACATTGCATTTAAAATTTTCAATTTAAAAATAACTAGGGAAACGCCAAATTCGTTGTTAACGAGTGGGACCCCTGTGTTGAGTTTTCGGTATCAACCCCCAGCGGGCTCGATCCAGCCTTAGGTTGGGGGGAGGAAAGGGGATTTTCCCGGGGGTACTCAACACTTGGCTCATCCTCGTTTGACAAGACTTTGGCTTTTCCCTATTTAAAAGACATAATGAAAGAAACAACAAAAATTGTAATTTGTATTGTGACTGCTAGATACCGGGCTTAATATTAGGGGGAGTAGAAGTTATAAAACGAAATTTTTTTAGTAAATCCCCCCTGTAACTTTGAGAAAGAAAAAACATCTTTTACTTTCGGTTTTAAAATCTATTTAAAAACGTTTTGAGTTTGAAAACTTAGTATACCTTCGAAATGGGTTTTGAATGGGTTCAAGTCAAAAAATTTTCGGGGTTTGATTAAAAACTTTTTTAAAAACCCCGTCATGTACCCCACTACACTGCCACCCTTTTAAAAGTGGGCCCTAACAACTAAATCCATTTTTGAAAACGTTTTTGAGATCATTTGAAAACCCAGTTATCTTTGAAAATTACTTTGTCTTCGGTTTGCCGGGTTTCAGTGCGCACGAAACAGAAAATAATAAAGTATCCCTTCAAATTTTTTCCCAAAAATCTCGACTTTATATGAAATTTGGGCCTGAAAATCATTTATTCAATTCCAATGGTAACCTCGACAACGCACTCCCGGCAAAAACCAGGGGAAATTATATTTCAAACTGAAAGGAGCCCACCCGTTGGCAATCACTATATGAAACCCCCAAAATTTATATTTTTTCAAAATTTTGTGGCCGGAAAACCCGTACATCGAATCGCAACCCCCAGGAGGCTTTTTTGTTTGCTCACTTTTTCCCGAGTTAAAAGGCAGGGAACCACTGTTAGTGTTGTGTGGAATTTTGTAAAGACCGAGCCCACATAATGTGTCGGTGTGAAGCCGTCAATTGGGCTGTTTACAGAGGTGGGGAGTTCCCAAAATGGTGTTTGCGTAAGACCTGCGGATTGTTGTCAAATTTTTTGATATGTTAGTAATTATCACTGAAAAAATATAAGGTCAAGATCCAGCTATATTTTTTTAGACATGTAGTTACACAGGGAGCACCCAATAAAAAGTCGTATCCGAATGTTTACTGAAAAAAAACCCCGAACGCCAGAATGTGGATAACCACTCAGGAAAAAAAAGTAAAAAAATTCCACGCTGACCATCGGCCCCCATGATCTGTTAAAAAATTTTTAAAAATTTTTTCAATACCATTGATTAGATTAAAAATTAGATGATGAAATGAAAATATAAATAATGAGATCAAAAGAAAAAAAATTGGGTAATTAGTTTTATGAAATTTTTTTAATCAAATGATAAAGGGTTAAAATTTTGTAAGTAACATTGGATCACGAAAAATTGGTAACATACCATGAAGGTAATCACTGCCATACGGCAAATCTAGGGCACTACCCTACTCACAGCGTCTTCAAACGTCGAAATATTTTTTTAAAAATCACGTATTTTGTATTTTTTGGGTGAATATTTTAATCTCATACATGAATAAAAAACATAAAATAAAAGATGTTGATCTTATTTAACCATTTAAATAAGATTTAAATTCTCAGTAAAACGTATACTAGGAGTGCCGTCGGTAATTTTTTTATTTTTATTGTTACATCCATTTTTTTGAATTACAAAAAAGTGGTATGATAAGTTTTGCAGAACGGTTTTAAGCAAAAATTTTTTATCAACCTCATTGGGACGCGTTGAAAGCAAGCACGTGCATAGCTATACCCCATTGCCATTTTTTATTAAAAAATTTTTGCCCCGTTCGCGTCCAGGGGGCCAATTTTTCCAATATTAAATAAAATTTTTTAAACGATTTTGCTCAAACTAAGGGGCATTCAATCGAAAACGAAGCTTGCGGTGTCCAAATTTAAAACTGATCCGACCCTCCGTTCGAACGTTACGGGGAGACTAAAAAAAAACAAAAAAAAACAAAACAAAACCAAAAACCAGTGCCTTTTTTTTCGGGCAGATAAAATGGAAACGCCGCTTTGCTCGTTTATTATGTTTTCTGTAAAAATTTTTGGCTAAATAAATGTTTTTCCAAATTAGCAATATTTTTTCAGTGGCCAAATTACTTTTTTGCGTTTTGACTTGAAAATGAATGTTGAAATTTAAATTTTTTGTTTTTAAAAAGTGGAAACCTGGTCAACGTTATAAACAGGGGGAATAGCCACGGGCCTTTTGAGACTTCATCCCCACATTTTTTTTGATCCGCCCCAAGAAAATACGGGAAACCTTTCGTATGGATAGCACTGGTACGAAGTGGCAAAACCCCGCGAATGAGGGTATTGCTTTTGACGCGTTGGTGAAGCAGTCCCAATACCATTAAAAAAATCCCAATGAAAATAAAAAATAATGCTTTTTTTCATCTAACATCGAGACGCGATATGAAAAGAAATTAGTTCTTAACAACACAGCCACTCTTTGCTTATATGTAACAAACATTTTATTTAAATTATACTGATTTTTTGAGACAAGACAAAACAACACTTACATTTTTTACTCAAAACATTTTTCCTATACATTAATAAAAAATTCTTTGTCGTTGCGGGGAACCCCTTTTTCCTTTGACTACCCCCCAGGGGGCGACAAAGACAACATGGACGGATGATGACACAGACGAGACGACCACGACGTGGGGGAACCCTGCCCCCCCCATATGCTTGTGGTGGTTTGACCCGCCCCAGGCCGTCCACCCCCTTGTCCCCCCCCCGTCATCCCTTACGCCCCCCCCTTCTCCGATTCCCAAATTTGCAAATTTTGAGGGGCGTAAAGCAATATCCAACCAATCCCAACCCAAAAAATTATTTAGCTATTTTAACTAAACGCATCTAATTTTCCCAGATATGGTCAGTAGTTCTATTCCAGACACGCCCTTCCCCCTTCCATGCGCGAGATGGGAAATGAAAAAGATGGGCCGAACACACTTAAGCGGCCCCCCAAAAAGCAAAATTTGTAAAGTTGCTTTCAAAACTGTTTTTTTCAAGCATGCTTGCGTGTGTGGGGGGGGGTTTCCGGGTTTGCAAGCAAGCGCAGTTTCAAAACGTTTTTATATTTTGACCGCGCTTGGCCTGCTTGCGTGTTGGGGGGGGTACGCAAAAACTCGACGAGAAGAGGGCATTAGTCAGTTTCAGGGGGAAGGTTTGTGCCACCAAAAAATAGGACACAATTTTTTGCTTGGATAATAAGGGGACATTCTTTTTTCGGTTTCCGAACGCAAAAGGGAAAGGCCTCAAAGAGGGTGGTTATGGGTTGGCCCGATGTAACCCCCCCGTGTGTCCATGCCATGGGTTTTATGTTGGGGGGGCATCTTCAAACACGATGTTTGCAAGCAAATTGTACGAAATGTTTTGGGTCTGGGGGCACTATAGGGAAAAGCACCCAGCCCGCTCGAGGCCAAGATTGCCTTGCGTAAACCCCCCGATCCCTATACGATGGAATGCCACACCGCACCCACACCACAAAAATCACGCTCCAATTTTTTTATAAAAATTGTATTGTCCCCAAAAACAAACAAGGTGAATTAGGTAATGCCAATTTTATAGTCAAAGGTGAAGGTAGAATGATTTTAGTAACATTGTCTAACGCAAAATTGTAGCAAAACAATGACTTATTAACTATTGGGGCGAAAAGATTATGAACATTTTCGATTATCTTTAAAAACTTTTGGCCTTTTTATGTCCGATTTATTGCAAATTTTCATACCAATACTTTACAATAGTAAAAACCACCTGCAAAAAGGGCGTTAACGTTTGGTTTCAATCTTTTTCATATAAATAAATAAAAAAAATCCCACAAGATAAAAAGTGCTACAAAACAAATTTGATTTTGGACACTCTTTGAACTATGAAGAAACTAAACTGTTTTTTTTGGGGACTAAACACTGTTTGGACATGATAAACGCATCGCCCTGCATTTTGGAATAATTTGGCAATACATCGTAAAATTTGGGAAAACTATACACAAAAATTTTTATTTCGTAATCTGAATATTTTGTAACAGTGGCTTCGCAACTAATAAAGCCCGGAAAATTTTTTTTGGGATATTCTATTTCCAAACTATCGAGGCGTGCGAGTTTGAGTTCGTTTTGGTAACGCAAAATTGAAACGGGCTTTTGTGATAAACTATCGCAATGTGTAAAATGTAAAATTTTACGGTGAATAAAATTGCATTTAGAACATTTTCGCCCCCAAAACGTTTTGAAATTTTAAGGAGTGAAGCTTGTGCTTTTGGAACATAAAATTAAAGTTTTTGTTGAATGGTTTAAAAAAAATCTTTACCTCAAATAAAAACAAGGTCTTAGCGCTCCAAAAAGACCACATACAAATGTATAAAATTTTTTCAAAATATAAGGCCGCTCCCGAAGTCGCGCCTAAAAAAAAGGGGAAATCGTAAATTTCAATAATTACCCCATATCATCCTTTTACTTTTATAAAATTTTTGTGAGCGATACGTTAATACGGAATTTCTAAACTATCTGAATAGGTACAAAATTTTAACCCGTTTTCCAATTTGGTTTTCAAAAAGTAAAGGGCGGACATGGCTTTAGATGATTTTTTCGAATTACATTAATGGTCAAATTGATAAAAAAAATTTGCACTTTTGGTTTTTGTAGATTTTTGCCCAAAACTTTCGATACGGTAAATTTGGGATATTTTACTTAAAGTTAAAAAAGCCGGTTTGGGGGGCCCAATTTTCATGGTTTAGAAATTTTTAAAATGAACGCGACATTAAGTTAAAAGATGGTGAATTTAGCAGTAAATTTTAAAATTAAAAAACGGGGGGCCACAAGGCTCAATTTTAGGACCCCAACCTTTTTCTTTTATATATAAAGTTTGCCAAATGTTTTGATAGTAAATATTTTTACGCAGAGTACGTGTTTGGTATCACGCATTCGCTTTCTCGTGCATTTTAAAACAATTTAAAAAAAGGATTCATTTCATTTTAAAAATGCTTTAGGAATGGGTCTAGTTGTAAACTTAGGAAACAAAAACTAACATAATGTGCATTCATGCGCCCTAACAAACTAAGTGACGTTAAGATTAATGTACAGTGCACACCCGCATGTGTCTAAACAGGTTGTTCTACCCGTCGTAAAATTCTACATTCACATGTTTAATTATTACGTCATTGTGGTAGTTGTCCGCAATTGTCGGAGGTTAAAAAATACCAATTACTTGGGAAATTGTGGTAGATAACACTTTTGCTTTTAAATTACACGTGGCAAAAATTTTGCAAAGAATTCGAATTATCGTCTTTTCTATCTTTTTCAAATACGCGGACCTATTTCCTCAATATTTTAAAAATGGTTTACATTGCCATGTTCAGTCATATTTGTCGTATTGAATAAAGGTTGGGGATCGGCGTCAACACTCACTCTGTATTCCTCTGGAAAAAGTAATGCAAAATTCTATTGTGCGCTCTTTGTTTTGCTCAACAAATGTTGTAAAAAATATAACACATTCAAACTTACAAAATTGAACATTATGCCGGGGCAGCAAATGTATTTTATTATTTATATTAAACACCTTTTCATATCAAGTCTGAAAAGTATAAAAGTACGTACCATACACGGAGGGGAAAATGATTGTATGTATGTGGTTCCACGTGTGTACACCAACTACGGTTTGCGTTGCATACATTATGCTGTACCGGCGTTATGCAATGAATTGCCTGAAAATGTCAAAACGTTCAAACCTATGCAAAATTAAAGGAAAGTTTAAAAGATTACATATTTAAAAAAATTGAAAAATAAAAAGTTACGTTGTGTTTAATAACCTCCATGATTCACCTATTTCAATTGTTAAAAAATAATCGTTAAAAAATAATGAAATATAGCAGAATTGTGGTTGTGCGTGTCGTGGTGCTCGAACTGTCATCATGTTTAAATGTAAAATGTGCTATTGTGGTGATGTTTTGATCATGGTTTTTTATGGTTGTGGGGGAAATTTTGGTCTTTAAAAAAGCTTAATCAAGCCTTGCAGCTGTTTCTTTGTTTAGGGTGTGTTACTTATTTATTACAATTAGTATTATTATTTTATTTATTTATTTTTGTGTTGTTTATTGAATTTTGTTGTATCTCAATTTCATTCTAGGGAATATTTAAATTCAATGTTGCCGTATTAAAAAGAAATAATCAATGTAATTTAATTTTGTTTGTCAAGAATGCATAACTGTCATGGAAATATCATCTGTATTGACATAGGAACTGGATTCCAAGGGATTGATTTATTGTATTACTAT
Source organism: Sweltsa coloradensis (assembly GCA_024449915.1). Classification (NCBI taxonomy): domain Eukaryota; kingdom Metazoa; phylum Arthropoda; class Insecta; order Plecoptera; family Chloroperlidae; genus Sweltsa; species Sweltsa coloradensis. Next base: position 111,174 of record JAMZAV010001582.1, on the reverse strand, counting down.
GTACCCCATGTATAAAAAGATTTGAACCTGCAGGTAAGCTGTTTTGTAGCTTCGCAGGACAATCGATTGTATCTGTAAATAAATTGTTCAATAAATTAAGGCAACTTAAAAAAAAAAAAAAATACTACTACTACTACTACTACTACTACTACTACTACCACTACCACTACACTACTACTACTACTTCTACTACTACCACCACCACTACTACTACTACTACTACTTCTACTACTATAATTCGCCAATTTAACAAAAACAACGATTGTGCACGAACGGATGGGAAACTACAACATTCAAACTTTGCATGGCTATTGAACTACGAGTTCTTCGAACACCTTTAGAAAATAAAGTGTAAAAAGTTAACGGGGAGTCATGCAAATTGGAAATTTCATATTGAACATTTGACGTAAATAATTGTTGTTAGATACACGTAACAGAGAAGAAAAAATAGATAGGGCTGCGTGCTATTAGTCTTGAAAACCAATAGTCGTATTTTAACCAGCTTTTTTATAATTCCATTGCTTTATTTCAAAGATCAACCACGTCATATAAAATGTGGGTCTCGTAGCGAGTGCAGCGGCGGGGCTGCGGAAATGGGAGTGGTGCGTGTGCGTGCGTGTCGTTCTCTCTCTCTCTCCTCTCTCTCTCTTTTATCTGAATTTGAAACAGCCCTATTAAATATATTGCACATTATGAACACATAATCGTGATGGAGACTTCAACACAAATTTGCAGTTAGTCAATCACACCGATACAAAACAATTACAAACTATATTCGAATCCTGTAATTTAACTGTACTCCCCTAGAGCCAACACACCATACTTCAACCTCTCACACATGGTTTGATATTATGATGAAAACTAATCAGGAAAAAGTGCTAAATCATGGCCAACTCTCGATTCCGGGAATTTTCCCACACGATTTAATATTCTTAAATACTAAATACGAACCCAAAGCATAAACCAAAATTAATTTCTCGTGACCCTTAAAATTTTCGACACTGACAAATTTAAATTAACTCATATTTTTTGCCCTGGGATGATATACTGACTCAATATTTTTGACAAAAAAAACTACCCGTTTCAACACTCGTTGTTACAATTTTTACGACAAACACCCCCTTTTAAAAAGTGGTTAGGGTAAGTAAGCCCGTCACCTTGGCTAAACACAGAAATAAAAGCCTTATGTCTAGACTGACGCTGTTTACAACAGATACAAACGTAACCCTACTGACGACAAAAAAAGAGACATATAGGACATTAAGAAACAAGACAAACCAGACTTTTAGAACAAAAAAAAAAGAGCACACTTAAAAGTTTTTGGACCCTAAAACCCCTATTAAAGAAATGGGGCAAAGTCTGTCAAAAAATGGGCATTGGTAAAAAAAAAGATAAAAAGCTCCTCTTAAAATACCATTAGATACAATTAATACCCATTTCACTACACTACCCTTTAATTTTGATCCTTAAAATAAAACATTCACATATAAAAGACATCGAAGACAACCAAGCTAACCCAAACCCTACGACCCTTTCACTTTAAACTGTTCCCCCAAAAAAGGCCTTGCACCCCATAAAACGAATAAAATCAAAGCTAAAGGGAATAGTCTAATACTATAAAATTTATTCAATTCTGAAAATCCCCCCCCCATCCAAATCGAGCCAATTTACACATTTTTAATTTTTTCTTTTACATAAACGCCTACCCTTATGGGGAAAACAAGTTTTGTCCCCCCTCTGCCTAAAAAACAAACCTTTACCCCAATATTCCCGCCCAATTAGCATTCTCCCTCTGGAGGGGGGCCCTTAGTGCATCGCCGCTGACGCACTTTTGAGGGCCGGGATTTCCCCCGCGGCCTGCTTCTCGCAGAGAGCAGGCAACGGACGAGCCGGCGTTTTCAGTAGCTCGCGATACGTTTTTTACAAGTCCCCCCCCAATGGTTTCAGTTTCATTAGGTTACAATAACAAACACGCTAAATTCCTTGCATCGTCCTTTACCGCATCGTGACCAAAAAAATACTAGGATAAATTAGGGGAGAGCTTCGAATAAAAAAAAATAATCAAAACTGTAAAAGTAAAAATCGTTATAAATTGTTTAATCTTTGAAATAACAATTTGGTTTAATTTCTTACTTCGCGCACGTAGGAAAGGATTTATTTTTTTCCATCTTAAAACAAATTTGTATGTTTTTTTGTCGGAAAATGTGTTGTAAACATGGTTGCTTTGTTTCGAGTACAGTTTGCTAAGATAAATGTGTTCTGCGTTATGATTCTTTCTTTTAGAAATATTTATAAAATATCCTAATAGTAATACCCTTTTTTAAATCTCAAGTGGGTTTTGGGTGTATAAAACTTTAAAGGGAAACCCATTTAAAAATATCACTAGATAGTAGACACAACATTTTTTACTCAATTTTTTTTGGTGGTAAAACTCTAAGGGGTCACATTTTTAAATTTTGCATGATATTTTTTGAAAAAAAATACAAAAAATTTTTCATCGTGCCATTTGATTTTATCTTGCGACTTTTTTCAATAGGTTTACAATGTGGGCCCCAGCGCCACAAAAAAGTTAGTGTTTCAAAATAATTTAGTAAAAAATTTGCCTACACTTTTCGTCTACCGGAAAAGTAGCAGAATTACTGTAGCAAGTTTTTTTATATAATAATGAAATGTTTGCAATGTAGGACTACCTTTATTTATTCTATTTCACAAAATTTATTCAAAACATTTTTGTAAAGATTGCAGCTGTAGGGTATAACTGTAGACATCAGTTTTACCAGCTGTTTACCCCCTTCAGGTAAAAATAAGATTATTGGGGTATTTAAATAAAAATTGTTACGGTATTCTCCGAGGGGTGTTAGAGGACTTTAAACCCAACACTTTTAAAAAATCTCATTACAATGGGCATTGTTATGGATGGGTTCGAATCCTGACCCACCCCAGTAGAATCCGCGCGTTTACTCGTAATATAATATGTAGTTTTTACATTTTATGTCAATCCGAAGCCAGGAAATTCGATGTTAATCTGTAAATTTTTAACAGAGTGTAAATTAGAGAAAAAATAAAAAAGTAAAAACGCTTAACGCCGGGAAATCAGATCAATTCTCACCTGAGTGAGAGTGGTTAAAGGGTTTAAACTAATCTAAACTTCCCCGACCCAAAAAGGGGGTCATTTGGGCTAGGGCAATGTGGCTAGAAACTTGAAATTCACCAAACAATTCTTCAGAGGAACCCCGTGCATCTCTTGACGATGATCGTGTAATTAACATGACCAACAACCAAATGTCTCCAAAAAATACTCAGAGCAAAACCTTACAAACGGGCAAGACCAAAGATCAAGACATCTGTCAAAAAATTTCATTCAAAACCCCAGAATTGAAATTATTTTTTATTTATATTTATTACTTCCCATGTCATTTTTAAAAAAAATACCCCGAAAAAAAAACAGTCCTAAACGTAAAACTTTGTATTTTTGTAAATATAAATTATTTCCTTTGGGGCAGTTTAAAACTACAGGATAAATTTAAAGCATAGGTAAAGTTTCGTACACCCCAGCCCAAATTTAGAAACCCGGGGGCCTTCGGATCATTGCAATTGGAATTAATTTTTTTACAGTTCAAAAGACGAACATAGTTATTTGTACTGCTAAAAAATTTTGTCGTAGTTTCAAATTGAAAATGTTTCCCGACTCGTTGTAATAGTTTTCCCATAGCGCGCGTGTTAATTTTTTCCTCTCTTGCCTGGATTGGAGCGAGCGGGGCGCGTGAGGGGAGGTAAAGTGGGGGATGCTTCAAGCCTTGCGTGCTACTACTGCCGGCCGGGGCCCCCCCAGAGGTAATATACTATATCCTCCTAGCATTCTACCCGCCCTGTCTAAAGCCCCGGATATTTGTCCACTGTCAAATTAGATTTTCTGAATTAAATCAAAATTTTAGACGAGCACCAAATTGTTTCCGATGTAATCACAGACTCCCAGCATCATTAAAGTAACTGATGAAGTAAAAACTCACAGGATATAGAAACTTACCATACTGACACTTCTTGACTTTAGCAAAGCTTTTGACTCCGTTGACATAGACATTCTTATAAGCAAACTTCAATCTATAAATTTTTCTCCTTCCACACTACAATGGATGAATTCGTATCTCCGCGGCAGGCAACAGTGCATTATCTCAGGTGACAATCAATCGAATTGGCTACCAGGGGACGGCAGGTGTGCCGCAAGGAAGTGTTTTAGGACCTTTGTTATTCTCATTGTACATTAACGACATTTCAAATTCACTCATTTATTGCTATCACCACCTATACGCAGACGATCTGCAAATTTATATACATGTCTCTCCCTCACTAATTAATCAAGCAATTGAAATGAAAACAAAGACCTGCAATCTCTTGCTTTGTGGGCAGCTAAAAACGTTTTGCAAATAAACCCCAATAAGTCACAAATCATTATTTAGGCTACCACAAACTTTTAGCAAAATTAGACCACTCGACAATCGACAACGTTTCTTTAAACGGTACCTACAACAATACCCTTTCAACAACGAGTCAGAAACCTAGGACTTATTATGACATATGACTAATGACCTGACTTGGACGGAACATGTCAAACACGTTTGTAAAAAAAACGTATGCTGCACTACACTCATTAAACAGACTAAAAATCTTCTTTCCGACTAAACTAAAAAACAATGCTAGTACAATCTCTTATTATTCCCCATTTCGATGACTGCGACGTTGTTTACAATGACTTGACCGAGGACCTGGCTATTCGTCTCCAAAGGGCACAAAATTCCTGTGTCCGATTTATATTAGGAATAAGAAAATCTGACCATATAACCCCGGGTTTTAAGACGCTTGGTTGGGCTAGATTAAAGGATCGTAGAAACCTTCACTCCGTATGCCTAGTTCACAAACTACTTTCATCATCGTCACCGTCTTATCTCGCCTCTAACTTTCAATTCCTTCACTCAAACCACATGTTTAATACCAGGTCTAGGTCCGGTACACAACTCTCATTTCCCATACACAGAACTAATCTCCTTGACCACTCATTAAAAATCCACGCTATTCGAACTTGGAATGCTCTTCCGTCTGAAATCAGAGACAAATATATAAATAACTTCTATGCTTTTAAAAGTGCCACTACTTCCTATTATTCAAATTCTTCAAATACTAATGATAACTGTACAAACAATAAGTAATATCAAAACACCCAAACAACCTAAATAATGAAAATAAATTACGTATTACCCATGTAGAAATATTTGTTTGCCAAATGGTTGCCAAGAGGTAACCAACAGTTCACCAAGGCTGGGTTTTGATCTCCAAGTGGTTGCCAAGTGGTCGCCAAAGGTCGCCACCAAAATTTCAACTAAATATATGATAGCCAAGCGTTCACCAAGAGGCAGCCAATGATTCGCCAACTTCTGCTCTCAGCTGGGCAAGGTAGCCAAATGGTTGCCAACAGTTCGCCATTTAGTTACTAAGTGATGATCACTTTTGGCGACCTGCTGGTGAACTGTTGGTGATCTGTTGGTGATTTAACAAATAATAATCCAAACGTCCGCCAAAAGGTTGCCATGTGTTCACCAACTGATGGAAGTCACCAAGACTACGCCAAGAGGTTGCCAACAGTTCGCCATTTAATTACCAAGTGGTGATCACTTTTGGCGACCTGTTGGTGAACTGTTGGTGATTTTATTTAACAAATGAGAAGCCAAACGTCAGCCATAAGGTTGCCATGTGTTCCCAAAACTGATGGAAGTCACCAAGACTACGCCAAGAGGTTGCCAACTGGTCGCCAAGAGATTACAAAAGATTGTCACGTGGATACCTCGTGGCATACTGTTGGCGCCGTATAAACTGCATTCTTTCAGGTCATTGCCTTGTCCTTCAACGGGCTTGGGGTGGTTCTAGGATGCGAAGAGGTTGCTTGCCATTTGAAACAAGCGTGCGGTCGAGAGAAGAAGTGAACGTTAGCATCGCAGTGCTCGACAGTGTATTTTACGTTTGTACAGGCGTTTATTAGTGTTGAGAACGCGAGGAGGATAGTTGCTGGTGTACAATACAAGGTGCATGTCGGCAAGAGAAAAGTGTGTGGTAACCAATATAATATTTATATAGAAAAGTTAGTTTCGTGTGTAAATAGAAACATAATGCAACATCAAACATGGCAGTTTCCAGTGACGTCCTACCAAAGATTAGTCATGACTAATCTTTGGTATACTTAGAGCTACATAAAATCTTAGTTAATATGTTATCAAAATTTAGGTGAAGACAAAAATCATGGCTTGTCCGTTACGAAACATCAATTTAATGAATGTATTGCATTTAGAACAGAGTTCTTATAATTCAATACATAATTAATAATGCTGCTATATGCCCTGTACGTTCCTGCTGTGAATATCTTCATCCTGAACTACATTGAACTTAGTAATTCAATTTGAGGTGATTTTGATGGTATATATAATAAATTCGAAAAGCGTGGTCTTCAATCTGTTTCCTTACATTCTTCTACATTTTTATATAACATCCTACCCATGCATACTAAATACATATTATGACCGGAGGCTTTAATTTGGTGAACTCTTGGCGACCTTTTGGCGTCTTTTTGACGATCTCTTGGCGATCTCGTGGCAACCTTTTGGCGTCTTTTTGGCGACCTCTTGGCAAACTAGTTGCAACCTTTTGGCGTCTTTTTGGCGAACTCATGGCAACCTAGTCGCTATTTTTAGAGGTCGCCAACAGTTCGCCAAGAGGTCGTATTTTGACACAAAACGACCTGTTGGCGCACTTTTGGCTTCATTTGGCGACTAAATTGGTGAACTCGTTGGTGACCTGTTGGTTACTTTGTGGCAACCTATTGGCTAACTACGTGGTGACTACTTGGTTAGCTTTTGGCTACCTGTTGGCGACCTTCTGATTTCTATTAGGGTATATGCTCGGTTACCTGTGTTACTCTATTTTACTTTACGAGGACGCCTTCTTTGTTACTGTAATGAAACTGTATGAAAGCGATGGATGAATGCGGAGAATGAAATGATAGCTATAAATTGTGTAAATTGTTTATCATAATTTCAAATGTTTATGTTTTCAGTTAATTATGTGTAATTTTCATCAGGCCAATTACTTTGTGTTCAAAATATCTATAATTTTCATTAGGCCTTCATTATCATTATCATTTGTATTATTATTATTATTAGTAGTAGTATTAGGTTGGATGGAAGATAAGGCTTCACTAGCCTTAATCCCGCCTTACAATAAAGACCTTTATCTATCTATCTATCTATCTATCGTGTGTTTTGTTTATAGTTTAAGAAAGATGTAGATAAACGATGTCTGGACGGCGAGGCAGGCATTTGTCGAAAAGTATTGGGTGGCAAATGCCTATACGCAACGGAGAGCGTGCAGCAAGGGTCGAACCTCCTAATAAGAGGTGGTCAATACCGACTGTTTGACAAGTACAATCATTTATATTTACTTTAACAGCAAATAGAAAATATGCCTTTTCGGCAATTGATATCTGCCGTGTTCCGTGAGTGCAAGTGGTGGACGAATCATTAAATATCTATGCAACCTATATTTAATTGGCGCTATAGTGGTGGAGGAAATATTTAACATTTAACCTTGTTTTATTGATGGATTACTAACAACGAATTTATTGTATCCATAACAACTAGTAGCTATAGCGCCAATTTTAAAAAAGGAATGAAATCCGACGACTACAAAAACTTGTAAAAAGTCAGCCAAGCATTTCACATTCAAAATGATTGGGATAAAATAACAAGCCAAGCCACCTTAAAGTGTTGAGATATACTTGAAGAGCCAAGCGATGTTTCATCCAGTAGTTGTGCCCTTCAAAGTTATGATATCATTTCGCCCAGTGACTAACGCCAAGCGATAGATTTCAACGTTGTGTATACCTGTACAAAACATTAGGAATCAAACATAAATTACAGTAAATTTATATTAATCAAAGCATTCAAATATATAATAAAGAACACTAATAAAGCTTGGCGCATTGACTACGAAGAGCGTGCAGCAAGGGTAGAACCTCCTAAAAAGAGGTCGTCACTAAAAACTGTTTGATAAGCACAATAATTTAAATTGACTTACAACAGGAAAGAAAATATATGGCGTTTGGGTAATTAATATCTGTCGAGGAGTGTGGGGGGGGGAGAGGATGTGGCTAACGGCTACGCAACGGAGAGCGTGCAGAAAGGGTATAACCTTCTTTCAATGCGCCAAGCTTTATTAGTGTTCTTTATTATATATTTGAATGCTTTGATTAATATAAATTTACTTTAATTTATGTTTGATTCCTAATGTATTGTACAGGTAAACACAACGTGGAAATCTATCGCTTGGCGTTAGTCACTGGGCGAAATGATATCATAACCTTGAAGGGCACAACTACTGGATGAAACATCGCTTGGCTCTTCAAGTATATCTCAACACTTTAAGGTGGCTTGGCTTGTTATTTTATCCCAATCATTTTGAATGTGAAATGCTTGGCTGATTTTTACAAGTTTTTGTAGTCGTTGGATTTCATTTATCTGTTAATGTTACTACCCAGTTCACAACTTATAAAGCCTGTGCTTGTTTAATATAGTATTTATGCCAGAAGTTTGCAAGTGGATGAAATTCTCCACTCATTATCGTGTTGTTGTGATATGTGGACCTTGCACCTGTATGTGACAGGCAGTATGTATGCACAGCTCCCTTTAGCATGCAAGTGCAATTAGGCCGACGGTTATAACGATTTAGGTGTTATGAATAGGCATATTTAACTTGGAATTTTTAGTATGTATCAGCTGCCGTCTTTATCAATTACCTCATCACTCAGGTGAACTGTTTAATCATTGTATTGCATATTATTGTTTATTGACCACTCATGTTATACCTGTTATGTTAACACCAGCAAATAAACCTGGTCAATTTTGTAATTAATCATTGTTGGAGTTTAATAGACTTCCCATACTCCCTCCACTTTAGCATTATACTTGGGAGATTCCTGTTTGCTCCCAGGCATTTACTATAAACAGGTGGCGCCCTTTTATATTATATTTTGTTCTTGCAAGTCAGCCAGTTTTGGTGTACACCCTCTTACCCACGACACTCTCACTGATTTTCAAGCTAGCCGTCAGCCCTCCACAATAGTTTCTAGGGTGGACCCCCTCTTACCCTACAGGTACCAGAAGGGAGGTGGAGGTTTATCACAATGTGTATTGTTTTTAATATACTTGTAAACACTCAAGGTACTATTTATGATGTTTTATTTAGTTATTAAACAATGACAATTTAGAATTACAAAGATACATCTGAGGCCATGTTCTGAGAGAGAGAGAGATCTCAAGGTTGGTACACACAGCAACTTTTGTAGTGATACAAGGCTAGTACAAATGTTAGTAGTTGCTGTTGTTGTAGGATTAATTATACAAAGAATAAATCCAATACATCTTTCTTTTTTTAAGAGAAATTAACAAAAACCAAAAAAGTAAGATATGTACGTATTATACATGTTAATAAATATTTAAAAATTTTAAACCGCCCTTTTGTTTTTATTAAAGGGCCCCAAATCTTGATCTGATGTTTTTCTCTGGACCCTGGGGAGGGGGATATTTTCCTTCCGGGTTTCCCTTTTGGGCTTGGAATTTTCCGCTTGATTTTGTACGCTTTTCACCAGTAGATGGGCTCCCCCCCGGATCTGGATTGGGTATGGGCAGGGAAATCTCCTGTCGAAACCCTTTGTTTGGTCCCTTTTTTTAACCGTGTTAACTCAACATAAAGAGGAATTTTGGGAAAGGGAACAGTTTTGGGTTTCCTGAAAGGTATTGGGTGGTACAAAATTTTTCCTTAAGTTGGGACGTTCGATTCCACGAAGTATGACTTGGTTGAGTTTGCTGGGAAAATTAATTTTCCATACTTTTTAAATCTACAACCCAAAACTTCATCAAAATCTTTAAATTTTTGGGGGAATTTTCTTTGCCCAATGTCTATAAACGTATTTTTCTTTTCTGATTTTCTTTCATTTTGATCTTGTTTTTTAAAACGGGCTTCAAATCACCCCCATTTTTGGAGTAAGTTTTTAAACCCAAAATAGGAAGCTTTGCCTAAGTTACCCCCCCATTGGGAAGTTCGGCTGGACTATACCCATTTTTCGAGTGCTTTGAGGGAATACTAGTAGTGCTTTGTTAGGACTTCTTGCTTTCCCTTTTTTAGATATTTTGACTACCTTCACACCATTTTCACCCTTTTCCCGTTATTTTTTGGAAAAATTGGGGGACTGTTTGTTGTTTTTTTAAAAACCCGACCTTGACCAAATTGCCTGAATTTGGGACGTCAAACGGGAAAAACCTTGGGTCTGCTGGGCCCCTCTTTTGGTATTCCAAATCTTAAAAATACTGCTTTCTTTTTTTCCGATTATGTTTTTGGGATGACTTTTTGGTCTAGTTTTTGACAATTTCTGGAAAACGACTAAAATAATTTTCTACAACAAGTATTAAACCCCTTCCCCCTATTTTGTGAATAGGCCTGTTGCCACTGTTATCCAGGGTCCATCTGGAAGATTTTGATTGCTTTAAATTTTTTTCTCCTGGTTAATCGATTTTAAATCCCATTTTTTACATTTGGAAAGAGTTCTTTCAAGTTTCTTTTCCCATTTGGGCCACCAACTGCATTTTTTGCTCTTTTTTACATTTGGTTAAACCCAAAAGACCTTAAAGGTAAACTTTTTAAAACATTTCGGTTGCTTTTTTATACGGAAAAAACACTCTGCCCACCTTTCCCAGGGATTACTCCTTCTTTTTAATGTTAACTCTTTTCCCTTTATTTTTAATAATATGAAAAATACGCAGGATTTTTCCCGAATTTATGGGGCCCATTTCACTTGAATAAAAAATTGTCACTTGGGTTTAAGAACATTGTCTTTTTTTGGACACTTTTTTTATACCCCCCCCACCCGGATGTACTTTTTGGAAAAGTTGCAGTATTACTTGATCGACATAAGATTCTTGAACTTGTAGCAAAAGTCACGTTCTTTCGCCCCAATATTCCTATATCTTTTGGAGAGAAGGTCTGGAACACTAACCCCTTTTAAAGGGGATTTTTTTGATTTCATAGGAAAATTCATTAGGCGCATGCGCATTCTTGTAGTCTCGGTAAATTTTTCACTAAAGGTTTTGTTTTCCCCAAAAATGGCTTTTCAAAGGTTTTGATCGGTTTCACAAACACCTTTAACCCAAGATATATTTTTGAAATGGGCCCACATGCATAGGTTACCCGAGAGCTTCTTTTTCTATGGTGGGTATACCTTTTGTTCAACTTGATTTTAAGCGGCCCTGCGTACATAACGGGAAACCCATGGTCAGTCGTTTTGTTGTTGTTCGGGGCATGGGCCCTAATCCATATCCCTGATGAAACCCGGGGGAAACTTTTGTTCCGTTTTTAGGAAAAAATTAGCAAAGGTTTGGAGCGGGGGAAAAAAATTTTCAATAATTTCATTAAAAGCTTTCTCCTGATATTTTCCCCCATGACCATTTGTTTTTTCTAAAAGGTCACGAAGAGGTTTCGTTACCTCAGCTGCATTTGGGGAGAAATTTAAAAAGAAAATTTAAACCCTTTTAGGAGTCCTTTGTAACCGGGGGAATTTCTTGGTTTCTTTTTGTTCTTTATGCTTTTAACCTTTTTTTGGTCGGGGTTTTTCACCATCTGTACCAATCAAATCCTAGGAAATTTTTCTGAAATTTTCATTGAACTGACATTTTTCTTTTTGCTCAAAGTTTTTTCGCACGCTTAAACTTAAACACTTTATCCAGTCGCTCGTCATGTTCAGTTGTGTTTTTCCCCGTTACAAAAATATCATCCATGTATTAATTTCTCCCCTTTTATTCCCCTTTTAGGACTTGGGGTATTTTTTTTTTGGGTATACTTTTGGCCCGGAGCTTTTTCCAAATGGCAATCTATTAAAATAATATGGCCTGTCGGGGGTAAAAAGGTTGGTTTGTTTTTTCTGTTCTTTTCTAGTGGAATTTCCCAAAAACCGGGAAATTTCATCTAAATTCGATAAAAAGTTTGCGTCTTGGGTGTTTTTGGGTTTAGTTTTTTTAAATGAGGGTAGTTGGGGTCTTTTTCTTGAACAAAGCCTTTTTTAGTTTTTGTGAAATCAAACACATTCAAACCTTTTGTTGGGTTTTGGGAAATACGACCAACGGGGGCACCAATCAGTGGCTCCCCTATTCGAGTTATTTCACCTTCTTTTTCCCTTCTTTAGTTTTTTTCACTGGTTCTCCCGAGCGGGAGAGCTTTCGTCTTTGGGACGGTAACCCGCATAGGTTTGCATTTTTTTTTTTAAGCCCATATTTTGAAATCAGTATCCAATTTTTCCCCCTAGACCCCTAAACAATTTTTTGGGTATTTTTTGTTCTGGCCCAGCCCCCATTTGGATTGGATTTGGCTTGATTTCCTTTTTTTTTGTTTTTATACTACAAAAAAAGTTTTTAAAAATATTCAATGCCCGTTATGGGAGGGATTTCCCAGTAAAAGCTTTTTTACTTCTTTTTAACAAGTGTCCTCATTTACTGTAAAATTTTTTTCCCTTTTTAAAAGGAACAGTAATTTTTCCCAAACACCTTTTTGGCTGATGGCCTGGACCAAAAAGTTTTTTTTCGAAATATAAATTAGATTAAAACCCTTTGTTTTTCCAATTTTTGCATTTTTGGCGTAGGCCCTATGTTTTGAACGTAGCTTCCGGAATAAAGGGAACATCCCCCCCCCGTGTCAATCTAGAAACTAATTTTTTTGCTTTTTATTAAAAAGTTAACATGCAAAGCTTTTTTTTTGTCTTGGGAGGCTATTTCTCCGCAGTAAGCATTAAAATTTAACGTTTTTTCTACGTTTACTTCGTTGAAGGTTTTTGATCGCAAAAACTTTTTTTCCCGTGCCCCCCTTTCGTTTTCATTTTTTACACGCGCTATCTTTTGGGGCAGATTTGTATTTATGGGGGGGGTTTAAAAAACCCCATCACCACACTGTGAAAATTTGGGTTTTTGTTTCCCGTTCACCCGATGGTTTTTGAAAAAAGTTGAGATTTATTTTTGTATTGAGGGGTTTTTGATTTTCCCCGTAAATAAACGTCAAAAATTCTGACCAAAGTCTTCGGGTTCGCAAAATAGCCTTTTGTTGGTGTAAACGCTCTTTTTGGTTTTTACCGGTCAATTAAACCCATTTTAAGAGTTTTTGACATGGACCCCTTTTAGGGCTTTCTCACTTAACTTTCCCTCAAGATACCTACCCACTATCCCACCCCTAAAAAACTCTTCTATTAGGGTTTTTTAAAAAACCCCAATTTTTTGCAATGCTTATAAGTTTTATGAAAAAAGCTTTTTTTGGGTCTCCTTTTCCCCCGGCACGTTTGTAAAATCGAGCTCCGGGTATATTAATTTTTACGAGGGTCAAATCTTTCCCCGAACTTTTTTGGGAAAAAACATCATATGTGTTTAGTTTTCGGTAGTTAGGGGAAAGGGTTTTAATTTTCCCCCCGGCCCTGGAAACCCCAAAAAAATTTGTAAAAGGTTTTACCCGTACCTTTTGTGGTTTTTGATTTATCTTGCCAACCCTAAACCTCTCCCTCTGTACACCATTTTCCCACTCTTTTTTGGTTTTTGAGAAAACAAATTGGCCCGGAGGTTGGGGTATAAAAAAGATGTTGCGCCTTGGCCATTATAGGTTGTTGAAACCCGTTACAGGACTTTGGCCCTCCTATTTCCGGGCTTGAAACATTTTTCCCATATGCCAAACCTTAAAGGGGTTTTAACCAAATTTTTTTTCTTACCCCCTGTTTGGGGTTTTATTAATTCTTTTACTTACGTTTTTTTTTGTTTTTGGTTTGCCTCTTTTTTTTCCCCCACTTTGAACCATGTATTGTTTTTTAAAATTTGTAACCCTCAAGGTACTACATTTTTTTATTTATCGGGTTGTTTCGTAGCGACAGAAAGACAGAAAAGACAGAAAGATATCACTACCGCCGCTACGAAACAACCCGATAAATAAAAAAATAAAAAAATGTCATCAACGGGTAGCGAGACATTTAAAAGTTTTACTCAAGGTACTATTTATGATGTTTTATTTAGTTATTAAACAATGACAATTTAGAATTACAAAGATACATCTGAGGCCATGTTCTGAGAGAGAGAGAGATCTCAAGGTTGGTACACACAGCAACTTTTGTAGTGATAAAAGGGCTAGTACAAATGTTCGGGTGGCGGCGCTGACCATATAAGACCAGGAGCAATTGCTCCTGGTCCTTAAGGGGGTGGGTGGGTGGGTCCCCGGAGGACCCACCCACCCATTTTATTTGTATTTTTTATTTTATTTCATACTTTATTTACCTCATCATATTTAGGACATTTTAAAACAATTAATAAAAAAACTATATCTACATAGTGTTTTCCAAAGGGTTTTCCAAAACTTTTTGAATGAGTTTATAAGTTCTAGAAATCGTAAAATCGTAAAATTGCGATTTCATGAGAAATAATTTTAAGATTGCCCTCAAAAACGTGGCAGTTCTAAGTACAGGGGATTTCGAAGACCTCCAGAAAATTTCATTGCAATTGGAGTATCGGTTTAACCGGAATCGTGCTGACAAACACACAAAAATACAGAAAAAAAACAACAAAAAAACAAAACATTCCGGATTTTTTTTCTTCGGTGTAGTAAAATGGAATCTTTGCTTCGCTCATCCAATCAATGAAACCCCCATTTTAGGTCAAAAAACCTATATTTTAAAAATATATTATTGGAACAAAAGTTTTACTTTTAGAGAGTTCACTTCGAAGTTCCTTCAGTGGGTAGATCCCCTTGATGTGTGTCAAACCCCACATTTGTCGACGTGTCGTTACAAAATCAACAAGTCGTTCGCATGTTTAAATATGTTCTTATTTTGTGTTTCATATTTTATCGATGTATCTTAAATATTAAAAGATGTGGTGGTTTGATCTTGTAGTTAGAATTCAATTGGACTTGATATTGCTAATGATTTATTCAATTAAAAAATATTTCATTCCTCTATGTTGGAGAGTAACATTACTGAATTGTTATCTTCTACCATACCAAGTACCAACAATACCACAGGTCTGATAAAGTTTATTATTAACAGCTGTTAAAATAAAATCACATAAAAACGACCATGGTTCAGCCAACGGGTTCGTTGGCTCTTTAAATCTTTAAATGATGTTTTCTGTATTTTTTGTCATCATATAACGATATATCTTAAATGTAAGAGGTTGGATATGATTTGATTTTGCACAAGGAATTAAATTTGACTTGATATTTTACATACGTTTCTTCAATTAAAATATTTTATTTCTCTATGTTGGAGGGTAATGTTACTGAATTGTTATCTTCTACTTCTACCTTCCATATTAATAATCCTGGAATTCAGGCACCTGTCCTGCTGTCCCTAGAAAAAACACCCGGTACGGGTAATTGTCCCAGTTTTTCTTTTAGGACGTTTTCATAACATAATCTGTTAAAACAAATCAAATGAAATCAAACCTATCTATCGATCAAATTTCTAAGTGCAAAACGGGGACCAGACCAGCCAGGGGGTGTGAAAATTAAGGAACAATGAAAACGTCTTGGAGGACTGATGAATTTTGTTTTTTTCTTGCATGTAATGGGTTTGTATTCTGTTACCAAAAAGGTATTTTCTAGTGCTTAAAACTCGTTAAAACGCACCAAACACACCCTAAGAATTGAAATTTTTTCCGGGGCTATGCGCCCCGGACCCGCATGTTGCATGGGCGTGAAAATTTGAGAACAATGAAAACTCTTGGAGGACTGATGAATTTTGTTTTTTTCTTGCATGTAATGAGTTTGTATTCTGTTACCAAAAAGGTATTTTCTAGTGCTTAAAACTCGTTAAAACGCACCAAACACACCCTAAGAATTGAAAAATTTTCCGGGGCTATGCGCCCCGGACCCGCATGTTACCTGGGGGGCTACCCCCCAGACCCCCTGTTCATGTGTTTATTTGTGAGGGTGGGTGGGTCCTGTAAGAGGGGGCTTGCTCCTGTTCGATTCAAGGGTTCAGCGCGCCACTGCAAATGTTAGTAGTTGCTGTTGTTGTAGGATTAATTATACAAAGAATAAATCCAATACACAATGTAGCAGATGCAGCTGCTAATGGTTGCAAGTCCATAGTAGCTCGAACTTCGAACTGTCGACACGGATGCCATTGTACTTGCTTTGGCTGCTGTACAGAATCTAGTTGGGGAGCCGTAGCTTTGGGTGTCTTTTGGCTCTCTTTTGGTATCGGACAGACAGAGTCACAGCTTTCACAGTGAGTGCCGTTTTTCTCGACCTGCTTTGAAGGCTACGTTCGCTTCGCTCACTCGTCTAATCAGCCCTGAAGTTAACATAAGAAAGTAAATAAACAAATCAATAATATTCGTACAACAACGCAAATTATTGATTTGTTAATTTAGAAAACGTTATTGAGATTTAAGGAAAACGTAATTGCATTATAAAAGCTTAACAAAAATTATTGGTTTAATCAACTTAACACTGTTCTCTCAGTGCAGTGTAGTCCATTAAACCACAATTCAAGACGTAAATTAATTGTTTTCAATTTCAATTCAATTTAAATGCATTTTATTCCTGCAAATATACAATACAAATTGCAACTTGGCACAATGCTCTTGTAGTCCATAACTACCAACAATACGTCACAAGAACATGATTATAACATTAGTAATAAGTCTTGCTTGAATTGACGCCAACTCTTTGGTCCCCCTGAATTAAACTTGCGATTAGTATATAGTTTTTACAGTTAACCCGTGTGTACATACATAACTGTAAGCGATGTTTGTGTTTCGTTTAAACTTTCAAGGTTTTCGTTAAATTGTGTAGTTAACTGGGTCAAGTCGACACAGATCCTAACTCCAGTTGGTTTCGCCACGACATGCCAGCACACCATTCGGTCGGTTCTTCAATCTTCGAGATGACGTTCTCTTGTTCCATCTTCTCAAGCTGTAGTTTAACCTTGTCCATATAAGAGGAATTGGTACTCTGCGTGGAGTGTTGATTGCAAATGGTTTTGCGTCCTCTTTTAGGCGAATTGTGTGTACTCCCGGTAACTTCCCGAGTCCATGGAATATTTCCAGAAATTCTTCCTTCCATGTTTGGCTGCAGTTTACCTCTTGGATTCTTGTAACTTTAAGAACTCCTAACGCGACTATTGCTGGTCTTCCGAGTAGTGGATTATCCAAGTCACTCACCACAAATACCTCTTGTTGTGAAGTTTTGCTTGCAACTGCTAGCGTACACTTGAACTGTCCGAGAGTGTTCATTGGTACTCTACCCGGTCCATACAATTTCTAAGTTGGTGCTTGTAGTTTAGGTATTCCTTCAATTTTCTTGAAGTGTCTTTCTGCAATTACGGTTACGTCAGCGCCACTGTCTATTTTAAACTTAATAGAACACTTTTGGTTAACAATCACATCAACTTGCCATGGCTTTTCCGACTTTAAGTCTAGGCCCACTGAATCGATGTATATTTCTTCCAACTGTTCTGTGACTTCACCAACTTTCTTTGTGTAGCAGCGTTAACCAAAATGACCTTTTTTACGACATTTGTAGCACTCTGTATCTTAAGCAGGACATTCGTCGAGTGTATGGAAGGGTTGCCTACCGCAGCGTGTGCAACTTGAGTTTTTGCCTTTATTTGATTTTCCCTTATTTTTATCAGGTTTACTTTTCCATTCAGTTGGTTTCTTTACTTTACTTTGCTTGACATAGTCAACCTGTTGTGAACTTCCTGGTCGAATCTCTTTTTGCTGACTTTTCAGTGCCTCTCTGTTGCGAACTCGGCTT
This sequence comes from Sweltsa coloradensis, assembly GCA_024449915.1. Taxonomy (NCBI): domain Eukaryota; kingdom Metazoa; phylum Arthropoda; class Insecta; order Plecoptera; family Chloroperlidae; genus Sweltsa; species Sweltsa coloradensis. The sequence goes on along the minus strand of JAMZAV010001582.1, from coordinate 93,300 downwards.
ATGACTGTGTTCAAGGTCAGATCAGGATCCTCTTGGAGTCTTTCCGACATGTTACCATCTAGGATTCCTATTATTATCCTGTTCCGTAAAATTTCTTCTTCGAGAATTTGGTATTCACATCGTTTCACCATTGTATGCAGTGTATTTATGAATGCATCAACAGTTTCACCTTCCAACTGATTCCTTTTATGAAATTTGTGTGAGTATCGAATTTTCCTTTGACAATTTCGTACTTACTTTCGTCCTCTTCCGAAAATCTGAATGACGCAAGGATATCTTGGCATCATCCCCCATAGTATACACTAGGTGGATTACTTGTTCATCTTCTGATCTATGTTTAATGCCAGAAGATTTTCTAAACCTTTCATATCTGCGTATCCATTTCGTCCACTAAGAATCATTTGAGCAGTCAAAGTTCTCTGGTGGGGGTAATTGGAAATTACTATATTGGCCAGAATTTACTGGACCTAGACCTTTCCACCTCCTCTGTGTCTGACATTGTTGGGCCTCACTTTTGTGGTTTTCCCTAGTGAGTACGAGTTTGTGCGTCGAGTGTGATATCTTCCTTCTAGGCTATTTGGCTTCTCCGTGCTACTTGCGGGACACACTGTTTTTGCTGTTTTGCGCATTCATCCCACCCGCTACCACCATGTAATGTCTTGGTAAATGAATATAGATGTTACATATACCTGTTTATTATCTTCTTTAGGTTACATACAATGTTTATCCATACCAATCATACATTATTTTGAGGAGCCAGGTGTAGGCTTACTTACGCACCTTGGTGGAAGTCTTAAAATAAATAAATAAATAAATAAAATTTTGAGTCTACCCACTCAGTTATATAACTGATTTTCAGTGGGGGACTTTAAATCAAAGTGACCAAGCCAACCCTGCAGGCCCCGACGCAATCGACGAGTGAGCGATAACCAACCAAAGATCGATATTTTTAATAGGAAATATAGCAATCAGTGGTATGGACAGTGCGAACACCCGTGAATCAACGCCAGAATCAACAAGGCCGATTCAGAACAATTCTGAAATTTATTATGTGCTTCGTTGCAAGGACGGCTCCATAGTTACCGTTTACAAATTCCTAAGACAAGAACTGATGGACTTAAGTCCAAATCAGAAGTTAAAAAACTTCTGACTTTAGCGGGAATCGAACCCTGGACCTTCTGCGTTGGAAGCAGATACGCAAACAACAAGACCAACGAGCCACACTTCTTCTTCTTCCTACAGTTCCTACAACTGCTCAGCAACACCACACACCCACAAATACAAAAAGTTGTTTAAAAAAAACGGCAGCCAAGCTCTCCTTCAAAAGTCTTCGGCTGTGAATACTGTGAGCTATAGAAGTTGAGCCAAGCTTTTCATTCTTTCTCCCTAGTTTCGCTTTGAAAAGAAGTAAGATCATTTCGCCTGTTGACGAGCGCCAAGACAACGATTTTTGTGGTAAAAAAGTAAAATTTTAAAACTCGAAATCATAAAAAAATATGACTTGGCCATTGAATTTGGTTCATGGCCAAGCGATTTTTTTTATCACACAAGGAATTATGCTTTTAAAAATGCTAACAATCCAAGGCATGAAATTATGTTGATAGTGCCACAATAGTTTGCAAAGAGCCTCGTTTACTACCAAGATTGGTTAGAGAGTCCATTGAAATTGCTTAAACACCAAAAAAAATTAATGGTGATGTTGGGTTAAATCTGAGCGGGTCCTGGGCGCCTATATTAAAAATGATTCAAGACAACTCCAACGCTGGCCGTATCGCAAATAATTGCATTATCCCCGACATCTTACTTCCGGTTTCGAATACAGACCTTCTCGTCCTCCCTGTCCCAGAACTGGACCAGCCCCAAGAAAGTGGAGTCCGACGAAGTGATCGTATATGTACCAGAAACTCTCAAATGTGATATTTTGGGTGTAAGAATTCCTCATAAGAATGTAATGCATGTTTATAGAAGGTGGGGCCTGGTCATGGTAACTGTTTGTTTTGTGATTTTGTTTTTCTATGTAACGCCTTGTCTGGGCTTTTATTTTTGTAAGTTTTTAGATTAAATATTATTTATTTCAACAAATCAAGCTACAAAGTACACTTAACATGTTGAAGAGAATCAGAGAGGGCATAGCCCCATAGCAAGAATGACTGATTCCCTTCATTAAAACTAATCAAAATAACTTAATGTTATTTGAAAACAAAGGATAAAAATAGTCAATAAATTAACATAATGTTGTAGTATCAAAATATGGTAGGCCTAATGTAGTATACCGACATATAAAAACAATCTAACTTAAATATTCATTTATTCTATTCTTGAAATTTGGAGCATTTTTTTATTTCAAGAGGAATAGTATTCCATAAAGTAACAGCACGGTTATATAAATGATTTTGGTAGAAAAATGTTTTTTTCTGAGGATAGCCCACACAGTTGGGCTGAAACGTCAAAAGCAATAAAAATAGAGCAGAATCGACGCGGCGAAATGCCCCGACCAATAAATTGTGTAAATTATTTACCGGGCCGCGAAAGCCATAAATTATTATTATTTTTTTATTATTATTATTATTATTATTTTATTGGATGTATTTCATACAAACTCGGTCAAAACCGGAGCTAACATGTTGTACGGACTTACGTCAAGTACTTCCATGTGTATCTATATTACATACCTACATTATTACTTTGTCTTAACTCTAACTAAAATAAGTAATTTATAATATAGTTTGTAGATGATGTTTTCTTTCTGCTGTGTACGGTCGTGGCCGATTTCTCGTCGCCACCCTAGCATTTGCTCTTCGGACTATGGGAAACCACGAAAACCATGTCAGGATGGAAGCTGTCTCGGAATCTCGAAGTATCATTCTTAGTTTAGAAATTTACGAACTATTCTACACGTGTTGAGTATTACTGCCTTTTGAGTCTCGATGTAAACATTGGGTGGAAGATCTAGTTGTTTAATGCTTTCATGTAGCTTCTTCGGTATGATGCCATTAGCCGATATCACGTATGGGATTGTATTTACCTTTTTCTGTTTCCACATCTTCTTGATCTCAATTGCAAGTTCACTATACTTGTCAATTTTTTTCTTCCATGTAGTCTCGACGTTATGGCACATTGGGACAGCAACGTCAATAAGGGTAGTTTCTTTTTTCTTCTTGTCAATTATAATTATATCCGGTCTGTTGTGATGTATAGTTTGGTCTGTTATAACTGTGCGGTCGTAATATAATTTGAAATCTTTGCTATCTAGTACTTTCTCCGGTTTGTATTTGTAGTAAGGTGTGTGTGTATCAATGAGGTTGTCTTGTGTTTCAATGTGTGACTTTATTTAGATTGCTCACCGCCAGGGGCGCTACGTAATATGTTCATGGTTACAATTTACGTTTACCGGATTACCAGCAGTTCAAGACTAATATACCAACATCTCCCTTCTTCCTAAATGTTCAAGTTTGCACACTGTCTTGTATGTAATCTCATCTACAAAATAAGACACTCAATTAAACAGATTTTACACAAACACATAATTGCTTACACAAAATATAGCCTATGAGAAATGTTTCAGATTAATAATGTTTTTTCAGAACAGATTATAAGTAGCCTATAACCAATGTTATTATCATGTTACAAAATTGACAATAAATGATTGACAATAGGATTAATGATTTATCTTACATCTACACATAGTCAGTCATCCAACGAGGCTTGGATATCAAACGTCCATGTTTTGATCTGACTTCACGTGTGGTTAGATTAGTTTGAGATTGAGCAACAGATGGTGTTGGTGATGCTACAGAAGGAGTTTCCAAATTTTCTAATGGCTTTTCTACTGGTTCAACCCAATCACAATTAGGTCTAGGTTGCCAGTCAGCCTTGTCTACACCTTCCGACTGATTAAGTAAACTGCTACGATTTCTGCGATAGACCTGACCTTCAGGGTTCACTATCTCATAAGATCGTGGCAATTCACTCTCCCTAATCACCTTGGCCGGTACCCATTCATTACCCTTCCTCATTCGGATCAAATCTCCAGTTTTTAATTGTTTTAACTGTCTAGCCGTCTGATCATAATAAACTTTTGAAAGTACATTTTTCATTGCTAGCTTTTCCTTTACATTATCGCTAGCTTTTCCTTCTGTCTTGACGGGTAACCTTGTTTTTAATCTACGACCCATTAGCCGTTGTGCTGGCGAGCCTAAGGCTCCACTGCCAGTGTTTCTGTATGTAAGCAATCCTAAATGTGGATCACTTCCATCAACAAAAGATTTTTTAAGTATTCTCTTTACTGTTTGTACAGCACGTTCAGAACAACCGTTTGATTGAGCATACAGAGGGGAACTGGTTACATGTTGAAATCCCCAATCCTGAGCAAATTTCCTGAATTCTAAACTAGAATACTGTGGGCCATTGTCTGTAACAAGCGTACAAGGAATCCCATGGCGCGAAAAAATCGCTTTCAAGTTTTCAATTACTGTAGAGCTTTTTGTATCAGAGAGTTGAGCTATTTCTATGTATTTTGAATGGTAATCGACAACTAATACATACTTTTTTGTTTGAAATTCAAACAAATCCGATCCAACCTTTTGCCATGGATGGTCTGGCACCTCATGGGGTAACAAAGGTTGCTTTACATTATTGTTACGATATTTTTGACATATAGAACAGTTGTTGACAAGGTTTTCAATATCCTTTGACATATTCGGCCAGAACAATGCATCCCTAGCACGTTCTTTACATCTTTCTATCCCGAAATGCCCATCATGTATGACTTTAAGCATTTCTTTTCTCATAGTACTTGGTACTATGATGAGATCATTTTTAAACAATAATCCCTGTTCTTCAACAATCATTTCCCTATAGTTCCAGTATGGCTTAAGACACTCTTCTACTTCATCGATTTTAGTAGGCCATCCTCTAAAATACAATTGTTTAAGTTTAGATAACACATCATCGTGTTCTGTTTCCCTTTTAAGTTCATGCAATTTATCTGGTGATACTGAGACATTACTTAAGAACATAGCATTCACTTGATACTGAACCTCTTGTTCTAAACTTTCATCTACATCTGTATCATTAAGAAATGCTCGAGACAAATGCATCAGCTACATGCATTTCTTTGCCTGGTTTGTAACTAACAATTAAATCATACTTTTGAATTCGCAACATCATGCGTTGCAGACGCATGGGAACTTCGGATAAAGGTTTTTTAAACAATATTTCCAATGGCTTATGGTCAGTTTCTACATTCACTCTCTTACCGTAGACATACTGGTGAAACCTTTCACAACCGAATACAATAGCGTTAAGCTCCTTCTCAATATTTGCCCAACGGCGTTGTGTATCTGTCAATGCTTTTGATGCAAATGCTATCGGTCCATTGTTCTGCATAAGTACAGCCCCTACCCCATTCTGAGAAGAGTCTACTGATAAGGTAAGTGGTTGATTTGCATCAAAATACCTAAGTACAGGAGCCTGTACAACCATATCTTTAACTTTCTGATAGATTGCTTCATATGTTGCATTCCAAGTCCAATCTACATCTTTTCTAGTCAACTGACGCAGAGGTGCTATTGTGTTTGAATATCCATCCACAAACTTAGCTAGGTAATTAACCATACCAATAAATCTCTCTAAATCCTTCTTACATGTAGGACTGGGCATCTCCCTAACAGCCTTGACTTTATTTTCATCGATTTTTAAACCTTCACTAGTCATTTCATGACCTACGTAAGGCACGCTTTCTAGGCCAATTTTACATTTAGCCCTGTTTAACTTTAACCCTTTTGCACGAACCCTGTCTAATACCCGTCTGAGTCGGTCATCATGTTCCTGCTTTGTACGTCCCCAGACTAGAAAATCATCGATATAAGTCTCGACACCTTCTATCCCTTCAAATATTTCCTTAACTATACGATGAAATGCCTCAGGGGCACAACAAATACCATATGGTAACCTCTTAAAGGCATACCTGCCTTGTGGACTGTTAAACGTACATAACCTACTGCTTTCGTGATCCAGCTTTATCATCCAAAATCCTGAATTGGCATCGAGTACAGAAAAATACTTTGCTCCATTTAATTTAGTCGATACCTCTTCAATCGTGGGAAGTTGATAGTGTGACCGCTTGATAACTTTGTTTAAATCCCTTGGATCTAAACAAACTCTAAGTGAATTATCTTTTTTACTTATCAGAACCAATGGGTTGACCCATTCTGTTGGTTCACTGATTTTCTCAATAACTTCTAACTTCTCCATACGTTCCAGTTCCTTAGCTAGCTTGTCACGTAACATTACAGGTACTTTCCTGGGTGCATGTACCACTGGTGTTGCATTTTCCTTTAAATGTATGCGAAATTCACCCTCTAGACACCCTAACCCTTCGAATACATCCTGGTATTCTGACAAAATTTGTACACTAGGCTTCTCACTTAGGTTTAGACCTACAGAATCTACTTTGATCAGCACAAGATCTTTACAAGCCTTTAGGCCTACAATTGGCACAACTTGTTTGTCTACAATCATAAACTTTAAATGAATTTCCTTGCCTTTGTACTTACATGGAATAGTACTTTCCCCTATCATAGGTACTAGGTCACCTGTATATGTGGTCAACTTAACCCTACTTTTACAAACTTGATTCTGTGCAAATCCTAACCCTACAAATGTGGATAATGCCATAACATTTGCTTGTGCACCAGTGTCCACTTTTAACGACACATTTTTACCATTTATGTTAAAATTTTCATACCACTCATCTTTAGAAGTGAGTGTGTCCACTGTCAGATTTCCAATCACTAACACTGAGTCTAGGCCTTCATTTTCGTCAGCTGCTACTTCATGCACATTCACTCTCTTCGTGGGTCTAGGTTTAGACATACCTGTACCAGTAGAACTGTTACTTAATCTGCAAAACTTGCCAAAGTGGTTCATCCCTTGACACTTGAAACACTTCCGTCCAAATGCTGGGCAGGTCTTGGGAGGATGATTCCGTCCACACCTCTTGCAAATGAATCCAGGGCGTCCATCGCTCGGCGTTGATTTGGATCTATCTCCTTCTCCAGACTGCGTTTTCTTCCTCCATGTGGTTTTCTTCACTTCATCCACAGCTAGGCCTAGGCCTAGGCCTGTGGCATGCTCGACCTCGGTCCCCAAAGCTTGAATCTCTTGCTTCGACCGTTCAGCACTTTGACATAAAGTGATTGCTTTTTCCAATGTCAAGTTGTTAACTTCTAACAACCTTGTTTTTACTCGCATATCCTGAACACCACACACAATTTTGTCTTTTATCAGACTGTCCCTGAGCTCTCCAAACTCACATGAAGCACTTTTCAGTTTCAAATCGGTAACCCACTGATCAATTGACTCACCTGGGACCTGATTTCTCATGAAGAAGTTATGACGTTCTACAGTTTAAATTTTTTCGAGGAGTGCAATATTCAGTAAATTTTTCAAGTTTTACTTTCAGTTGCTTCTTGTCGGCTTCAGATGCGAACTCAAAAGTGTTGAATTTATCAACAGCTTCCTTGCCAGCCACGTGCAAGAACAAAGCGCACTTGACATCCTCATCTTCCTTATGATATTTCGATGCAATTAAGTAAATATCAAAAGCTTGTCTGAAGTTTTTCCAGTTTACAGATACATTACCGTCGAAATTCAACGGCGCTGGCGGATCTAACTTGTCCATATTCACCGATGATTGCAAATTAATTTTCTAACGAAATTAATCCCCACTTCGTAACACCATGTTGTGTTTCAATGTGTGACTTTATTTAGATTGCTCACCGCCAGGGGCGCTACATAATATGTTCATGGTTACAATTTCAGGTTACAAGATTACCAACATTAAAGACTAATATACAACACTGTAGAGGTAATCCGTTTGACATAGTGACTGGCACCCGGATATGATGTGTTCGATTGTTTCACCCCTTACACTACATTTTCTACATTGATCGTTTTACTGTCGCATCTTGTATAATGTACTTTTTTATAATTTTTCGTTGCAATCACTCTGTCTTGAATAGCCAGCATAAAACCTTCTGTTTCTCCAAATAGTTCCCCGTTGTTTAACCACCTATTTGATGCTTTAATATCTACGTGACCTTTATGTAGTTCATCATAATGTCTCTTGTGTAGGGTCTTTTCTGAGAGACGTAACTCTTTTGAAGCGTCAGTTATGAGTTTCCCTTGTAGATTTACATTTTCGTTTGCTAGATTGAGTGGAGTTAATGATTTGTCAGCTAGCACCACAGCCCTATGCAGTGTTGATTGGTTGCTCTTTGTAAAAAAATATTTTCTTAAAATGTCTAGTTGTTTATAATATAAGTTGTTCAGATCAATTAGGCCTCGTCCTCCTCGTTCTCTTGGAAGTGTCAATCTCTCGATTGCTGATTTAGGATGATGCATTCTGTGTTTAGTAAGTGTAGTACGAGTTAATATTTCCAGCCCGTGGATGTCTGTCTGTGTCCATTTAATGATTCCGAATGAATATGTCAGTACTGGTATAGCATATGTATTTATTGCTGTGATCTTGCTTTTACCGTTTAGTTGCGTCTTGAGGATAGATTTTAGTCGCTGCTTGTATGTATCTATCAATTTTTCTTTCATTACTTTATGTTCAATTCTGGCAGCTTGTGAGAATCCTAAATATTTGTATACTTCGTTATCATCCATTACTCCAATCCTATTTCCATCATCTAGCTGGAACTCTTCTGCCTGCGTAACCTTACCCTTTTCGATATGTAGCGTCTTACACTTGTCCATGTCTTCATTACTGTCTTCAAAAAGTTTACAATTACTGGGTTGATTTTATATATTTGTAAAATCTGAATAAGCCATGTGTGTGGTGTTGAGTCATAAGCTTTCTTCTTCTTCTTCTTCTTCTTCTTCTTCTTCTTCTTCTTCTTCTTCTTCTTCATCTTATTATTATTATTATTATTATTATTATTATTATTATTATTATTATTATTATTATTATTATTATTATTATTATTATTATTATTATTATTATTATTTTCTTTTATTCACCAATATGAACATTACATAATGGGTATTTTAGAGCTTTCACCAGAGATGAACCACACCTCTAAGGTGAAACCCCTATTACAAAACAATTAAATATACATGCCATTAACAAAATACAATACATACAAGAAATAACTGAAACAATTTCTTCATACTAAAACTTTGCGTAGTATATGGGCGGTTCCTAATAATGCTGCCTTTTGAAGCTCTGGAGTCCAGTGATTGCCAGAGATATGTTGGAGGTTCTCTTCAAAACTTCTTCCAATAATTGTCCCACAAGCTCCAATAATAATGGACCAACAGTGTTGGCTCGGGCGCTAAGCGCTCGACTCTGATTCGGAAAGTCCCGGGTTCGAATCCCGTCGAGACCGGCAATCCTGACTGAAGGTTTTTTCCGAGGTTTCCTCAGTCGTAAAGGCGAATGCAAGGGATTGAGTCCTCTTGAAACAGCCCTCGGACATCCCTTCACAACATCCTATCCGCACATACCTAGTTCACCTGAAGAGGGGCTAATTGCACCCTATAACAGGTTTCCCACGATAAAAAAATAAATAAATAAATAAATAAAATAATAATATTGGGAACAACCTTACAACTGACATTCCACATTCGTTGAATTTCTATTTGTAGGTCTCGATATCTTGTGCGTTTCTCTGCTTCCTTTAATACTATGTTGCGGTCTGATGGAATAGCTACATCGATGATCAAACATTTTTGAGTCTCTTTGATTTTAACAACTATGTCTGTTTTTTTGTGAAGAACCTTTCGATCAGTGATTATTTGCTCATTCCACAATATGGTCACATTACCATTGTCAACTACTTGCTCTGGTTTATGCATGTACCATTTGTCACAAGTTTCGATGTTATAACTTCTACAAATGTTCCAATGCAAATATGCCCCAACCTTATCATGTCGATCAATGTATTCCGTTTTTGCTAAGACCGGACATCCAGAAATAATGTGCTCCACGCTTTCTTCATAAAGCTTACACAAACGACACTTGTCATCTACTTCGAGTTTGAGAATTCTTTTTTCGTAACTTTTTGTTCTTAACAGCGTTGGGGAGTCCCGCGTAACGCATGCTTCTCTCCAGAGATCGCGCTCCGACTCGTATCAGTCACGTGGTCTCGATGGCTGTGACCAAAGATGGTAGTATATAACCTGTCGGTTAAGATGCGCAACTGCCATAGGTCGGGCTAGGGAAGTCTTTGCCACTACTAGCGCCATCCGTCGGGTGGTCAGTTAACTAACTGGAAGTGGAGGGGGAAATGGGAGGGACATTCAAATTGATTGTGAACTTTGATTTTTCTTGTAATGCACTTACTTATCTCACTCCATTGATGCAAATAACTTGATTTATTCAAAATCTACATAATAAGAAAATATGAACATACATAACCAATACTATTAGATGATAATGACAATACAATAGAGAAATACACAAATAAAGAACTTAAAATTGCATGTTAATTAAACACTTTTCTTACTTTGCACTATTCTTTAGTAGGGAAATTAAATTACAAGAGTAATTAAATTCTTCTCTTAAAGAACAGTGAAAAACTAGTGAAATTAACATACAAAACAAGTTGTTTCCAAGTGAAATCAATAATCAATTTGTGAATGAAACTTACCAGTATGTTCATATTAAAATTATGCAGGAAATCAGGAATAAAGCAAGTTTTTTGCCCAATAGAGTAAGACAAGTAGGCCTACATAATATTATAGGTAAATCACAATAATTATTCAGTTAAGTTGGAACAAGAGGTCATGTTTAGGGTACACAACACCAAAAATGAAAAATATCAATTTGATAACCGGTTTTTTATTCAATTGTGTTATCACACGATGTTTTAGTAACAAAGTGGAACTGTAGGCATATCCTATAAGAGCCTAATAATAACAAATAACAGTGTCTTATCAATATAAACACATCTAAGGCTAGGCTTCAATAGAAAAGCAGTACCGGTATATTGTCCATTAAATAATATGTAATATCAATATCTCACAAACTTTCCTTGGGGAAGTAACGTAAGCCTACGTTTCAATAATTGAATATAAATTGTCCTCCTTTGTAGGCCTAAGAGTTTTGGTAACTGAATTGATAAAAATGTAAAACACATAGGCCCTAATTTACAAATTAAATAGGTAGGCCGGGGTGCATTTTTCTGGAGCAGGGAGGTGCTGGGTCAGAGGTGAGTTCTGCAAATGATCAGCTTCCTTGTGGTTTATGTTTGGACCTTGGCGGAGTCCGAGTCGTCTTGAGATGAACCCCTGAAACCAGAAAAGGAGAAAATATGTAGTGACACGTAGGCGGTAAGCCTAGCAATCACAACAATACGCAGACAGCTTTACAATGTTTGTTTTACTCATTCTAGGTAGGCCTAATTATGTTTGTAGCCCTATGTGTTTATTGAATGTAAAAGTTGCACAATACTGCCTACAACACTATTGGGAATTAAATTATAAATTCATCAAAAAGTAATTGGTACCTAAATTCACTTGCCCTTGCTTACTGTCTTGGACACAACCTCAAATTTTAAAACAAATCAATTTGTTGGCCTAACTGAACAAAGCAAGACTACACCAATCAGATAATTGCTCCCTGATAATTCAGCCCACAGCTCATTGCATAGCCTCATTGCATAGAAAAACAAAATGAATTAGGAAATTCAGAATGATTATTGAAAGACATTCACAGAAATATAAGGCCTACACACACAGAGAGAGAAAGGAAAGCAATACAATAACTGGCAACAAAATGTAGGCATGCTTACCAAACAAAAGTTTGAATCATTGGCTAGGGCTATAGGCCTACTGGGCATAAATGATTTTCTGAATGATAGGCCTAGCCTAGCCCTAGTAGTTCAGAGGCTAGATCGATCATTCCTGATGTTTACAAGTGGGTGATTCCTGACATTCCTATAGACGTTAGAAACAGCCGAGCATCTACTATGCTAGGCCCTAGTCAATTGTAGCACCTAGAACACATAAGGTAGGCCAAGGTAGGCCCTAGGCTAGGCGGCACTCTTTCGGTTGGTAGGCCTACCGTATGGCCAGTTTATCATCACTTGTTTTTTTCAAAGGTTTTGTAGGTACTTTATATTTAAAATAGCGACGTTAAAGGTTTTGTAGGTACTTTGGCCATCCCATACCAACCGAAAGAGTAGGCCTACCGGCTAGGCGTAGGGGCCTAGGCCTACTACAATAAAAGCTGATACAAACAGCAGAATCTTTTAAGGCCAAGTCTCAACAGGTTGTTTTTAAATACTCCTACCAAATTGCCCAAAGCCAAGATGTAGGCTCTAGCCAGCCTAGCCTAGCTAGTGCTAGGGCTAGGCTAGGCCTACCTTTGTGTACCAATTCCTGGTTATTTAATGGTGCTAGGCCTACATCTTGAGTTCTTGGCTTTGTAGGTAGGCCTACGCCAGGCACTACGTAACTTAGAACCTTATAATTTTTATTATATGTAGGTATACGCAAGATTTAGGCCTAGCCCTAGTAAGCCTAGGGGCTAGGCCCTAGTCAAGTGAAACCCATCGAAAATACAAACTCAAAAACATGACAGCTGACAGTGAGCCAAGGGCAGAACCCAAGCTTTGTTCGCAATTTCATACAAAAATAAACCACCATAGGATTTGAGAAATACGATCTATGTTATACGTAAGCCTTAGTTTTAAATGTACTTACTTGATGCGTATATGTAGGGCTAGTGGGGCATATTATTTCATCTTGTAGAGTTGTTCAAACAGGAAACGTCACCGAAGGCAAAACAAACCGATTATTTTCAAATTCGCGAGATCCAAAGCGAGATTTCACGAGATGTGACGAGATTGCCACCAGCGCTCTCCCACGCATGGTCATACGAACTATGTCGAACTACGTCAGGCCTCGGTGGCTCACTAAACTTCTCCCTTGAATTCTCTATGGCAGTTTCAGGGGGCTGGCTGTGACTGACTCGCCAGCCAGCCCGAGCGAGACAGCAAGAGATGTGTGAGTGTGTGAGCCGCGATCTCCGAGCTATGTAACTACATAGCGGTAGGTCAGGGTCATTTAAACATTAAATATCGAAACTGCAAGAAATTCACTTTGTCTTGACCCATGACAACGCCCTGTCTTTTTTTATTTTGACAGTCGGGGCGGCCATACGCGGTGAGCTATATTCCAGTGCTGAATGTCATTGCCAGTTTAAAATTGAATTGTAATCAATCCCACACTTTGACAATACGATGTTTGTGTATGAAAAGGTTTTTTGACTCTCACAAAGTAAACTGCTATACTAATTACAATTCCATCTAAGATCATTGTGGAGTGGCAGTAGCTTTCAGATGGTGAGATTGTGCAAAAGGCAGGCCATGAGTAGGCCTATGGTATTATAAGTTTGCAATTCGAGGACAATGTGAAATATTAATGTAATAGTCCCCATTATTAATAGCATCTTGTCTGCAATTATTACCGATAAAAATAGTATATTCGCTTTCTTTACCTTTTACACTCAAATAATTATTCGAGAGGCCGTCGGTCCAAACCAGCCACCGGCAATCCTCTAATAAAGTTTATTTATGCGTTCTCAAGCGAGTATTTTTATCTCCCAATTCGCACACAACGTTTATTTCTGTTATATTTTTAAATTCAAACTTTGAAAACAGACAGTAAGTTCTCATCAAAATTATCTTCTAAAATGCATTCTACTATTTATTTCTCAAGGGTAAAGCGAGCAATGAAGGACACACAGCAATAGTTGGAAGAGAACTAATATTTTTATGTGTTCGTGTTCGTCATTATTTACATCAAAGTCTAACTCGCAACCTTCTCGTGCCCTTTGACTACCTCCCCGACGGTGACGACAATGACAACACGGACGGATGATGACACAGACGAAGACGACCACGACGTGGGGGAACCCCTGCCCTCCCCATTCGCTTGTGGCTGGGTCTGACCAGCACAGGCCTGTCCACCCCTTGTCCCTCCGCGTCTCCCATTACGTTCCTCCCCTTGGAAAGAAGTATACATAGAAATTGTTTTATCTTGGAGGCGCGGCCCTGAAACTACTAATACTAATACCGGTACCAATAAAAAACAAATCATTTCAATTTCAACAAAAAGTAATAAGTTAATGTATATTAAATTAAAATGCCATAAAAATAAAACTGTAGTATAATAAAATGTGTCTTATCAATGACGAGGGTCTTTTATAACATTTTGCAGTTATACACACAATGTAATTGTTGTACAGGTGTTTTCAATTTCAATCGATTTTCAAGTTAATCTAAGTAATTATTTTGCGGTATGTGATAATCTACAAATGGATGTGAGTATGAGAATAACTTTTGACCAGATAATGACATTTTGTTCAAAAGTCAATACTGAAGTCTGATTGTAAGATCAATCTCAGCCACTTTGATATTTCGTCCAGAAGTCCGACAAACGTACTGGCCGTCTTGAAATGATTTGGCAAGATCGACTTGAATATTGCAGAACAATTATTACAGTATGTAAAGAACAGAACAGATCAGTCATCAAATAGTTATACTAGGAAGCTTCACAAACGCTTTTTCAGGCGCGTTGTTGGATGAGCGTATGTTTTTTTAAACGAAAAAAGTGTTAAATTGCGATTTTCATGAGAAATTATTTTTCGATTGCGCTCAAATTTTACACAAATATATATATAAATTCATAAAATTGAGGTTCTGTGAAAATATCATTATAATCGAATAAAGCATGTAGATGTTACAAGTCGGAGAAATTTTTTTTAAAACGAAAAAAGCGTAAAATTGCGATTTTCATAAGACATTATTTTTCGATTTCGCTCAAATGTCACACCAATATATTTATTCATAAAATTAAGGTTCTGTGAAAAAATCATTACAATCGGATAAAGCATGTAGGTGTTATAAGTCGAAGAAATTAAAAAAAAATCGAAAAAAATCGTAAAATTGCGATTTTAATGAGAAATAATTTTTTAATTGCGCTCAAAAACGTGTCAGTTCGCGTTTTTTGCCCTGGTTCATCTTATTTTCGACGCGGTTTTACCCAAGATCCTTGTTTTTATCATATATATATATGTGTGTTTTTGGATATTTTAGTGGCCGATATGAATTAATGAACTAGGTTTTTCGGTTATAATGCCACGTTTATATACAATAGGCCAACGTTTCGATGAAATTTCACTCATCTTCTTCAGGGCCAATACAACTAAATATATAAAAAACAGTGCAGTGATTCTTTGAGTTGTTTTAATTCGCCATATGTGCAGTGATTTCTATTGTTTATATTTTGTTGTATTTTGTTTTCCCAGTTTTGTTCTGTATTTATCAATGTATTGTAGTTTTCGTTTTTTATATATTAAGTTGTATTGGCCCTGAAGAAAATGAGTGAAATTTCATCGAAACGTTGGCCTATTGTAAATAAACGTGGCATTATAACCGAAAAACCTAGTTCATTAATTATATATATATGATGGATTGTTGTAGGTTTTCGCGGCCCGTCATAGGATAAAAACAAGGATCTTGGGTAAAACCGCGTCGAAAAAAAGATGAACCAGGGCAGAACCTGGGCGTGCACCGACGTTTCGTCTGTACTACGTCAGACATTTTCAAGGTTGACTGTGACTCTAAGGAGGTTGGAGTCACAGTGGTTGGCAAGCACGCAGCGCCAGCCTTATATAGACTCGGCTGAAGGTGCGGGTACGGATGGTGGCAAATGAGAAACAAAATAGCACAGCTTACTGTAGTGAAACCTTTTTAGTCCGGCTTCTTGTCATAGGGCCTGATTGGTTGTCTTTTGAAATGTTATTTTTGCTTAGAATTATGTAATCTTATTTTCGACGCGGTTTTACCCAAGATCCTTGTTTTTATCCTATGACGGGCCGCATAAACCTACAAAAATCCATCACATGCCTCTATGGGGAGGACTTCAAACATCTGACTAGACGATTTGAGATTTTTCGAAGGAAGAAAGCTAAGTGGTTGTGCAATCTTACGTTCCTGCTTCATTGCAGAGATAAAGGTCTCATTCCAGTTGCAATGAAATTAAGCTATCATACTAGCTCCACTAACATCAATAAGATTCTTAGACGTGCTAGCATGGCGCTCCTACGCGATGCCATACAGAGAACCAGAAAAGACCTTGACATCATTGCTAAGGAGTAACTAGACGTCCATTTGCTTATGTCAAAAACCATACACCCCTTGTTGTTTTAAAATATTGACCGGTTAACTACAGAGAGAGCGGTAATGGATGCGGCTACCATAACTGAGAGACAAATGATGAAAATCAATGCTCTACAACGTGTACAGAAACCAAAAGGGAAGAAATTAGATCTTTCACATGTCGTTAATAATTTATCTGATTGCCCGATTGATGAAGTTACCACTGCAGTGTTAGCTAAGGGTTTCAATGTTGCGGTGGCCCCCAGTCATTTGCCGGTGGAAGACATCATATGTGGAGTAGAATCTGCTGTTATGGGTTTTCCAGATGAGGAAGCAGAGCAGGTGCGGCAAGATGTTGCAAAGGTCCTCCGTAAGGCCAAGCCTCCCACTAGGAATATCCCAGCCTCTGAGCTACGTGCCCTTAAGGAGTTGAAGAAAAATACTAGCATCATAACATTTTTTTTTATTTATCGGGTTGTTTCGTAGCGGCCTAATAGAAAAAAACAATAACAAGAAACAAGAGGAATTTCACAAACTTCATATATCATATTTCAAGTCCTGAAGAAGAAGATAACATGGTCTTCGAAACGTCGACAGAAAGATATCACTACCGCCGCTACGAAACAACCCGATAAAAAAAAAATGTCATCAACGGGTAGCGAGACTTTTAAAAGTTTTATCATTAACCTCTACGGGGAGGAAATTTATCATCTCACACATCATTATGATCGTTTTCATCAAAAGAAAACTGGATTTCTCGGACAGCTTGCTGTTTAAAGCAATGCAGGGACGCTGACCTCATTCCAACTTGGATCCAGATTAAACACCACCTTAGACATCCTAGTTTTCAGTTTGCATCAATTAACGAATCTATGTTCAACTCGATGTTCAATAAACGACTCCGATATGCAGACGTAATGATCGCGCTCTCTAAAATTAGCATCACATCAAAAAACGAAGTAGAAAAAAGAAGCAAAACCAATTAAAAAGAAAATGGCACGTTCTAATCCGTTATGATGGTTGTCACACAAAGTTGTTACAGTCGAAAAGTATAAAAGTATGGACTTGATCTACACTTGTAGCAGGGCCAAAAGAAGAATCGTTCATTCTTCGTTCGTTCGTGAACTCTTAGAAGACCAACGACTGTCAGATACCCCCCCCCCCCCTAGATGTATTAGTTTTAACCAAAACGGGCAATTTGGGGTCATTTTTACTTCTTTTTTTGGAAAAGTCAAAAAAATTATTTCCGGAACAAACAAATAAAATGAAAGTGTGGATGAAATTATTTTTTCAATTCCTTACACGAATCAAAAGTATGAAATAGATTTCGTTCAACGATTGATTGGCATTGAAAAAATAAAAACTATTGAAAAATTCATAGATGCACCCCTGTAACCCGCACCCACCACTGGCCAACAAGTGGATGTCCACTCCAAAATAATCAACCTATTTGATGACCGTAGCGAGCGAAGCGAAGATTCCATTCTACTACACTGGAGAATAAAATCCGGAATGTTTTTCTTTTTTAATTTTTTTCTGTTTGTATTTTTGTGTGTTCGTTAACACAATCCGGCTTAATTGATACTCCAATTACAATAAAATTTTCTGAAGGCCTTTGAAATCTCTGATCTCTGAACTGCCACGATTTTGAGCGAAATCAAAAATTATTTCTCATGAAAATCGCAATTTTACGATTTTTTTCGTTTTTTAATAAAATTCTTCGACTTATAACACGTCATGCTTTATCCGATTGTAATGATTTATTCACAGAGCCTTAATTTTATGAATTAATATATTGGTGTGAAATTTGAGCGTAATCGAAAAATAAATTTTTATGAAAATCGTCATTATACGCTTTTTTCGTTTAAAAAAATTACGTTCATCCAACAACGCGCCTGAAAAAGCGTTTGCGAAGCTTCCTTGTTTACTACAATTCAGAAATTAAAAAAGTTCGCCCCAACCTTAAAATTTACCCGTCCTGATGGTCTAGTAGTTACGACGCTCACCTAAAGTGTCCGTGGTTCGAATCCCGGTTGGAACGGACTTTTCTAATTTCTGAATTGAAGTAAATAGTATTATTACATCTTAGACGACATTGAGTGCCAGCAATAATTGAAAACGACACAATATTAATGTTTAAGATGAGCAGGTTCCCGTATCGGCATAATTATGCAGTTATATTATATTTAGTATGCAAAGTAAAAGATATTATACATTGATGTGTATTTGGGGTTTTCCCACGCAGCTACACAGTTACTGTTAAGTAATGAAAACTATGGTGTTAGTTCTCCCAAAACCAATTCTTTATCAACATTCAACTATGAATAAAATTGTCACAATAAAATCAATGCATATTAAAACAGTGCTTTTGCAATGCCTACATGATTTAATTGCAACATTTTCGAGTCGAATGAGACGTTAAGCAATATCTAATCCATCGAATATTGCTAATGATTTATTTTTATCCCCCCACCCCCACCCACCACCAACATTTGGGAATTTATGGTTTCACCTCGAGCAAAGTATACAGCCCGCTTTGCAACGTGTGCGACCGAACAAAAACATCGTGCGGGCGATAGGAGACAGGGCCTAAGAAGACTTTCAGTCTTCAAAAGCCCGGCCCGGGTTTTGCTTCTAGCCCCGCTTGAACGTGTAGCACAACCGTCGGTCAAGGGGCTTAGAACCCAAAAAAAAAGGCCCGGGGGTTTCGGGACGGGGGCTTAGAACCCGAAAAAAAAAAAAATGCCATCAAAAGGAAAAACTAAACTTTTTCTTAAAATTGCAAAATTTATTACTTAGGTAATCGAATACTTTTCGCTAATATTTTTTCGATGCATCAAAAAAAAGGATTAGGGCTTACCCCATATTGTCTTTTTTATATAAATTAAAAGTGATTGATTTTTTTAGACGCACTCATGAAAATGTTACAGTTCAGTTAGTATTTTTTTTTTTGGGGGCAGAATAGTGATATTAAATATGCATGTGCTTTAAAAACTGGATAACGACTTTTGTTATATATCTCGATATGAGGTAAAATTTAATGCTGTTGCTAAAAGTTACTAATGAAAACCCCAAAAATCTTTCTTCAAGGGGTTAGCGAAAACGCAGCAGAGCCCGGCTCTTTTATTTTTTAGCCTAAGGTTGTTACTTTGGCCAGCTCAGGGGGAAAATTTTTCTATACAATATGTAGATAACAGAATAAATTTGGGAAATTTCCCTTTTTTTTTTTGGTTTTTCTTTGTTTCTCTCTGTCTCGTTCTCTTGGATAGCGAAAGCGAGCAAAGCAAAGATCCATTTCACTACTCCGAAAAAAAACCCGGGAATTTTTTTTTTTGGTTTTTTGTTTTTTTGTCCGCACGTTTCCGGGCTTGAAGTACTCAAATTTGTGATAAAATTTTATGGAGGCCTTCGAAATCTCTGAACTTAGAACTGCCACTTTTTTTTGAGCGAAATTTAAAAAAATTATTTCTTTTAAAAATCGCAATTTACGATTTTTTTCGATTTTTTTTTTTAATTTCTTCGACTTATAACACCTACAGCTTTATCCTTGTAATGATTTTTTCACAAAACCCTTAATTTTATGAAAAAATATTTTGGGTGTGAATTTGAGCGCAATCGAAAAATAATGTCTTATGAAAATCGAAATTTTACGCTTTTTTCTTTTTAAAAAAAATTTCTCCGACTTGTAACATCTACATTTTTTTATTCGATTATAATGATATTTCACAAAAACCTCTTTTATGAATTTATATATTATTTGTGTAAAATTTGAGCGCTCGAAAAATATTTCTCATGAAAATCGAAATTTTAAACACTTTTTTCTTTTAAAAAACATACCCACCAAAAACGCGCCAAAAGCGTTTGGAAGCTTCCTTTAATATTTGGGACTGATCTGTTCTGTTCTTTAATACTGTAAAAATTGTTCTGCAATATTCAAGTCGATCTTCCCAAAATCATTTAAAGGGGCCAGTACTTTTGCGGATTTTGGGGACAAATTCAAAGTGGCTGAGATTGATTTTCAATCAACTTCATTTTGATTTTTGAACAAATGTCATTATCGGTAAAAGTTATTCTCATACTCACACCATTTGTAGATTTCACATACGCAAAAAAATTTATTAGATTAACTTAAAAATCGATTGAAATTAAAAAACACCTGTACAACAATTACATTGGTTTTAAAACGCAAAATGTTTTAAAAAAACCCTCGTCATTGAAAAAGAACTTTTTTTATACTACGTTTTTTTTTTATGGCTTTTTAAATTTTAATATACATTAATTTATTATTTTTTTGTTGAAATTGAAATTTGTTTTTTTTGGTACCGGTATTAGTTTTGTATTTCAGGCCGCGCCCCCAAAGATAAAACAATTTCTATGTATATTCTTTCCAAAAGGGGAAAAACGTAAGGGGGAGACGCGGGGGGACAAGGGGGGGAAAGGGCCCTGTGTTGGTCGACCCAGCCAAAAAGCAAAAGGGGGAGGGGGGGGTTTCCCCCCCACGTCGTGGTGTCTCTTTGTGTCATCATCCGTCCGTGTTGTCATTGTCGCCCCGTGGGGAGGTAGTCAAAGGGAAAAGAAAAGGGTTTGCGTTTTAACTTTGATGTAAATAATGACAAAACCGAAAACATAAAAAATTAGTTCTTTCCCAAACTATTGCGTTGCCCTTTCATTGCTCGCTTTCCCCTTGAGAAAAAAATAGTAGAATGCATTTTAGAAGATAATTTTGATGAAAATTACTGTCTGTTTTAAAATTTTAATTTAAAAAAATATAACAGAAAAAACGTTGTGTGCAAATTTGGGGGAAAATAAAAATACTCGCTTGAAACGCATAAATAAATTTATTAGAGGTTTCCCCCGGTGGCGGGTTTGGCCCGAGGGCCCTCTCGAAATTTTTTGAGTGAAAAAGAAAGAAAGCGAATATATTTTTTTTTATCGGTAATAATTGCAGAAAGTTCATTATAAGGGGGGGACATTACAAATTTTCCCAAATTGTCCTCGAATTGAAAACTTATAATACCATAGGCCCACCATGGGCCCGCCCTTTTTCACAATCCACCCTGAAAGCACTGCCACTCCACAATGATCTTAGAGGAATGTTTATATAGCAGTTTCTTTGTGAGATCAAAAAACTTTTATACACAAAATCGATTGTCAAAGTGTGGGATTGATTACAATTCAATTTTAAATGGGAATGACATTCAGCAGGAAAATGCTCACGGTATGGGGCCCCCCCGACTGTCAAAATAAAAAAAAAACAGGGCGTTTTCAGGGTCAAGACAAATGAATTTTTTGCAGTTTTGATATTTAATGTTTTTAAATGCCGACCTACCGCTATGTAGTTAGATACTCGGAGACGCGGCTCACACACTCCACATCTCTTGCGTCTCGTCGGGCTGGCTGGCGAGTAGTCACAGCCTCGAGACCAGTGACGAAAAAGTCGGAGCGCATCTTGGGGAGAATCATGCGTTACGCGGGGCTCCCCAAAGCTGTTTAAAAAAAAAAAGTTACGAAAAAAGAATTCTCAAACTCGAAGTAGATGACAAATGTCGTTTTTTAAGCTTTTTGAAGAAAGCGTGGGGACATTATTTCGGTGTCCGGGTTTTGCAAAAACGGGAAAACATTTTATCGACTGATAAGGTTGGGGCAATTTGCATTTGGGAAAATTTTAGAAGTTAAAACATCGAAAATTTGACAAATGGGGACATGCTAAACCCGGCAAGTAGTTTTCAATGGTAAAGGACCATATTGTGGAATGAGCAAAAAATTTAGATCGAAAGGTTTTTCACAAAAAACCCCGAAAGTTTTTTAAAATCAAAGAGACTCAAAAGTTTGATCATCGATGTAGCTATTCCCTCAGACCGAACATAGTATTAAAGGAAGCAGAGAAACGCACAAGATTGAGACCACAATGAAATTCAAAGAATGTGAATGTCAGTTTAAGGTTTTTCCCCTAGATTTTTTTTTTTTTTTATTAAATTTTTTTTTTTACGTGGGGAAAACCCGTTATAGGGTGCAATTAGCCCCTCTTCAGGTGAACTAGGTTATGTGCGGATAGGGTGTTTTGAAGGGATGTCCGAGGGCTGTTTCAAGAGGACTCAACCCTTGCATTCGCCTTTCGAGAGGAAACCTCGGAAAAAACCTTCAGTCGGATTGCCCGGTTCGAACGGGATTCGAAACCCGGGGGGCTTTTGAATCAGAGTCGAGCGTTAGCGCCCGAGCCAACACTGTTTTGGGCCATTATTTTTGGAGCTTGTGGGACAATATTGGAAGAAGTTTTAAGAGAACCTCCAACATATCTTTGGGAAACAATGGACTCCAGGCTTCAAAAGGCAGCATTATTAGGGAAACCCCCCATATACTACGCAAATTTTGTATAAGAAATTGTTTCAGTTTTTCTTTTATGTATTGTATTTTTTTAATGGATGTAATTTAATTTTTTTGTAATAGGGTTTCACCTTAGATGTGGGTTATCTTGGTGAAAGCTTAAAAAAACCCATTATGTAAAGTTTATATTGGGGGTAAAAAAAAAATAATAATAATAAAAAATAATAATTTAAAAATAATAATAAATAATAATAATAATAAAAATAATAATAATAATAATTCACATTTTAAATTTTTGCGGCCCTTTAAAATTTAAACAAACGTGTATGAGTTTCGGGTTATTTTTGCGCCCGGCGGATAAAATTATACGTACCTCGAGTTTCGTTACCTCTGTGGGAAAAATATTCTAGAATGAGGCTGATAATTTTTTTTCAGCCTCAGCCCAACACCCTCCGTGGGGGTGTTTCTATTGGTGGGGTGGCACCGTGGTGGAGTGGGGGGGAGTTTTCTCCCCGGTTTGGGGAGGATGACGTCAAATTGTTGTTGTTTTTTTTGTTGTGTTGATGTAGTTTTTAGCTGGTTGTTGTTGTTTTTTTCGGTTGTTGCGTTTTGTTGTAGTTTTTGGGAGTTTTTTGGGCGCGGGAGCTAGTTTTATGCTGGACCCCGGAGGTTACTCAGTTTATAGCCGCCTACGTCACCGTTTTAAGTTGTTGGGGGGTTTGGCTATTTTTATTTCTCCCTGATTAGGCGTGGCCATAGGGAGGTTCGTTGCATTTATTCGGGTTTCACAAAAAAGTATCTCGTGGTAGGTTGCCCCATTTGTCGACGGCATGTTTGGCAACAGCCGACAAGTCTTCCTCAACGAGTTACAGTGATGTCGAAAGTTCTTTGACCCTTGGGCGACGTTTAAGTTTTTCCCATGTACGCCTGGCCACTCTTGCACGGTATTTTGTAAATACCGCTCCCCCCTAAGTGATTTTGTCTTTTGGAGACCTTAACATACTGGCGACTTTCTTATGTGGTTTAAAAACAGTTTTGATTGAAAATTGTGTAGATAACGACTAATATGATCTGTTGTAAATTTCACATACGGCAAATGAGCAAACTTGGGGGCGTGTCCGGCTTGACAGATGTGGTCGACATCTTCTCGGGGTATTCTATGGAAAGCTCTACAGATGTCAGATAAGCTTTAACCACCATTGTCCTGTAATGTTTCAGTTAGTATCTTCTTTTTTCGGTGTAACTTTCTTCATCGGACAGGCGTTTGGCACGTGACACTAGAGAGTTGATAACTGCATGCTTTTGAGATGGGTGATGGTGTGAGGTGGCTTGTAAATATAAGTTAGTATGTGTAGGCTTCCGGTAGACGGCGTGACCAATACGACCATTATCTAACCTTGTCAATAACAAATCAAGAAAGGGTAACTGTTTTTCGACTTCTATCTCTACTGTCAATTGAATACTCGGATGTATGTTGTTTAAATGGTGTGAAAATCGTGTAATTCTTCTCGCGTGCCCGGGAATACACATACTATGTCATCCACATAGCGCTTCCATAGGACAGGTTTGATAGGAAATGTCGACAGAGCCTTGGTCTCGAAATGCTCGAGAAAAATGTTGGCGATGACCGGGCTCAATGGACTTCCACATCGGACTTCCCTTCAGATTGTTCGTATATCTTGTCCTCGAAAGAAAAGAATGTAGTGTTGAGACAATGCTCAGCCAGTTTGACAATGTGTGGAGCAAGGGGCATGATTTCCGCCAACACCTTAATAGCATCCGGAATCGGCACATTCGTGAAGAGTGAAACAATGTCGAAACTAACAAGTATGTGATGGGGTTGGAGATTGACATTTTTCAAAATGTCGATAAAATGATAAGAGTTTTTAATATATGAATCAGATGAAGGTACAAGATGTTGTACGTATAATAATATAATAATATAATATAAGGTACGTATAATGTTTACTCGCGACGCGGCGAAATAACCCGAAACTCATACACGTTTGATTTAATAATAATAATAATAATAATAATAATAATAATAATAATAATAATAATAATAATTTTTTTTTTTTTTTTTATTAGCAATAAAGTTTTCTTACAGAATTAATAATTACAATTTTATTCGATTGCCCACAAAGCTTTGATAAGCTTGTCTGTGGGTTATATTCTTATGAAAATAATTATTACATACTATTAAGTTACATGCTAGATACGGAATGCAGATTCCATGGCTAATTCCTACATAATGTTTAACAATATAAATTATAAAAACTTATTAAACAATTCAAATTTGAATAACAAAACACAAAAAAAATGAACAGTTACTCATACAAAAAGAGCTCTGGAAAAAAAAGGAAACGAAAAATAATGTAACAAATTCTACATTAAATTGGACAAAAGAAACTCTTATACTCTTATCTTGACTTGGCTCAACCTATCCAATTCTTTTAATTTCGGCGGCAAGAGATTAAAACTCTGCGGCACACTAACCTGCAGAGATCGCTCACCATATTTATTTGCTGTCAAAGGAACTCTGTAGTCATTTGCGGCTTGCGCTCTTGTATATATGTATGGTCAATTTAATTTGTGTTCATCATTATAATAAAAATTTAGTTATTAACTTATATATATACATAACATTTACGGGAAGCAAATCAGATATTTTGAATAACTCGTTAGACGAACAATGATCTGTTATATGATTGGGTAGAATTGTTTTTAATATATATTTCTGTAAACTTTCTATTTGATTAATATACATATGAGAGGCATTTCCCCAGGCCAACAGTGCATACGAGATGATTGACTCAACCATTGCGATATAAATCATACGAATTAAACTATATGGGAGAATATTTTTTAAATGTTACAGTTGTGCTGCGCACGGTCGAATCCTGTTGCATAATCTACTAATATGTTTGTCCCAAGAAAAGCACTGATCAACTTCGATTCCCAAATACACGTGACTGTACACCGACTCAATCACTTGATCACAGTTGCAATTTATGTCACGTGAGTTTTGATTAACGTTATTATGCAAACACTGTACCGAGTGTGATATGACTTTAACAGCAACATTGTGTTCAAGATTTAAAGGAGTAGAAATGTGAAACTATTTTGGTTTTTTTAGCATTAACAATCAAACCGGTCATCATGAGTCCATCTCAGTAAATTATTAAAATCCTCTTGCAAATACATTTCAGCAATTGAAATCCTCCTATGAATCGCAAACTAATGCTGAGTCATCGGCAAAAAAATATGCAAAACATTCTTTAAGAATCGCGTAATCGCATTAACATATACCAAGTATAAACAATGGCCCTAGGATTGACCCTTGCGGCACCCTGATTTTATTATTTTAGCGGTGCTGAACACTTCACCTATTTTTACAACTATTTTTCTATTTTCTAGATAATTCTGAAACCATCGCAAAATGGACCCCTCACACCGACATTTTCTAATGCCAATAATAATTTCTTGTGGTTGAGCGTGTCAAACGCTTTCGTGAAATCAATAAACATGCATACCACATGCAAATTATCACTTAATTTAGAATTAACTAGATTTGAAAATTTTAATAAGAGGTCAGATGTACTTTTGCCCTTCTGAAAACCAAATTGGTTTTTGTTAATAATATTAAATTTCGTAAAGTAATCACTTATACAGCCAGACACATATTTTTCCATAATCTTATTGATCACAGACAACAAGGCAATTGGGCGATAATTGGAATAATCATAATGGCTTCCTTTTTATAGACAGGCCTTACAATTGATATCTTGAGCATATCTGGCACCACACCCTCTTTAATTGATAAATTTATTAACAAAGCAATTACTGGACTGATCTGATTCTTTATATTTTGCAAGTCTTTAACCCTTATTCCATCATAACCGGCACTTTTTCCGGATTCATTGCTACGATGATTTCTTGCACTGTTGCCGCATCAATAGGAGAATGTATACCGATTGCTTCTGCTGGTTAATTAAACTATTTTCTCCTGTATCATCTTTAACACAAGTCACGTCACAATTATGAATGATATGCTCAACCTCTTCTACAAAAACATTTGCAAATTTGTTTACTATATTAATGGGACTCTCATTTTTGCCTAAATACTTTTTTATAACTGCATCTACTGACTCTTTATTTTTCTTTCCTATAATTGTATTTATAGTTTGCCAATAATAATAATAATAATAATAATAATAATAATAATAATAATAATAATAATAATAATAATAATAACAATAATAATAATAATAATAATAATAATAATAATAATAAGAAGAAGAAAAAAGCTTATGACTCAACACCACACACATGGCTTATTCAGATTTTACAAATATATAAAATCAACCCAGTAATTGTAAACTTTTTGAAGACAGTAATGAAGACATGGAGAACAACACTAAAACTAAATATGAAAAACCAGCAGATAACTACAGATCCAATCCAAATTAAACGTGGCATTTTCCAAGGTGACTCATTTAGCGCATTATGGTTTTGTCTGTCATTAAACCCACTGTCGCATATGCTTAACGAATCAACATACGGATTTAAAAATTAAGGACAATAATATGGTATGTCACACAATTTCTCACCTATTCTTCATGGATGATCTAAAGTTATATGCATCAAATTTTGTTCAACTAAACAGTTTAATCAATACTTCATTTGAATTTAGTCAAGATATCTGCATGGAGTTTGGAGTAGACAAGTGTAAGACGCTACATATCGAAAAGGGTAAGGTTACGCAGGCAGAAGAGTTCCAGCTAGATGATGGAAATAGGATTGGAGTAATGGATGATAACGAAGTATACAAATATTTAGGATTCTCACAAGCTGCCAGAATTGAACATAAAGTAATGAAAGAAAAATTGATAGATACATACAAGCAGCGACTAAAATCTATCCTCAAGACGCAACTAAACGGTAAAAGCAAGATCACAGCAATAAATACATATGCTATACCAGTACTGACATATTCATTCGGAATCATTAAATGGACACAAACAGACATCCACGCGCGTAGGTGTTATAAGTCGAAGAAATGTAAAATAAAAAAAACGTAAAATTGCGATTTTCATGAAAAATTATTTTATGATTGCACTCAAATTTAACACGAATATATTAATTCATAAAAATAGGTTCTGTGAAAATATCATTACAATCGGAAAAAGCATGTAGGTGTTATAAGTCAAAGAATGTGTTAAAAAAATCGAAAAAATCGTAAAAGTGTGATTTTATGAAAAATTATTTTTCGATTGTGCTCAAATTTCTCACAAATATATAAATTTATAAAATTAAGGTTCTGTGAAAAAATCATTACAATCGCATAAAGCATGTAGGTGTTATAAGTCGAAGAAATTTTTAAAAAATCGAAAAAAAATCGAAAAATTGCGATTTTCATGAGAAATAATTTTTCGATTGCGCTCAAAAACGTGGCAATTCTTGGTTTAGAGATTTCGAAGGCCCCCATAAAATTGCATAGCAATTGGAGTATCGGTTTAGCCGGAATCGTGCTAACAGACACACAATAATACAAACAAAAAAAAACATTCAGGATCTTTTTCTCTAGTGCAGTGAAATGGAATCTTCGCTTCGCTCATCCAAATGATTCTATATTTTTTCTCTCAGTCAGCCTATAGAAAACCAGTTGAAAATTAATGTCACAAAAACTCAACACTCTACGTTGAACGGTATGTTTTTGGCGAATTGAAGTTTGAAATAATTATTTTGAGGTGGCGATGTTGGCCGTGTATCAGATCAGAAAATTTAGAAAAATATAGTTTTGATTTTCTAAAAGAGCCAGGTTTAAAAGCCATTCACTATATTTTGACTTGGTATCATATTTTGGAAAAGAGAAAAACGCGGTCGAATAGCCATAACTTGGCCGTTTCGCGAACGCGTTTACTAATCGCGTTGATGGATGAGCGTTTTTGGTTACTTAAGTCCTATTATTACTCTTTCGAGTGCTACGTACGTGTTGTGTAAAGACAAGAGCAAGAGTGAACCATGTCTGTCATGTCATGTGTGTGTGTCATGTCGACTGACTGCGAGCCTGCCAGTCGCGAAATGGTGCGGGGTGGCGAGGTCATATCGATCTCTCGTTGCTCTAAAAGTACGTTTTTTGTGAAATATTTATTTGATTGCTCCCAAAATCGTCACAAGTGAAGTGGTTTAAAATGTCCTCGTAAAGTTTCATCAAAATCGGAGTAGCCGTTTGTCCGGTGGAGAGCCAAAAATCGACAAACAATCGAAAATAATCGTAAAAAAACGAAACTATGAAAATAATAACAATAATAAATGTTCATAAATATTCATATTCATATTCGTACCAAAAATCGTGGCAGGGTTTAGTTTCAAAGATTGGAGTAGCAGGTTGACCGGTAGAGGTCGTACAAACAGACAGAAATACATACCCTACAAACAAAAACACAACCGAGCTATGTTCACAGGGTAGCGAAATTAGGCTTTAGTGCGCTCATCCAACTATTTTACTGCCATGCTAAATAATTATCTCTGATAAAATTGCGGTAATACACACTTTGACTTTTAAAAAATCATGTTAAATGTCATTTCAGAGGAATCTTATATTATTTACATTGTAAGCCTAGCATTATATTATTTTATATATATATATATGTTTTTTTTTATCATTACGGTAAATAATCACGCACAGTATTATAGAAAATAACTTTTAATACTGTGCGTGATTATTAACCGTAAAGATAAAAAAAACATTAACCATGGATCACGAAAGCTTAAGACAAAACATATATATATATATATTAAAACTTCACTCTTGAAGTGAAGTGAACGAAAACAAAAACACAATCATAACACAAAACAAACATGATAAACAAGGCAATGCAAAGAAGTTAACTAACAAGAATATTATAACATGTGGAAAGAGTTTAGAAAAACATGTCATGTTATTGATTAGATGAAGTAGTCTGCTTGACCAGAACTTGTGGGATGATTTCTTGCTTGACTTCTTGTCCTTGGGCCTTGACTTAAAATAATGCATGTAATCGTGTACCCAATTAAACGCAAGCGATTGTAGATGATGAAACTGTGAAGCCACGAAAAGTAGCATTTTTGCCCTACATGAGAGGCACTACTGATCGAGTTTGCAAGATCTTGTCTGGGCATGAGGTGAAAACTGTATTCCTACCACACAGGAAGGTTAGTTCATTTTTAAGATCACCAAAGGACGCCATACCATTAGAAAGCCATGGTGTGTACGAAATTCCCTGTGGATCATGTGAAAAAACGTATGTAGGGCAGACTGGAAGAAAAATCTCTCAACGTCGACAGAAACACTTACTCTCAGTAGAAAAGAATGAACCAAGATCAGCTCTTGCACAACACGTGGCAGATCAGGGACATGCTATTAATTTTGAGGGTACAAGAGTAATTGCTTCTACGGACCGTATTCATTTCAGGATTATAAGGGAAGCAATAGAAATTGAGAAGAGGCCTCATAGTTTAAACAAAAGGGATGATGGAAAACGCCTACCTCAGACATGGAAGTCCATCATAAACCTTTGCCATAAACCAAGAACATCAAATCAACGCATACTCCCCAAATTTGCTAAATGCTCCCGAAACCATGATACCTGCTGAAAGTCTACTACCCGTAACAATAAGTCAGACTAGCCCTACTGGTCAAAATATTCACAAAACCGTGTTACCTTCCACAAGTCAAGGCCCAAGGACAAGAAGTCAAGCAAGAAATCATCTCACAAGTTCTGGTCAAGCAGACTACTTCATCTAATCAATAACATGACATGTTTTTCTAAACTCTTTTTACATGTTATAATATTCCTGTTAGTTAACTTCTTTGCATTGCCTTGTTTATTATGATTGTTTTGTGTTATTATTGTGTTTTTGTTTTCGTTCCCTCTTGAAGTGTTTTTGTATTTTGGTTTTTACTTGAGTGGCTTTACTGTCTTTGACAAAGATTGGTGAAATCCAATCGAAACCTCAGATTAAATAAACAATATTTGTGGTAAACCGAAAGAAGTAAATTTAATTATTTAAAGATGGTAACACATACAAATAACCACGAAAACCTCAGAAATATATAAATAAGGTTTTTAAGCATAAGCCCGCTTTAAAGACATAGTTATTGATTCATACTGTTTGTCAAAAAAGTTTGCCCCGACTGGGGTTCGAACCCAGAACCTCCGCTCTACCAAGCTCTACCAATAAATCTACCGGGACCACAGAACAATCCTTTACTAAACTGCTATTTGTTGTGACTGTTGACTTTCATGACATAAATCAAACAGAAGACTGCAATGTAGCTGTCAAATCTGAAAGATCGCATGGATAAATCCAATCACATCTCATCTCCCATGGAGTTGGGTAGTATGAATATAAGTTTTTTAAGCATAAGCCCGCTTTAAGGACATAGTTATTGATTCAAAGCAGTTGTCGAAAAAGTTTGCTCCGACTGGGGTTCGAACCCAGAACCTCCGGCTTAACGTGCCATAGCTCTACCAATTAAGCTACCGGGACCACAGAACAAATCTTTACTAAACTGCTATTTGTTGTGACAGTTGACTTTCATGACATAAATCCAACAGAAGACTGCAATGTATTTGACAGCGATATGAAAGATCGCATGGATAAATCCAATCACTTACAAATCAATAATGTGATTGGATTTTTCCATGCGATCTTTAAGATTTGACACCTACATTGCAGTCTTCTGTTGGATTTATGTCATGAAAGTCAACAGTCACAACACATAACAGTTTAGTAAAATTTGTTCTGTGGTTTCGGTAGCTTAATTGGTAGAGATATGGCAAGTTAATCCGGAGGTTCTGGGTTCGAACCCCAGTCGGGGCAAACTTTTTCGACATCTGCTATGAATATATATATATATATATATCAATATAAATACGAGGAAATAAACGTGGCACATAAAAATATATTCTTGTCTGCAAGCCTAGTGTGGAATTTCGTAATCGTATCGTAATACAACATGGAGATAAAATCATTTCACAGCAACGGAATGAATCAAATCATATCTTGTGACCTTAAACTGAAACCTTGATCTCCAGCCCCTTTTAACATTGTTCTCACCTTGGAATATACTAAGTGTTTCACATTCATTGTTGCAATTATTGCGCTAACTTACACAATGGAAAATACATTTTAGAAATTAGAATACCTGTTGTAGGATTAGACTCTATTAGATTAACGCCATGCACATGCCGTTCCATGCACCCATTCTCTGACTTTAAACCATATTTCATTCCCATTTCAAGCCAATAAAGTATATAGTCAATAGCTACTAAAACCATCTTGAAACTATTCATAATCGCATATTTATCCCAATGAGCAAAACTATTAAAAGAGGGCAAACTAATACTTTGACATCAAAACATGAATGATTATCGTATTTTTATTTTCATGAATGTATGTTCATATGTATGTAAGTATTGCATATAACATAATAATATGTAAGTTATGTTAACGTGCAGCTAGAATATGGTATGAGACCTTTATTTTAGTGATACCTCTAATTATTTATTATTCCTAATATGATACGATTACATTGCTGGTGGTAAAAATTCTAGCCCCATAATGCAGTGTATGACAGCACGATGATAAGTATACACAATAATAGCAGCAACAAATAAACTAACACTACAAAACATATTATGCATTACAAAAAAGGTCATAAATAAAAAATACAAACCAATTGATTAAATGATTAAGGCCATTATAGACTAAATTATTAGAGGGCGGTATTGTTAGTCTTAAGTGTTGACAAAGATTGGTTTTTAGGGCGCGGCAGCTGCACTTATAAGTTAGCACCAGTTTATGTATGTATGAATGTATGTATGTATGTATGTATGTATGTATGTATGTATGTATGTATGTATGTATATGTATGTATGTATGTATTATGTATGTATGTATGTATGTATGTATGTATGTATGTAGTTGTATGTAGTATGTATGTATGTATGTATGTAGATGTAGTATGTATGTATGTATGTATGTATGTATGTATGTATGTATGTATGTATGTATGTATGTATGTATGTATGTATGTATGTATGTTAACTTTACAGGCAAGGTTCCAAAAAAAACACTGATCAGCCCTTAAAATTTTATACTTTTATGAGGGGCGTAAGTGTTCTTAAATGCAAGTTTAGTCAGCCGTAAAATTTTGACATTATTTTGCTATCAATTTTGCGTTATCAAAACGAAACTCACATA
Source organism: Sweltsa coloradensis (assembly GCA_024449915.1). Taxonomy (NCBI): domain Eukaryota; kingdom Metazoa; phylum Arthropoda; class Insecta; order Plecoptera; family Chloroperlidae; genus Sweltsa; species Sweltsa coloradensis. Next base: position 60,550 of record JAMZAV010001582.1, on the reverse strand, counting down.
CGCATTGCCTCGATTGTTTGATAATAGAATACAACCAAATAAATTTTTGACCACCAATGGGTTGCGAATCGTGTGTGACCGTAATTGTCAGATCCGTGTACATTTGGCGCACGTCAAGACATACGAATTTATTTGAGGTAGAAAATATTAACCGATGTAAACGAAACTTTACAGACATGATCCCAAAAGAACCCTGCAGCACTCCTTTAAATTTCATACTTTTGTGAGTGGCGTAAGTGTTCTTAAATGCAAGTTTAATCTACTTATTTTTTCAGATCCGTTTACATTTAGCGCGCGTCAAGACTTACGCATGTATTTGAGGTAGATAATATTACCTTGTAAACGAAACTTTTCAGGCATGATCATAATCTTAAGAACTCTGCATCACTCCGTTAAATTTTATTCTTTTGTGATGGGCGTAAGTGTTCTTAAATGCAAGTTTAATTTACTTTTTGTTTTGCTTTTTATCAGTGTTAATGCTGTCCATAATGGAGCCAACATGTGGCTTACGGCAATCGTAAATGTCTATTTTTTTACTTAAATGCCCCAATTGTTTAATAGCCATTGGCAGCTACCAATTTTGTGTAAGCACAATGTTGCTTACCTTGATATTCATACCTTGATTATTTGACTAACTAGGAAAACACTTTAAGTCCCGCCGCGTTGTTGGATGAGCGTAATTGGTGCATTGAGTAGCCAAGTGTTATGCGGATTTTCTGTTGTTCTGTGAAAAAATCATTACTAAATTGAAGATTTTTTAGAAATTCATTTTAATTAATTTAAAAATAAATTTTAATTTTTAATTTTTTTAATTAATCGTAATTTTAAAAAAGAAAAAAATCGTAAATTATCGATTTTCATAAGAAATAATTATTCAATTGTACTCAAATTTCACAAGAATATATTAATTCATAAAATTAAGGTTCTGTGAAAAAATCATTACAATCGGATAAAGCATGTAGGTGTTAAAGGTCAAAGAATAGATTTAAAAAAGAAAAAAACCCGTAAAATTTCGATTTTCATGATAAATAGTTTTTCGATTGCGCTTAAATTTCACACGAATACCTAAATTCATAAAATTAAGGTTCTGTGAAAAATTCATTAAAATCGGATAAAGCATGTAGGTGTTATAAGTCGATGAAATTAAAAAAAAAAATCGAAAAAATCGTAAAATTGCGATTTTCATGAGAAATGATTTTTCGATTGCGCTCAAAAACGTGTCATTTCTAAGTTCAGAGATTTCGAAGGCCTCCACAAAATTTCATCGCAATCGGAGTATCGGTTTAGCCGGAATCGTGTGGACAAACAGACAAAAATACAAAAAAAAGAAAAAAAAACATTCCGGAATTTTTTCTCCAGTGTAGTAGAATGGAATCTTCGCTTCGCTCATCCAAAAAATTGAATTAAGGGGAATCCCTAGACCCAAATATGATTTCTTAAGAATGCAGTAAAGACGTCTGAAAAGTAAGTAGAATGTAAGAGGGGCTTAATAAAAGAGCGGATAATTTTTTTGAAATTTTCTTGACGGGACATAACCTCAGAATCAACAATTTTATTCAAATTACTGGAATCAGTTGCTCAAGTTCAAAATTGAATTTTTAGCAGCGGTTTTTTGTATATTATTTCTACACTCCTTTATCTACAACCTAAATATAAGTATTATTGGTTTTATATGATTTCAGGCGTTGCACGATTTTTTCCGTTAAACGGTTCAAAATTTGAAATTTTACTGGCAGGCGGAAAAAAATTGTGCAACGCAACAAACCATACAAATACAAAAATACTTTTATTTAGGTTGTAGATAAAGAAGTGTAGAAATAATATACAAAAAACCGCTGATAAAAATTCAATTTTGAACTTGAGCAACTGATTCCAGTAACTTGAATACAATTGTTGATTCTGAGGTTATGTCCCGTCAAAAAAAATTTTAAAAAAATAATCCGCTCTTTTATTAAGCCCCTCTTACATTCTACTTCCTTTTCAGACGTCTTTGCTGCATTCTTCAGAAATCATATTTGGGTCTAGGGATTCCCCTTTACTTCATGTTATTCATTATTTATGTTCTTTATTTCAGCATCTAATTATTAATCTATTCAGTGGTATTGAGACATTTGAATATTTTGAACAGATCCCGAATTAGCCGCATAGTCTAGATGTGGGAGTTTGTTTACTTTTTGTTTCTTGAGTGCATGGCTACGACACAACTGTCAGGGGAACTCTACACGCATGGTAGACTGCAATAATGTTTATAGAATGCACTCATCATACTATACTAGGTTTTGTGGTTTTTGATAGTGTCTGAACGTCCTATAATAAATATAATAAAATAAATAAAACTTTGCATATTGTGTGAAGTAAATGAAAAGTTCAGACATGAAAATATAATACCTATACGCACTGGTCGATTTATATTAACATACCACAAAGCCATTTGCCATACGTCTTACGCAACACTCCATGTGCTCCAGCTGAAATCTAAACAGCCGATTGACGTCATCACACTCATCATCTCGCCTCGCGACACACGTGTGATCGGTCTTTACTAAATTCCTTTCACAACACTAACAGTGAATCCCCTGAACGTTATCACGGCAACTATTTTATTTATTTATTTTATTTATTTATTTATTGTATACCTTGCAAATATGTATTATACATGGTGGCAAGTAGCCTATTCAACATTTTTATCTTAACTCAACAATTTTCTTCTAAAATTAAGAATTAATTACAGTATCAACACGTTTAGGCCTACATCATAAATGGTATTCTATGCATACCTCTTCCAAACATCCTTAACATAAATTTTTTTTTTAATTGACAATTAATTACAATATCAAAATTAACAAACAATGCCCTAACAAATATTATTCTTTATCTACTTCCTCCAAACATTTTCTGAAACTTTTCACTTTGGATTCCTCAACAGCTGCAGCTGGCAATTTATTCAATTTTACAATTGTTCTGTTGAGAAATGACCACCTCCCAACATCCTTCTTTGACCCATTACATTCTAACTTCCAGTTATGGTCTTTCCTCCCTTTGTAAAATCCTTTTACAATTTTTCCACTAATCTCATTCCATCCCTCCATTCCTTTCGTAGCACGAAATAAGTTACACAGTCTGTTTCTCCTTCTCCTCATCTTCAGAGAATCCCATCCTTATTCTATCATTTTAGTAACACTATCATAAGTTCTTATCCTTCTTCCCTTAGAATCAGTTATCCATCTCCACCTCTTTACTTTTCCAGTTACTCTCCTTGCTGCTAATCGCTGAACCTTGTCTAATGCTTTTATATGTTTATCCTTATAAGGGTCCCATATCGCACTTCCATATTCCAAAATTGGTCTTATTAGAGATTTATATACTTTAGCTTTTATTTCTACGTGAACTCCTTTTAGCAGCCTCATTACAAAATTTAGAGAATTTATTGATTTTTAACTTATATTTTCAACATGTTGTCCCCAATCTAAATTGTTATCCAAGAACACTCCCAAGTATTTGTACTTGATGACAATATCTAGTGTTTTACCACACAACTTATAATTTATTTCCGCTTTTTTCTTAGCTCTGTTAATTGAAATAACCTTACATTTACTCACATTCAAACCCAATTTATTTATATCTACCCACTTTTCAATTACTGTCAAGTCTTCTTTAACTATGTTAACATCTTCTTCTTTCGTCATTTTCCTGTATAACACTCCATCATCCGCAAAAAGTCTAACCTTTGATTTAATTCCTATCTGTATATCATCTATAAAAATAATAAACAAATTTGGTCCTATCACACTGCCTTGAGGTACTCCGGAAGTAACGTCAATCTCTTCTGAAATTGCATTCCCTACTCTTACTCTTTGAGTTCTATTACTCAAATAGTCCCCAACCCATTTCACAATTTTATTATTTCTTATTTTGTTGCCGAATTTCTCCATTAAAATCTTATGTGTTACTTTGCCAAATGCTTTTTGAAAATCAAAATAAATATTGCATCAACCCTACCATTATTATCAAGTGTATCAGCTATGTCCTGAGTGAACCCTGTTATCTGAGTTTCGCAAGAATAACCCTTACGAAACCCATGCTGTGTACTTGCTATTCCTCCTCATCTTCAATAATATTTTTAATTTTAATATCTATTATCCTCTCCATGATTTTACAAACTGAAGACGTGAGACTGACAGGTCTATAATTATCTATTCGGCCCCTTTCGCCCACCTTTATAAATTGGAATAACAATAGCTTTCTTCCACTGCTCTGGAAGTTTTCCCATGTCTATAGATTTTTGAAATCCCTTCTTGAAGTATGGCACTATCACCCATCTAGCTTTTTTTTATAAACACATTATTTATTCCATCAGGCCCCGGAGATTTGTTATTTTTAAGTTTTCTAATTATGCTCATGATGTCATTATCATTTATAATCACCTCACTATCATCTCAATCGTTATTTGTACTTTCATATCCCCAAATACCTTCAGTGTGGAAAACTTTGCCATAGTATTGATTAAGAGCTTCTGCCTTCTCACTGTCCGTTATGTATTCATTTTTATTTTGATCAACTAATGTGGGCAAATCTACCTGTCTCTTTTGGCTATTAACATATTTTATACATACTATTCCAAATTTCTTGGCGGTGACGCAACGCAATAGGGCCTACCTTCATGCTGGAGGTTGCGAGTTCGATACGGGTTGCCGGCCGCAAGTTATGATAAATTATAATTTGCAGTCGATTCCATAAAAGTGATTGCAAGGCTGAGAACTCCTGTTAGTTTGAAGTATACTTTGCAGGGCTTAATGCTTAGTTTGATGGTGTCCCTATAGTGCGCTGTGCGAGGTTTACTCTTGCAATTGGATAATTGACTAGCTGAAGACCCTAAATTACATATAAAGTTGTACATATAAATTGTGAAGGCACACTTTGTTTTTCTAATATTTTATTCGCTAATAATTATTGAAACCCAGGGCAAACCCAAGACAAAGTAATTTTCAATTACTATTTCAAATATTTACTTAACTGTGGTTCATTGTTGTGTCTGAAGCTATGTTATTAGATTTATTTAGTTGTGACCTCTGTAAATCAGTTTTTAACTGAATAGGATAGACGTTAAATAAATAAATAAATAAATAAATAATAAAAAAATTAAATAAATAACCTGGTTTCAAAACGATCTCAAAACGTTTCAAAACTTGATTCAGTTGTTAAGCGTACTTTTATCTCGGTGCTAGTGAAGTGGGTCTGTATATGACGGTTTTGAAAAGAGTTTTGAAGTCAAACCCGTGAAGAATGTTTTTGACTTGAACCGATCCAAATCTAGTTTCGAAGCGTCAAATCGTTTTAAAATAGATGTGAAAACCGAATGTATATAAGAAATATCTCTCTCTTAAGTTTGATAATATTTAACAGGGTAGATATACGAAAAATTAGGGTTTAAATCTTCGATTCACATAATATTAAGCCTAGTGATGTAGCAGTCTCAATACAATTTAGCAATTTGTTGTAGATTTCATTATGTCTCATGAATATGACACTGTTCTATAAATGATTGCTTAATACATAACTAAAAGCTTCGCGAACGCTTTTTTTAGTCGCATTGATGGATGAGCTCTTCTAATAATTTTTTAGTTTGCATGAGATCTTTTTACTTTTGCAAGTTCTTTTTGAACGCATTGTAGGTGATTGTTGTCAAGTTTCTATTATTACTTGTTAATTGTTATTATATACCTAAAAAAACTTGTATTAAAACCTTTATTTCTATGGATTTTAGTTATCTTTTTTAACTTTTCCATTCAAAAGGTACTACATCACCACAACCTTCATGTCCATGTAAAATACTAGGAAAACGCACCCTCTCAGTCACGAATTAAATTGGTCCTAATAAAGTCATTTTTAGCAACTAATTCATTTTCCTAATTTTTTTCTGAGTATTTTGATATTTTTCAATATTTTTTAGGACCATTTTTAAGGAATTTGGGCCAAATTTTGGATTTGAAATTAAAACTACAATTTAAGTTCAAATTTAAATTTGAAGCGCATTTCTAAAAGAAGATTTTTTTCTGAATTTTTTGTATATTTTAGATTTTGATTATCTCAAAAAAACAGCAATACTACAATGATATTACATTTCCGGGCAAAACCAAAATTTTCACATTTTTAGCAATTTTTGCGGATGTATATTTTCAATCTTCTCTAATAAACGTACAATTCATCCCATTGAAATGGGGATTTTTTAAATTTCATTTAAAATTTACAAAAAAAAATTAAAAAAATGTGGTCAAACCGAAAAACTTATCATTTACCCGGATTTAAATTCGGAATTTCATGTCCATGATCATGGACGCCATGACTGAGAGGGTTTAGGAAGAAATCTGGTGAAAATGCTAAGTTCTAAAATATATTCTCTATCAATGTGAAATTTTAAGGTAATATTAAACGTTATATTCTAAAAGAAAACAAACAAAAACATTTTAAAAAACGTTGAAACTTTTCTTAAAAAATTTTTTCACCAAAAAAATGAAATTTTCAAAATGAAATTCCAGCCAAAGTAATAAAAATAAAATTGTTTTTTTGGATTTGTTTTGTTGCATATGATAAGCTTGAGGAACGTACATATTGAATTTTCATTTGTTCTTTTATTTTGGAATTTATAAATTTTTTACTTTTAGCAACATTTTTGTGAAAAAAAAATTAGTTTTGATTTTTTGAATTTTTATTTTTTGCTTCACACAAATTTTAATATGTGTGTGCCTCAATAAAACAATGATCAACATTGGCAAAAATTTTCATAACAATTGAGTGAATTGTTTGGTCAAAATATTTTTTAAAAACTTTGAAAGTGTAGCAAAATCAATATAGCTGTAAACAGCCTTCAAAGTTTTTTATATTGTTTGAATAGGAGTAACAAGCTGAAAAATTTGGTTGATGCTAGTTTGAAGGCCTGTAACATCATTAATGTTTTTACCATACACAGGATATTTTATTTTAGCAAGTGGAAAGGTTAAACATTGTGTAGGCCTACTTTTAGGTTCATGTGTAGGCCTAATTGTAGGCCTAGCTTTAGCTTTGGATGTTGCCCATCGTACACGAATGTGTTGCTAGACTGCCGAGATCTTCGGTCTTTTACCTGTGCTAGGCCTACTTTACTTCCCCATAACACACTTACAAACTTTAAATAGGGTTGTGCAATAACAATAACGTCAAGTCAGGTGTACAAGAAAATAGACATGTAAACAAACCAAGAACACACTGTCAGCTGTTCCACAGCCTTCAAACTCGTGTGATTCCTAAAACTCAGCATTTAGTAACAATTATATCATTGATATTGAACCCCTATTGTAGGCAATAGGGGTTCAATATCAATGAATTATATAGTTCAGTGGTTTAAAAGGCGTGTGCTGCTATCTAAGTGCATTTAAAGCAACCCAGTGAAGACAACCCGCGCATTTTGAAAGCTAATTCGCTGAGAAAACCATTCAGAGTCAGCAGATTCTACTCGCAACGACGCCAAACAACCTAATTTTTTACGCACAACGCTGTGCCGGCGTGACAACACAATAACATTATGTGTACTTAAAGTTACTCAATCCCGATATAATTAACACCATGAAACAGATAACATTCCAAATTCTATAAATCCAAAAAATCCAAAAAATCACCCCCAATTTTTTTTTTACGAATTTCACCAGATTCCCGCCGCGTTGATGGATGAGCGTAATTGGTACATTGATCTGCCATGTGTTATGCGGATTTTCTGTTGTTCTGTGAAAAAATTATTACTAAGTTGAAGATTGTTTTAAAAATTAAATTAAATAAAACAAAAAATAAACTTAAATTTTTTTTTTATCAATCGTACTCATTTTAAAAAAAAAAATATCGAAAAATTGCTATTTTAATAAGAAAGAATTATTCGATTGCACTCAAATTTCACACGAATATATAAATTCATAAAATTTCGGTTCTGTGAAAAAATTATTACAATAGGATAAAGCATGTAGGGTAGGTGTTGTAGTGCCGAGCGCGGGTTTAGATTTTATTAAACTGTACTTGACACTGAAGTGGAGACTATTTGGTCCTTAGTAATTTAGGAATGGGAGGATTTCTAGGTGTTCCCTATCTAGTAAACATTTAACACTGTGTACTAACTATTTAAACTTTAATAAAAGAATTACATAGACTTACACAGTACAAACAGGCCTAATTGCATTCTCCAAGATTTCTCAAAACACCTCCTATCTCTATCAAAGATTGATAAGAAGAGAGCTAAGTAGAGAAGATCAGAGTGGTGGGGGGAGAGGAGAGAATCCCCCCTCCTTCCCCAGCCAGAGGCTCGGTCCCACAATGTTAAAGCATAGGAGGTACAGTTTTGCATCGTAACAGACTTGAATGCAGCACACATCTCCCATCAGTTGCATCCAGGTTGGAATACTTGTGACGTCGACAGTACTGCCAAGTCAGCTGTAACAAGTCACGTACTAAGAGATAGTGGCCGGCCAGGTGCGTTGTGGCCTATGACGTAAACAATGATTGTGTGGGAAAGCTAGCCCAGTAGGCTTTCAATCACTGGTATGGTAAATCAATATTGGTTGTAACCAATATTTATTTATCCATCCAATGATTGCTAATCATGAATTGGACAATGGACAGGCCCAATCCATGCCAGCTGTTTGTCCCATGCCTAATTATAGCTGGCACTGTAATAAGTTATGCCTAAATACTATTGATTGATAATCAATAATCCATGAATTCATCACTATATTACAGCACTCCGCAATTTAAAAGAAGCATATATTTGAAATATTTATTCTTTTCTAAATTTGGAATAATTTTGGGATAACTTTTCAACAGTGTAGATCCTTAGTTTTAGTAACTGACTGTGGTAGCACTAGTGCTTGGCACAATATATCTGATTTTCCCAGGTTTTCGTGAATTTATTTAGGCAAAGTGAAACACAATCTTTTAAGTTTTCAAACTTTTCGTCTATCCTGTTTAAATATGGAACTGTATTACGCGCGTGAAGTTACTTTCTTTAAAGGTGGGCTGTCACGAATATGAAATGTGCTCATACACGCAAAAAGTCGAACGCCGCAAACGCGAAGTCTCTACGATTTCTCATCAGTGAGCTAGGACGATTTAGCTCTCGGCAGCCGATTTCGTGACGTCACCGCTACTACTCGTATGCCAGCGCCAAGCTTGCATACTTCCACCCGTGCAGTGTGAGCTGTTACGCGCTTGTCTCGCTCCGCGGGCTTGTCGTTTACCTTCATTGTCATTCATTTTGTCCACCCTCCATAAGATGGTCTTCTAGTGTTGTTATGACAACATACACATCAATATTCTGCACACAATATTACACGCAATAAATTAAACACAAACACAAATTATACACAATATTATGGCTGTGAATGTGTCTAGGAGGGTATTTAATCGCGTTATTGTCTTTGTAGTGAGTGTTTCTTGGTTAAAATTGTTATAATTTGAATTTTATCATGCCATGCTGTTCAGTCTCCAAGTGTTAAAATAGTCCTGGACAAGTAATTGACGGAAGACGAATCAGTTTTCGCAAGTTTCCGAGCAGGGTTAACGATCTCCAGTCCGTCACAAAGTGTGGGTGAATAAAATCAGTTGGTTTGGTTTTGCGCCAAGTGTGACTTCGGTGGTATGTTCCAATCACTTTTCTCCTGCCGATTTGATGTATAACATGAAGAGTAAGAGCATGGCCAAAGCTATGTAAGCTGTCGAGAAGAAATCACCTGGTTTGGAAGACTGGAAACCAAATAATTAATCAACCATTTGTGGTGGTCATCTATGTCCTGCAATGGCGACGACGTTGTTTTGGTCTAAAAGTTCAAATCTGTTCTCTCACACGATACATAAGAAGGCAATGCTCACTTCCACTGTGTGCCCATGACGATTTCGACGAGGATAGGGAGAAGGACGTCGACTGGATAGATGGGAACTCTCACGATTTTAGAGTTTTGTCGAACATCATTCTGGACAATTCATTCCTTCAGGACTTGCGGCATACAAAGCAGTATTGTCACACGAGCAGCCTAGACTTGTTTCATAATGAGCGGCTAAAATACTTGCCAAAGAAATCAGCGTTATTCTACGATGGTATGGTACTCCGCGGCATGTTGGCGATCATCAATCATTATAAAAACGTTAGGCGGGATGTCCATCGCACTGTAACGCTTAGTTGGCAAAGAAGTATGTAGAACGTGTAATCCGTGAGGACAAGTGTTATTGGCGTTCGTCAGAGGTGACATAGATGTGTCCATTGATGACCTTCCTTATCTTGTGGATGTGTCTCAGAACATCTCTCCAATTCCCCGGCCATCATTGGAAGAAATGCAACTGTCCCGATTCTCAAGATTCCAAGAGTACTAAAGATAGCATCGTGCGCGGTGTCCTTTGAACATTATGTACATAATAATTATATTGTTGGATTGCGCGGTGTTCTTTGAACAGTACGATACATCATTGCATATTATATTGTTTTTGATTGCGCGGTGTCCTTTGAACAGTGAGGAACTGAGGTGAGCGACATTTTTACTTTCCCAAATTTTGTTGTTTGTTGGACACCTCAAGAATATTTTAAATCTAGGTGGTAATTTCATTTTTAAATCAATGATAATTGCAACATTATGCCTCAGGATTGATCAATGCAAGTTACAATAGATTATGAAATCCCAAGCAGTTTCTTGTGACAATGTTCACGAGTCGACAGCGGCTAGTTATACGCGCTTATACCTGCCCGGCAAGGGATCTGCGCGCGCATCCAAGAGTCGACTCGTAGCGGTGACGTTTCACCCCCACCACTTCTAAAAGAACACTCCCGCCAACTTCCGAACCACTACTCCGATTGAATTCTAGTTTTCGACGCTCTCTTCATTCTTACGACAACTCAAAGTTAATTAAATAATATGAGCATGGTCGAAAATCATCTTCAATCGTGACAGCCCACCTTTAAATGTCCTGAAACAAAAAAAACTATAACCTGACCGCGTGGGAACTTGGATTTGATTTTTCCGCCAAACCATACTACCTGTAACTGTTGTTGTAGTTCTGTCCTCGATCGATACCATTTTTGCCGGAGAATTACGTGTTTCCAGCGCGCGAGCGCCGAGAACCGAATTTCGGGCTTTTAGTTGGTAATACTGATTGATTATCAATAGTCGATGAATAGTGATCTGAATTCATCACTTTATTACAATTTGGTGGCAGCATACGGAAATTTTTACTAGTAAAAATTAAAGAACTCACTGGAGACTATTTTTTCTTAGCTGATTTAGTTTGGGAGGTGGATGTTATGTTGTGAAATAACGGAAGAGGGTGAACATCGGAATTTCAAGGTGAGAAAGATTATTCTAGCATTACCGTTTTTACTCCATCTTCCTTTATTATCCTCCTTTCCGGTTCGGTTACACCAGTAGGCGGTGGACGCCAAATACAAAAGGGTGGGAGTTTTTGAATAGGGATATGACATTCCTCCCTGCTTTGAATAAGACCTTGATGGTAAAGAGAAAAATTCAGATTAATAATATTAATAGAAAATAAGAGAACAACTTACAAGGTTACAATAATATAAGGAAATTGTGAAGCAAAATCTCTAACTTAAGGATAAATATCTTGGACATCAAACCTAATACTAGACTTACATTTTTAGACACCAAATGGAGGTTGGCTGAACTAATATTAGTGTTGTGAACTGAATAATTGTTCTTAAGATATTACAAGTTAACATATATGAAAAATGAAAATGTAGATAGCCTAGATGGCCAGGCGAATACCAGAGGGTTATTTTTAACGGAAACGTTCAGGAATCTGTCTGTTTCGAGGAGGGTTGCGACGGACTGCTGCCTCTCCATCCGGGTAAGCTGGTGGCAAGATTGGATACCCTGGCTCATCCTGCTGTGGATCTTCTTCCGGAATGACTTCCTCCCTATCCGGTGGGTGATCTTCTCCATCCGGATCTGCAAGGTCTGCTGCTGGAATATTTGCCCAATCATCTGGTTCGTCTGGCCACGGAGCACCATCCCTCTCTTGATCTTTGTTGTTGTGTGTCCTCGACTCCAGCGTGTTGAACTTCTTTAGGAAAGACGAGTTTCGTATTATGACTTGTTGTCCGCGTTTGGCTGTAATCTGGCTTCCCCTGATCTTTATGATGACAAATGGATCTGGGTCGTATGGTGTGCTGAGTTTGTTGCGCTTTTGTTGTCGGCAGAGCACCCGGTCGCCAAGTTGTAGTGCATGAAGTTGGGTGTTTCTCTTTCGATCAGCATACAATTTTGCCTTTTGTTTATGTCCCGCATCGTTCGCTCGGATGTCTTGGTCGTTGTTTTCACACTCTAGGTTAGGGGTTACTGAGGGTAGTGTCGTTCTCATTTTACGGCCGAACATGAGCTCGTAGGGAGATCGGTTTGTCGTAGAGTGAGGTGTAGCTCTGTAGTTCATTAAAGCGTAGTCGAGTTCAGTTTGTAGATCCTTCTTCTCCATATGGGCTGCTAACACCGTCTTGCGAATAGATTCCACAGATCTTTCTGCCTGCCCGTTGGCCTCGGGCCATAGTGGCGTAACGCGGTGATGTCGGAATCCCATTTTTCTGGCGAATGCTGCAAACTCTGCGCCATTGAATGGCGGTCCATTGTCAGATTTTAACTGGACTATTGCTCCGAATTGACAGAATAACTTTTGTAAGACTCGTGTTACATGTCGAGTGCTGGTTGATGGTATGATTTCCACGAAGGGATACCGAGAATATTCGTCGGTCAGAATCAGTAGGTACTTTCCGTCAGGGTACGGACCATCAAAGTCGATGACTACATTTTCCCACACACCCTCTGGAAGGTCAGTAGGACGAATCGGGTCTCGCGATTTTTTTTGCTTAGTTATTGCCTGGCAGGGTATGCACGACGTTACTGCATCATGAACGAGTTTGTCCATATTGGGGAACCACAGCTTTTCTCGGATAAGCTGCTTCGTTTTCACCATTCCGCGGTGCCCTCGATGTGCGAGGCATACAGCAGTCTCATGGAGAGCAGGTGGGATCACTAGCCTGGTCCCGCGTAATACTACTCCATGAGCCGTGGTAAGTTCGTCGCGTATTCTCAGGTATGGGTTTTAGCTGTTCTTTTTCCCACAGTTTGTAGGCTGTACCTGGGGATGCTTGCAAAGCTTCAATCAGGAGTTTGAAGGTTTCGTCTTTTGCAGTTTCAATTTCAACATCGCTAAGGGACATTGAAGCGGGGCACGACTGTTCTGACAAGAACGTTACGTATTCTTCTGGAACTTTGTGCGTGCGACGGTTGTCCGTTGTGAAAGGAAGTGGGTGTCGGGATAAGTAGTCGGACGGATTTTCTTTTCCGATTTGGTGGATGGCATGGAATTGATATGGCTGAGTGCGAAGGAGTAGTCTCTCAATGCGGGCTGAGGGAGAGGCTCTGGGAATTAGGGAAATGGATACCAGGGGCTTGGAGTCGGTGTGGAGGATAAAGTTGGAACCACACAGGTACAGGTGGAAATGCTCCATTCCATAAGTCGCTGATACCATCTCTCTCTCGATTTGAGAGTACCGTTCCTCTACCGCTGTTAGGGCTCGACTTGCGTAGCCGACTATCTCCACCGTTTTGCCACTTTGTTGCGATAGTATTGCACCTACCCCATGGGGACCGGCATCAACATGCAAGTGTGTTTCTTTGTTGGCATCGTAGTATGCCAACGAGTGGGCACTAATCATCTGTGATTTTAGTTTGTTGAAGGTGTAGGTATGTTTTTGTGTCCATTTCCACTCCCGATTGTTCTCAGTTAACTCTCGAAGTGGTTTTGTGACCGAAGCCAGGTCTGGGAGAAAACGACCGCAGTAGTTCAGCATGCCTAGCAAACTTCTTACTTCAGTTGGACTGGTCGGCATGTCAAGGTTGGAGATCGCCATGATCTTTTCGGGGTCGATCTGTAGGCCCTGTTTGGTAAATAGGTAACCAAAGAATTTTAGCTCAGTTTTGTGAACTGGCACTTCTTTTTGTTGAGTGTTATACCTCTGTCTTGCAAGCGTTTAAGCACACATACCAAAGCTTCGTCGTGTTCTTTGCGTGTTCTTCCATACACAAGTATATCGTCACTTACGTTAAGCACTCCTTTTAGGTTGCCTAGCACCTGCCGAATGGTGTCTTGAAAAACTTCAGAGGCCGAACTAACTCCGAAGTTTAGGCGCTTATACCTCCTCAGCCCCATGTGCGTTGAAAAGGTTGTGATTGCGCGAGATTCTAAATCTAACTCAAGTTGATGGTAACTTTCATTAAGGTCGAGTTTAGAAAAGTAGGCTGCTCCATTTAGCGAGGTTACAATATCCTCTATGGTTGGGGTTACATGTCTGACTCTTTTTACGGCTTTATTCGCTTGCCTCATATCGATGCATAATCGAACGGCCCCTGGGCTGTGGGGTTTCGGTACCACAACTACCGGTGAGACCCACGGCGTTGGTCCATCTACTGTTTCAATGATGTCAGCATCCTCGAGACGTTTTATTTCAGCCTCTACCATATTCCGCACATTAAACGGTATTCGCCTATGACGTTGGGCTACTGGGGGTACGGTTTCATCAATGTGAATGTGCACTTGGTGGTTGGTCAGTTTCCCAATACCCGTAAAGAGGGAACTGAATTTCTCTACATAGTCGACAGGGCTTACTGCAGGATAAACCGAGCACGTTATTTTAATAAGACCCAAGTTAATTGAATCGCTGCAACTAAGGAGGGATTCTGAGTTTCCCTGTATAACAAAAATTTCAGATTCAATAATCTTTTCCTTGTATTGTAGGGTGGCATTAAATTTTCCTGTCACAACTAGACCAGAGTTGCTGTTGTACGGAAATATTTTTGTTCTTGTCGATTGCGTTTTGGGTTTTATTCCTATTTTATTGAAGGTGTCGGTTGAAATTATTGTTACACTCGTACCGGTGTCGGCCATGAATTTAATCGGTGTGTTGTTTAGCATGATACTGGCTGTTATCGGGGCCGACTTGTTAGGCTTATTTTGAGAGGTCGAGTTTGCCACTACCCTTAGCTTGTAGTTGGACTCGGCGCCTGAACTGTCTTCCGGTTCATGACAGACATTGTTAGTTGTAGTGGCAGTAGCATGCACAAATGTCTTTGACTTACCAGTGGGCCTATGGGTGCTGCTGCTGGGACCTGCAACGGAGTTATGTTTTCCTTCCGATCGGCACACTTGGGCATAATGGTTGGCCTTCCCGCAGTTGTTGCATGTTTTGCCTTTGGCAGGACAGGCTTCCGGGCCGCCATCGTGAGGCCAATCCCTCCCACAGTTGTAGCACTTTCTATTTTGTTCATTAGTCATACCTGGCTGTTTTTTGTCCTTCCGGTCGTAGTTCTTGTAGCGCAGCTGAGATTTGTTCTTCTTCGGTTGTTTCTGGATTGCATTGACTGCTTCCGGTTGTTCCTCGATAGCTGATGCTCGTTTTTCAGTCATTTCGTATGCTCTCCCCTCTGTTAGAATATCATCAAGGGTAGCTGCTGGATGGCGTAAAGCATACCTGCGTAGCCTACCAGAAGTCATATGTTGGATCATCTGCGACTTAATCTCACGTGGAACGTCATGAAAATCGCAGGACTGCGCTAACTTCAACAGCCTGGAGTAAAATTGGTCTAGTGATTCTTCGCTAGACTGACTAGCCTGCCGAAAGGTGTATAGTTCGAATTCTATGTTCACCTTTGAAGCAAAGTAGGTTGAAAGTTTTGATTTGGTTGCTTCATAGGCATCCTGAGTTGTGCCTTCAGCACCTACGCTTACTGTAGGTTCTGGTAGATTTTTGAATAGCTCATAGATTTCTTCGCCTGCATAAGTAAGTAGAAGTGCCCTCTTACGCTGTGGGGAAGAGATGTTTACAGCTTCGAGGTATAGCTCGAGTCTGTCGACCCAGGAAGTCCACTGCCTCGCTTGGTCAGACTGGCCTAGCAGTTGAAATGGTTTTACAAAGTTTATGTTCCCGATAAGGAGTGCCATTGACCCAAGGAACTTGTAAAAACGTCGAATTGGCGGGCAACCTAACCTCAACCGAAACGTGGTCGGGCTACTTGATTCATTTTGAGATACTATGAAGTGTATGGAATTTTTTGTACTCACGAGTAGGCTCAGGTAATTTAGGTTTTTTCCTTCATCGTCGCCAGTGTTATGTTGTGAAATAACGGAAGAGGGTGAACATCGGAATTTCAAGGTGAGAAAGATTATTCTAGCATTACCGTTTTTTACTCCATCTCCTTTTTATTATCCTCCTTTCCGGTTCGGTTACCCCAGTAGGCGGTGGACGCCAAATACAAAAGGGTGGGAGTTTTTGAATAGGGATATGACAGTGGAGAGCAGCAGCAAAGGGTAAGTTACAACAATCTTTTTTTAATCCTTTGTTGGATTTGATCTTGTATAATTTGCTGAACCAGTCTGATTTTTGGCAAGTAACTTTAAAATAGCTATAACTCAAGAGAACTTTGATAAGCTGATATCTACAGTAAATGCATTGCAAGCAGAACTGAAAGCCCTGAAAAAAGAGAAATCAACTGTAAAAACAGAGCAACCGGGCTCAAGTCAGACTGGGATCCAGATTATTAAAGATCTCACAGTAAGTTATTTGATCAAACCCTGGGGAGGAGGGACCTCAGACGTGGCTGTCGAGGACATTCTCGCCCAGGTAGAGAAGGCGAGCGACCTGGGTGGTTGGACGGACGCCGATAAAATTAAAATCATTGGCCTAAAGCTAGAAGGGGCGGCGTTGACGTTCCTTAATAGCAGTGAGCCCCTCCAATCACCAACAGTAGGCCTACAATACAATGAATTTAAGCGAGAATTCATAAACCGATTCAAGTCGCGACAGCCAGATCAATTTTATTACTCTCAACCACAGAATGCCAAGCAGGCAAAAGGGGAAACTGTCCAGGATTTTGCAGATCGTTGTAAGAAACTAAATCTAGGGACCATCCGGAAAGTAGGGGATGGCCAGGCACAAAAATTATCAACGAGGAAGCGGAGCGACGGCTGCTAGCCCCGTTTACCAACGGGTTGAGTGGTAACGTGGGCGTCCAAGTGGGTTATAGGATGCCCGCCACCTTTGCAGAGGCACTTAACCACGCGATTTCGGTAAGCGCAGTGGACAGGGGGAAATGAGTAAATAAGGGACAGGTGTTTGCGACTTCGCATAATCCAAAGCCGGGAAAGGGGGCAGTACTGTTCACCTGTTATGGCTGCGGTAAAACCGGCCATATGAAGCGGAATTGTACTAAATCGGCAGGGTATGTTAAACCGCAGGCAGCCGAGGCTAGCCAACAGCCTCACCAAAAATCCTCACCCTCCCCTACATGCACTTACTGCAAAAAGAAGGGCCACGTAAAGGCGGACTGTTACTTGAAAAAGAGGGCCGATAAGGCTAAGGCGGCCCCAAATGGGATGAGTTCGACACAGGCATCAGCGTAGAACGAGGACTAGCCAAGGTGGTGATAGTGCCTAGTGTAGCTACTCCTGGGGAAGGGGAAGGGGAACTTCTCATAGAAGCCAACATAGAGGGGAAAGTTAGGAAACTGCTAGTCGACACAGGAGCGACAATCTCTATGCTGCAACCAGGGGTCAGTAAGTCTACATTACAGGTTAATCACACACAGGCGAGGGGTGTAACAGGATCAAACATAAATCTGTTGAGGCTACAATCTGTTACGTTTAACCTCTTGAAAAACCGATACAATAGTCTGTTTCATGTAGCCAAACTAAATCTTCCATACGATGGCATAATCGGTGTTGATTTTCTCTTATGAGAGAAAGTAACATTAGATCTCGACAAGCAAAACTTAACAATAGGAAACAGCAGAATACCGTTCGTCGGTGAAACAGCACGCGTAGCAACTTGTCCGCACTGACATGTTTGCACATCTTGTTCAACAAAATTCACACGGGACCAGAAGTGCCTTGTAACCCCGTCTGGTTTCGAATCAACCCTGGCTAATCAAGACGTTACAAACCCTATAAGCCAAGCCTCGGCTAAGCCTCCAAGGACCGCAAATCCTAGAGCAAACTTATCACAGGCCACAGAACAAGAAAACGCTATTAAGCCTGTAAGCCTATTTGGAAAGTTTTGCGCACAAAACAACTACGTTGCCAGGTCACAGCGAAGTGATCGTGTATGGTAGATTAGACAGAGCAAGAACCGATTTTCCTTCCGCGGTGGTTGTCGAACCTCACATGGTTCAACTACACGGAATATTAGTGGCCAGAGTTGCTGCTAATACACAAGGAAATCTGGTACCCCTAAAGCTCATAAACGTCGGTCTAGACACTGTTCTTTTGTCAAAGAACACGTTGTTAGGGGAGGCGGAAGGAATCGATCCGCCCGAACTCGACACCCGGAAAGGAGTTTGTGCTGTCATTGCTAGCAAAGAGGAAAAGGAAGTGAATTCACGAAAATGACAGCACAAAATAGCCAAAGTTAGGGCACTCCTTAACCCTCTTAAATCCATAAGCGTACTGGTACGCTCTGCGCCGCCTGGGCTAGATCACCATAAGCGTATATATACGCGCTAGCGCTGAGCTGATTTGAATTACGCTTAAAATCTACGCCGTTTGCTCTAGAAGTTCAAATTTTCGCGCACTTTGCGATTGAAGTTCCACTAAATCACGCTAGATGGAAGCACCATACGGGACCTTCTTTTATCGGCAATTCTTTACCGATCTTTCCGTAGCAACGCCGTGTTTTATTTGATGAAGTTGTAATGGCGACCTGTCAGTTTCGTACGTAAATAAAGCCAACCCAAATGATCCTTACGGCCTTGTAGGCTTGTATATTATCGAAGGAGGGTGTAATTTACGAGTTTTGTATCATTTAGAATCTGTTTATATAACATTACAACGATTATAATGCAATTATCATCCCAAGTTTCATTTCGTCTAGGCCTAGCAGTGACAGCTGAGATTAGTCCTAGGGCTTGGATGATCGGCGATTTTTATTACATTCTAGGATATATACTAGGCCTACCGTAGGGCCTACTACTTGGTTTTAGTTGACAATCAGTAAGTAGCCTAGGGTACCTGCAAATGATTGATCATGAAGTTACGATGCTGTACATAAATAGTTTGGTAAAGCCCTAGGCCCAAGCCTTATTGTCACTGAATCTGTGAATCTGTAGCAATTGCCTATAGGCCCTAGGCCCTATAGGCATTTCATAGAAGACCCTTGTTTTATAAATAAAATGATATTAGGCCTAGTGGATTTCCGACAAAAACAACAATGTAAGTAGGCCTTGACCCATGAATTGGAGATAATAAAATTAAACTGAACCCCTACCAATAGGCCTTGTCCTACATTTTCGAATTTCCTCTAGGCCTACTTTATTCTAAAGAACTATCTCAAAGTTTAAAACCAATATTTTTATAGAGATGGGTTTGTTGTGATTAATTTCATACCAACAACTTCCTTGTAGGTTGCCTACAACCGGAGCTTCATCGATTTAAATAATGAAACTCGTAATTCAATTTTATGTCCAGTACCTGCAGGATTACTAGGGTTTTTAAGGTCTGAGCTGCCGGATGCAAGGGGGTTAATGATAAATTGACTCATTTAGACCCGGAAGATAGGACTAAATTGGGGGATGTACTCGACGAGTACATAGAGTTATTTCTCGACTCAGAGGATAACTTGGGATATACGAGTATGGTTAAACACTAAATCATAACAGGTGATGCGAAATTGGTACAGAAAGCGCCGTTTCGCATTCCACACGCTTTGAAAGAAGTGGTAGACGTTCACATCAAAGATATGCTTAAAAAGAGTATTATCGAGCCATCAAGCTCACCGTGGTCAGCTCCTATCATTATGGTACCAAAGAAATCGTCAGAAAACGGGGAAAAGAAGTACAGGCTCGTAAAGGACTTTCGCGCACTGAGCAAAGTAACAAAGGGCGATGCATACCCTCAACCCCGAATAGAAGAGACAATAGAAAGCCTAGGGAACTGCCGCTACTACACGACTTTGGACCTTCGAAGTGGCTATTTTCAGTTGGAAATTGAAAAAAATGATAAGGAAAAGACCGGATTTTCCACTCCAAACTTACGCCACTTTCAGTATGCCCGAATGGCCATGGGCCTAAGTGGAGCACCAGCCACATTTCAACGGTTGATGGATTGTGTGCTGGCGGGCCTAAAAGGCATAGAATGTATGGTATATCTAGACGATATTATCATATATAGCGTTACGCTGGACGAACACATTCAAAGTCTGATAAAAGTGTTAGATAGGCTCAAAGAAGCCAACCTACACTTTCAACCGGAGAAATGTGTGTTCGCACAGGCAGAGGCAAATTAACTAGGTCATATAGTTACTAGTGAAGGAGTTCAACCAACCCGAGGCTTGTAAATGCCATAAAACAATATGCACAACCGAGGAACATCAAAGACGTTCGCGCATTCCTTGGGTTCAGTGGATATTACCGGAAGTACGTTAAAAAATATGCTGACAAGTCTCAAGCGTTGACACTCCTGACTAAGCAGAACACCATATTCAAATGGGGAGAACAACAGCGCGCGTTCAAAACAGTTTAGGAAGAGCTTTGCGGGGAAGCAATACTGAGGTACCCCGTATTTACCAAACCGCTTATTTTAACGACCGACGCGAGTGGTGTGGCACTGGGAGCGGTTCTTTCCCAAAAGTTAAATGGGGAGGAGAGGCCAATCTACTACGCAAGCAGACAGCTGAATAAAGCCAAAAGGAACTAAAGTATGACCGATAGAGAGATGCTCGTGGTAGTATGGGGAACAAAGTACTTTCATTACTACTTGTATGGCCGAAAATTTACAGTGTACACCGACCATGCCAATTTGAAATGGATGTTAAAGCTGAAAGAGCCGAAGTCGTCAAGATGGACACGCTGGATGGTGCGACTATCCGAGTTTGAATTCAAAATAATTCACAAAGTAGTCGGGTAGAGCGAACACGAACGCTGACGCACTGTCTAGGCAAGTCAATGCGGTGACTAAAAAAGGAAAGGCGGAGTATCTACCCCTGATAAGCAGAGAACTAGTTTTAGAAGAACAGGGGAAGGACAAATACTGTCAAATATCTTGGGGAAGTTGGACGATCCAAAGTACGAGGAAGAATATCAACTCGATAAGGACGGTTTGTTGTATCATGTCAACGGCGACATCTGGCGGATAGTTGTGCCAACTACGCTAGTGCCAAGAATAACAACACACCACCACGACACGGTGTTCAGTGGGCATTCGGCGACTCGGAAGAAAGCTCAATCGAAGATGAGGAGCAGTCGATCGAAGACGAAGAACACTCAAGCAAAGAAGAAGAAGAGGAAGAAGAGGCGATTGAGAACACTGGCAATCAGTCACCCAATGTTTTGGATACTGAGAAAGCAAGTACCAGCGACGGAACCTCTGTAGAGGAAGAAAATACAGAAAATAAGGACACAATAATAAGTCAAGATACTACTTTCAACAATGCCCAAGGCATTGATGACCAAACACAGAAAACGTTGTTGGGGAAATGCAAAATGTTAACCAAAATGAAGAAAATGAAACTTCAACTGAAGGGGAAACAACCAATAATGGTTAGGGACCCTTGATTTTCGCGAGCACTTTATTCGCGAATTTTCGCAATTTTGTTGATAAATGAAATTTGACAACAGATGTCGACCTTTGGTGACCTTGGCATTCAAATGGCGTCCGCGAGTTTTCGCGATTTTCGGCGTTTTTTAGGTTTTATGCGATTTTATTCATTTTATTACAAATTCACGAATTTTTCCGCGATTTCACAACTTTTTGCGATGTTTTTCCGATTTTTAGTGTTCAAATCACAAACGGTGCAGAATTATTTGAGAATCCCGCTCGATTTCGAGTTTCGATCATATTCAAGATGGCTGACTGTGAAATCGATTATTTCGCCAAAAGTTCGACTAATCGATTTTTCGGTCGATAGTCGACCATACCAGCAGATTGTGATGCTTTGTGGCCTAAGTTGCAGCTGTCTTGTATTCTGTGATCGCAAACTGCCGATAAAATGACGAAAATAATCCCGCGCGAGTGTAAATAAAGATAAAGACATGTTATTTGTTTGATTTCAATAGACCTACACCTTGTTTCTTGCATCAGATGTGTTTCCAGGACAACAAAAGAGTTGACAGGCTGTCTGGGCCTACCTAACCTCAAATTTGCGATGTCTGAGGCACTGAGTTAAAGCTGTTTAATGTTATGTCTACCATAAGAAAATCGTTGATTTGTCAAAATTTTGAGAATAAGTGCCCTAAACATAGCCCTAAGCAATTCAAATGACACTGGACCCTAGGCCTAGGCCTACTAGTATGGAGCAGGTTTAGGGCCTAGGCCATCTTCAGGAAACAACACAGCATTGGACCTTTTGGATACTACGGTTGTATCTAGGCCTAGTCGAGTTATGTCTGCAAAAAAATGCACAGAAGAAATTTAACACCGAGATAATTTTAAAGAACCTTGGCCTTGACCCCAACCTACACATCTCAAGCCCCTAGCCTAGGCCTAGGCCTATGTACACTTCATTTTTGTATGACATTCATTGGTATGTAGTAGCTAGTTCATTTCCTAGGCCTATACCTACCACGATATCAGGCTCTAGTCTCGATTTTTTAAATGGGAACAGTAGCCTAGGCCAAGTAAAGCAGTTCTTTTAGGCCTAGGCCCTAGCTATTTTGGCATAGGCCTAGGTCTAGATTAGTGTCTTCCATTACATTCTTGTTATATATAAATGATAACATTACAATATGCATGAATGACACACAGTCACATGCAAATTAACTAATTTATTCACCGCTTTTATTTACCGCTTTTTGTCGAGTGTTGATTTTAACACCGACTTTTTGCACCGCTTTTTAATGTTTTTTGTACCGCTTTGTGGCGGTTTTATTTACCATAAATTAGTGTCCCTAATAATGGTCCCTTAACTCCAGGTTCTGACTATGAAGACGCGCAAGGAGACGCAGTAGTATAGGACGAAGTATTTGGAGACCCCAGTAATGCGGAGGCAGTGGCCACACCGCCACAAGCTTTTCCGCCAACCCCGGAACCATCTACACCGTACAGTCTGCGTCCGAGATTGAACAGCAAGCCTTATATGTACAAGTATACAAAATCACGGCACCATGCCCAAAACGGGAGAACGTCAGACCCTCATGTTCTCGGCCACCTTACCGGACGAGATTCAGGAGCTCGCGGGGAAATTCCTTAACAACTACCTGTTTTTGGTTGTGGGAGTTGTTGGGGGTGCCTGCGCTGATCTTGAACAAATGTTCCATTCCGTAACTAAATTCGAACGAATCACACGTTCTGGCACGCCGGGGAGGAGTTAAGCGTATCTCCGTCCTCATCCACCAAGTGACCGGACGAGCGAGTTGGGGGGAGGTAGGAGTTTAGTCCCCAGGAACCGTCAAATGAGTACGACGACCGTAATGGGGACCTCCTCGAAAGCGATAAGCATCATGAACAGCTTCATTAGCGACATCGCTAGGCGCATCATTGCCAAGGCCACATCAGCCTTAACCCACCCACCCAAACGCTCAGTTCCGAGAAACATGACCGGAGGAGGCGAAGGGGTCTCACGCCCTGGGGACCTTAATAACGTACCCGGAGGGTGGTACAACTATCAAAGCAAGTTGTGAAATTAAATAAAAAAATGGAACCACCTTACATGAGGCTCCTGCCCAAGGTCATGGCAGGTCACACTAAGGTGGCATATAGTAAAAATGGTAATGGGGTGTTTAAAAATAAAAAAAATAAAAATGCATTGGGGGAAAAAAGGGAAACAACCTCCAAAAGTGGAATAAATTAGCAAATAATTTTAAAATTCCTTGTGAAAAAAAAGGAAGGGAAATAATCATTTGGTCAGGGATATTGGAGTGGAAAAACACCAATGAGCATTTAAGTCAATGAATAATAATATATAGAAATGGGTACGTCAGGACCATAGCAAAACAGACCAAACGGTGCACAGCCAGCAATGCTAATAAAAAATATGAATAACGCATTGTTGGTTTATATTTTTATGGCAACGTCCCGTACCATGCCATAAACTTTTTTGTTTAAATCGTACAAAGAATAGATATCAATCTCGGACGGTTTATGTGGGTGTAAAAAACAGTGTAAAAAAAAAGGAAGTGAGATGTGGAATGCGAATCGGGCTACTGAATTTGTGAGGATTGCACATTTCACAGAAAGACAGTGAAAAGAAAGACAATCGGCGGCGAAAGCAAAAGTAAGACTAGCTTATTCCCGTCGTAACCGAAGAAATACCAATATCAGCGTATTATGATTCCAGGCGGGCTGCTGGCAGCGTTCGCGGCAGGCGAAACCCAAAAAATGAATCAGGGGTTGGTATTCCTAAGACAAGGGACAAGGGGCGATTGGTGGACTATAAGCCTAGACATCGACCTAACGGAGTACACCGAACTTATGAAATCTCTAAGAGCTACAGTCAAGTGGACTCAAAGGTATGTTGAGAACATACCTCACCTACGAAGCCAATTCGACATCGATTTTGCGAGATCAGTAAAATTGGAACTTTCCTGGGTGGAACTGGAACTGAGGGAAGTCGATTACGAAATTCATAGCTTCAATCAACTGTTGCCGAAATCGCGAGATAAAAGATCCTTTATCGATGCAGGGGGGAAGCTACTTAGATTTTTATTCGGTACTGCAACTACTGACGAAGTGATCGAAACTAACGACAAGGTCGAGGCATTAATAGGTCGACAAACCGCAAGGGATAAGATGTCCAAGTAACACAGAATAGCCAGGAAATTAAACAGGTAGCTGACTAACTTATTTGAAAGGGACAGTCTTATAAGTTGGCGAGCCAGTGTCCAGACACTGACCAGCGATATCGACAAGCTAAAACAACATATAGTCTATATAAACAAGCTGACTTCTACAGTCAGAAAATTAGAAGTAGCTCTTATCTACATAAAACAGCAGTTAATGCAGATACAAGAAGCGCTAGACGTAACATCTAGCGGCAGGTTGAGCTCGATATTTCTCAACCCTGGGAATTTATCGAAAATCTTGCAAGGCATATGTCTTAATCTACCACAAGATGTCCAGCTCATAACTGGTACATCTATCGACCAAGTCAACGTCTACTACGATATTGCCAAGGTAAAAGCGATAGCCACCTCTAAGGTAGTACGGTGATTCTTTAAAATACCACTAATAGCTAGTGATCATTGCTTTGAGTTATACCAAATAAAGTCACTGCCCTATCTTGATACAAAGTTAGGCTTTGGTATAACAATAGAAAATTCAAAAGACTATTTGGCAGAATCAGTAGACAGACAATCCTATGTACTCTTAACCATGTCTGAATTCTTAACCTGTCAACAGAGCACTACTAATGTCATTTGTCCAGCGGATTTAGCAATTTACACGTATAGATCAGATTCCTGTGAACTTGCGGTCTTTCTTGGACTGAACGACGCGGCGCACAGGCTGTGTGATCGGCGACTTCTTCCTGACGGGTTCCGGCCGAGGTGGTTCCGGCAGCTAGATCACACCGCTGCCACCAAATTGTAGTGCCGAGCGCGGGTTAAGATTTTATTAAACTGTACTTGACACTGAAGTGGAGACTATTTGGTCCTTAGTAATTTAGGAATGGGAGGATTTCTAGGTGTTCCCTATCTAGTAAACATGTAACACTGTGTACTAACTATTTAAATTTTAATAAAAGAATTACATAGACTTACACAGTACAAACAGGCCTAATTGCATTCTCCTAGATTTCTCAAAACACCTCCTATCTCTATCGAAGATTGATAAGAAGAGAGCCAATATGGCTGATCAGAGTGGTGGGGGGAGAGGAGAGAATGGGCTCCTTCCCCAGCCAGAGGCTGGGTCCCACAATGTTAAAGCATAGGAGGTACAGTTTTGCATCATAACAGACTTGAATGCAGCACACATCTCCCATCTGTTGCATCCAGGTTGGAATACTTGTGACGTCAACAGTACTGCCGAGTCAGCTACAGATTATCTGTTACAAGTCACGTACTAAGAGATAGTGGCCGGCCAGGAGCGTTGTGGCCTATGACGTAAACAATGATTGTGTGGGAAAGCTAGCCCAGTAGGCTTTCGAATCACTGGTATGGTAAATCAATATTGGTTGTAACCAATATTTATTTATCCATCCAATAATTGCTAATCATAAATTGGACAGGCCCAATCCATGCCAGCAGCTGTTTGTCCCATGCCTAACTATAGCTGGCACTGTATGATAAGTTATGCCTTAATACTATTGATTAATAATCAATAATCGATGAATAGTGATCTGAATTCAACACTATATTACAGTGTTAAAAGTAAAAAAAATGTTTTAAAAAAAGAAAAAACCCACAAAATTTCTATTTTCATGGAAAATAATTTTTCGATTGCGCTCAAATTTCACACGGATATCTTAATTCATAAAATTAAGGTTCTGTGAAAAAATCATTAAAATCAGATAAAGCATGTAGGTGTTTTAAGTAAAATAAATTGACAAAAAATCGAAAAAAATCGTAAAATTGCGATTTTCATGAGAAATAATTTTTTGATTGCGCTCAAAAGCGTGGCAGTTCTAAGTTCAGAGATTTCGAAGGTCTCCATAAAATTTCATCGCAAATGGAGTATCGGTTTAGCCGGAATTGTGCTGACAAACACACAAAAATACAGGGATAAAAAGAAAAAAAAAGAAAAAAACATTCCGGGTTTTTTTCTCCAGTGTAGTAAAATGAAATCTTTGCTTCGCTTATCCAATGAACGTTGTTGTTCCACCCGTTTGGTCAGAATCGGCCCAAATGTCACGAAAATATCGCACTAAAAATCGAAAAAAATCTTAAAAGTACGATATTCATGAGAAATATTTCTTCGATTGTACCCAAAAATGTGATAGGTTTAAGTTTAGAGATTTCAAAGGTCCCCTCTAATTTTCATTAAGATTGCATGTGCCGTTTGCCCGGTAGAGAGCAAACAAACAGACATAAATACTACAAAAAAACAAAAAAAAACACTCGAGTTAATTTTTTTTTTGGGGGGGGGGGGTCAGTGAAATTGAAGTCTGCCATTTGAAAAATAACTACGAAAAAGGGTAGTTTTTTAAAATAACTACATCATTTTCGATTTTTTTCATAACTACCATTAGTTGGTAGTTTTTCTAAAAAACTACCATTATTTGATAGTTTTTTTAAATAACTACCGTAACTTGGTAGTTTTCTAAATAATAATTATTATTTGGTAGTTTTTTAAATGACTCTAAAAAATGTCAAAGTTTTAAAAAATAACTACAATATTTTCGTAGTTGTTTCTAAAAACTACAAAGCTTTTAATATATTTTCTATTTTTTCTTTATGAGTTTTTCTCAAACAAATGCAGGAAATGACATATTTTAAAAATAACTTCAAACATTTCTAAGTTATTTATTATTTGCATTTCGAATATATCTGCATTATATTCGTTGTTTTTTCAAATAACTTTGACGAATTGAGAGTTTTAATTTTTTTTTAATTACTCCGAATTTTTTAAAGATTTTAAAAGAACTATAAAAGTTTTATGGTTGTAAAAATATTTATTAACAATTTGAACTTATTGTGAGAAGCAATATAAATTTTGTGTGTTTTACAAATAGCTACGGCATTTCTATAATTCATAATTAAATATTATTTTATTTTGGTAGTATGTAAACGAAGTTTTTGGATAAGAGAGGAATGTGTACATCTCGCCTTAAGGGAAGGATGCCAGCAAGATGAGAGGTCAGATGCAGACGAATGCTTTGGGGGCGCGGAAGCAATTGTTGTTGCAAAACGCAAAAATTGTGATATAACATATGTATTTAGAACTTGAAAATGTTTAACACTGCGATAAAATTCTAATTTTAATTTTGCCGTGAACAGGTATCATGAAATAATGTCGAAATATGCTGCGTGAAAGAGAGAGAGAGGGAGAGAGAGAGAGGCACCTGTCTTTGTCTGACCTGGCAGTTGAGTGAGGGAGGATGTTTCTATGGACTGGACAAGAATGGGGTGGGGGAAACCCGTTTGAATTTTGAATGACTGGTCTGTTACTTATAAGCAGATGCGTTGTCATGATGGTAATACCTATTCCGGTAAAAATAAGGGCAATACAAACGCATGCGATAATACAACCCTACATATATCTACCACGCAGTCTTCAAACTAAAGATTAGACCCGCACCCGAACCAGACGAAGTTGCAGATTTCATACTAAGGTATTATATTAGTAAGCACCTAAGCCAGAAGCAGATTCCATTCTAAGGTAGTATATTCGCACGATCCCAAGCCAGAAGCAGTTTCAACACAAATGTAGTATATTTGCATGAGCCCGAGCCAGAAGCAATTTCAACACCATAATGGCATTCACGCCGACAATTCAGTGGAGGAACCTAGGGCCACACTTGACATTGGTCTTTTTCAAGACCCCTAATGTTGCCAATCATAGCTGAAAGGTTGACAAAGGTTTCAATAGAATATTGGTTTACTGCTGTCAGCCAATCAGCCTGTCTTCATTTAAATTCCAACTCGAGAAAAGGTACTGAAAACAACCATGCATATGCCATTGCATTATAACAAGCGTTATTTTAACGTTTTCATAATTATAACTTATGTTAATCAATTCCTTGTCAAAAGATGGTTCTGTGGGTGTTTTTAATTTGATTTTTAACTAAATATTAAGATTTGTTCGCAAAATAACTTGGCAATGTATTTACTTATTTTACGTCTTTCCTATGCAGTTATAAAAACTGATTTACAAAGGACTAACTAAATTAAATTGTTATATGCTTATATACACATGGATAACGGTGTAAACAAGAGTGAAGGAACATCCTGGATTCAAACGTGGAACGCAGGACAACAGTTATATGAAATCAACCCATGGGTTCTGCAGTTGTTAATAAACTATTGAAGGGTACTTAGTCATTCGTGTAGCATACCGCTACTCCTCTATTAGTTATTATTCTGTAATTCGTCGAATATTCAACACACTTTTGATGAAAATGATGTTAAAATCGCCTTTCAAAAACTCAAATAACCGGAAAAAGGCAGGCTAGACCGTGTGTGTAGTATAATTTTTACTCGACTCATCAATAATTAAATGATAAGATTAAAATAATGTTAGTTACATTACTGGCCAGTGATTGAGTTTTACACAATACATTAATTTATACAGTCTGCGAACCTTTTACAAATGCCAAAAAAACAACCCTTTCGAAAAGAATTTGTTGAAGTTGAAAGTATGGAGAAGCGCATGACGAATATAATAGAGGTATTTTACAACCATTTACCCAGGTTTACAATTTGAAATCCAAGATGAAATGGGTTGACAGGTGTGGGGTCTCTTGTATAAGTGATAGTTAAATCGTGTCATTTTTTTCATTTACTGATTATATATTATATTGGTTATTCATTCATCAAGTCAAAACAAGGCCTAAAATGTTTTTAAATCGAAATTGTACCTCAATTCTAAGCGGAATTGCAAAACAAATAACATTAACTTTTGATATGATTTAATCGGATATTTTCTTAAAAACGAAGATAAACACTTCTCCAAAAAACAAAAATGGAAATAAGACAATGAATCTATTAAAATAGAGATAAGGCCTATCAACTTCACTTATAGTTTAGAGACGGTATTCGTCTTTTGCACAATGGGGTTCACTTTGATACCATAGCACTCCGAAGCATTGTTCAGTTGAAACCCTTTCTAAGGGTTGTACAAAATGCGAATTTGTTGCCCACTGAACAGTCGATGTGAACTCCATTATAGGGTAGTACATTCTCATGCAGGGCCGTATTAAGAGATTTGGAGGCCGGGGGCTAATTTTTTTGTGAGGCCGTTTTGTTAACTTAATCTGTTGGCTATACCCCCTCCCCCCCCCCCGAGTGTGAAACAAACTCTGGAGAGTTGAAGAGCGGCTAGTTTCAAACCGGCTACTGATTATTCTATTCTATGTAGTCCCTAGTTTTAATTTATAAGAATGATTAACACTCTATAAATAGCTGTTGTACTTATACCGAGAAATATTTCAACTGAATTTTACACTTACGGAGGGGTATACAGAAGTCACTCTTCAGTTCAGTTCTTGATACACAAAAAATACTTATTTCTACATTTTGTTGATGCAAATTCTTCTATCGTCTTTTCAAATGACAGTCGCCGAAGAACGTCACAAGTGAATTAAGTCTCATTTCACCCATTGTTATGCGTAAGCGGTTTTCGATGAAACTCAATTTAGAAAATGAACGTTCAGCTTCACAATTAGCCACTGGTATTGTAAGAAACAACCGTAAGGCAAAATATACATACGGAAATGTATTTTCAAGATCGTTTTGTACGATGTGTTTGAGAATTGCTTGAGCGTTGTTATTATTTTAGAATTGCATGTTTAATGTAACAGCAAAACTGTTTCAGTTCATTAGGAAATGCAGCGTCGAGATCATTTGGGTAGAAAATTACTATTTTTTTGGCAGCAATATGATCATCGTAGTACAGCTGTTGTTGATTGGTCATTCGTGATAAAAACCCAAATTATGGAAACAGTTCTGAAAAAACTTCAATTCGTTTAGAAATCTCATTACCGTAAAGGTCAACAATTGTGTTGAAGGTTTCTATTTTAGATTTATCCTTTCCTTTTAATCAAAGATCAGTTTTTCCATCTGGATATTTTGGCACACGTACTCTTTTATCTTCATCAGCATATGTTGGGTTTACACTGTGCTCAGCTTCGTTGCCCGAGTTTCAAAATCAGTATAGGAATTTCTCAATTGTGAAACGTACTCATATTTCATATAACGATTAAAGGAGATTAACAGCGACTGTCAAATCAATCCCAGGTTTTTGTTATGTTTCACTGACTTTGTCAGTGCGTTCAAGAATTGTATGCCACATGACTGCCATAAGAGCTGTTTCAATTTTAAAGTTTTTTAAATAAGGATCTTGCATCTCCACGGGTTTCTCCATTTTCCAGTTGATCAACCATAATGGATACAGGATGGATATAGGAACGCTTAAATATTCCACTAGGGATATTATTTGTTACAAGTTACAAAAATTACATTAACAAAAAAGTTATACATGGAAAAAACTGTAGGCGGAGGTAAAATTATGAGGCCGCCACGAGAGCGAGGCCGGGGGCCGCAGCCCCTAAAGCCCCCTCCCTTAATACGGCCCTGTTCTCATGAGCCCGAGCTAGAAGCAATACCATACTAAGGTAGTATATTCGTACGAGCCCGAGCCTGAAGCAGTTTCAACACTCAGGTGGTATATTCAGTATTCACACGAGCCCAAACCAGAAGCAGTTATATACTATTACTTAGGTAGTATATTCACACACGCCCGAGCCAGAAGTAGTTTTCATACTAAGGAGTATATTCGCACGAGCCAGAAGCAGTTTCCATACTTAGGTAATATATTCACACGAGCCCGAGCCAGAAGCAGTTATATACTATTACTTAGGTAGTATATTCACACGCGCCTGAGCCAGAAGCAGTTTCCACACTTATGTAGTATATTTGCACGAGTCCTATAGCCACCCGTAGTTATTTGCCGTAGTTATATTCCGTAGTTATAGCTCTTAGTTATGTTCTATAGTTATAGCTCGTAGGTATTTTCCATAGTTAATGCCCGTAGTTATTTACCATAGTTGTAGCTAGAAGTTATTGTTAGTAGTTTTAACTCGTAAATTATTTCCAAAGTTCTACAAGTAGTTAATTTTAGTAGTTTTTATAAGAATTTTTTTTTCTAAAAAGGTCCGAAACTACTACTTCAAACAACTGCATTTATTATTCGTAGTTTTTTTGTAGTTTTTTGGTAGTTTTTTTCGTTAGAGCTTCGCTTCGCTCATCCAATAAATTATGTTCACCTACTTTTTTTTTAGTACTGTATAGCTAATGTTTTATGTCGGTAAAAGTTCCAAGTTCATTATAATATGCATGCCTTTGTAATTGATCACGCCCTATAGTTAACGGCAGGAGGCCATTTACATTTATTAAAAAATCGTAACCCAAGGATGTGTGAATCGAGTGAGGACATATTAAATTAATTTATGTGATATACTTGGATTTTTCTTTACGTTAATATCTTGCACGGTACGATGTTTTACAATTCGTAACGTGCAAGATATTAAGAGGGGGGGGGGGGGGAATTCAAGTATTTCAGTTTGTGGAGAAGAGCAATTGTTAAAAATAAAAACATAAAATATATCCCAAAAATTAGGAGCAGGAATAATACAAAATATTATTTTCGCCAACGATTTTTTGATGTATTGAAAATCCAATGTTTAATGTCGGTAAAAATTATAATTTCATTGTAATATAATATGTATGCCTTTGTGATTGATCGCGTCCTACAGTAAACGGCGGTAGGCCATTTACAGAAAAAAAATCATTACATAAGGATGTATGTATCGTGATAGGTAATAATTTATCCTTTGTTTCATTTGGGTAATCGTATAAGCTAACAACACATTTTTGTTTTCATTAAGTGTTCCTGCAAAAGTTGTAATATTTTACCCCACTGATATTTTAAGGGTGTTCAAATTTTTGTTTCATTCATATTTTTAACAAATCAATTTGAGAAAAATAAAGTTTTATTACTCTGCTTTCTTTGGAAACAACAAGCGTCAATAAGTCTTTTGCTACATTGGAACATACGGCGGAAAGGACTGGCGCGGGGAGACACAGCAAGAGGTCGCGCCAACGACCTCTTGTTTAATATGATATAAAGCAATTCTCTGTATTGATTGATTTTTTTGTTTCTTCAATTGTTAAAGACTATGAATTTCATAATGGACATCTAGCGCGCATGGTGGTGGTTAGAGAGCCTGTGGAATATTACCATTAAGGTTGAACCTAGACCTAGAGCATTTGGCACAAGCATTGTATGCAAATATAAATTGAAAACGTGTGTCAATATTCAATTGAAATAATGTTTTCATTTTTTTAAAACTTAATAGCCTAATTGATATACTAAATTTTACATTGATAAGATATAAAGGTTGCCATTGTACAATCTTATTTATGGCTTATATTATTTTCATTTGCGTAGCTCTTTGACGTATTATACCATCTATGGTTGCGTTATGAATGCGCGCAAACAGGTGTTGATGGTTTCTGCTGAACAGTTGGTAATATCATTACCAAATTTTGAATGGATGTTTATAAAGTACTTTTATATTGATATCCGTATTTGGTTGCACAAAATAAGCATTAAAGATCCATTGCGAGACAAAAGTCCAAAACGTGAAAAAATGGAAAATCCAAAACATGGATTACAATTCTGGAAATTCCCACCAAACCGTTTATCTTACGATAAAACCAAATTAACCTGCGCGTTCACATTGATATAAACGTTGATATCCATTATGCAAATTTGAGTTAAAAAAATCTGTACACTTGGAATAAATTCCCAAATTTCACCAAAATAGAGTAAAGTTTGGTGATTTCACTAAATTCTAATTCAAAATCAATGAATTAATTTAGGAGTAAGCATAATGGATAACATAGATTTATTCTTTATTAACGTTTGTGTGAAATTTGATAATGGTGTTATAAACCGTTTACCCGAAAAATCCAGAAAGCTGAGCGCGTAAACTCGCCTCCGTTCTAGCCTCAGCATACCCTCTTAATGCACTGAACCAGTAAGCATGCTTTACCAAACCCATTCCGTTAACTGCTGTCAGCAGTGTGCTGAGCATTTTCGCTCAGTTCGCCAGTAAACCATCTAGTGTCATGGCGGCGTTGAAATATCAGTTTACTTCCAAAGGGAAATATTGCTCCATTTGTCCAGAAAAAAAGAGATATGTGATATTGCAATTGAAGTGAACTAAAAATAGCAAGAATACTTACGAAAAAGACAAGGATTTTAAATTTGTAAGCTTACACTTACACAGCTTACACTTACATAGATGGCGGCTTAAAATATTCCGCCAGGAGAATAACTGATCTATGAAAGGGGCTATTACCCCAAACAAATTTTTTACCACATAATTTGTAGCATACATTATACTACACTTAAATGACCGCTTGAAAAATGATTTTATCAAGTTTTTTACCCTGTTTGAAAAATTGGCGTTTTGGGAAATTTCTCAAATCGGCTTTAACCTAATTCTTTTTTGTTCCACGTAGATACTAGAGAATCGTACCAATCTAAAATGCCCCTTTGTAACACCGTGCCTTGAAACTGTGCACAAATTTATACTCAAACACACTAAAATAATAATGCATTCCAAAATCTCATCCCTTCTTGGTGATCAGCATATTTTGACCGAACCACCTTGCCCAAATTACAAAACAAAATACAGAGGATTTACAGAAAAGGCGTCAAGAACGTCAGAAACGTCAATAATGGCTTCAGAATTTAATCTAGGAACTTCCAATGAGTTTATTAAAGTAGAATTTCTATCAAGATCAACAATTTTAAAAATATTGGGTAGAATTTTTCAGCTTACATATTATGGTACAACGTTTAACTAACGATTTAACCATGATGAATGCAAGAAATTGTAATGTTATAATCGAAAAAATATAAATCAAATTCCCTACGCCTAGTTCTGCTGTCAGAAAAGTAAACAATACTATTTTGAAGTTTGTTTATAACAAACGAACGTTCCAATTGATTTTTTGACAGAAAATCAAAAATCAAATCCTTTTTTAAATATTTACTTTATAAAAAAACTTAATGAAACAAATTTAGACTCAAAGACTCAAGCTTGTCGTCAAGGTACACAATGATGAAAACGCTAACCCAATTCTAAATATTTTTAAATTCCAATTTTATGTATTTGCACACTGAACTCTAAATAATCTTATTGCGGCAAATCACTGTCTGTAAACCTTTGAATGCTTACAAGTCCAGATTAAAACACAGAAGTGACTTTCAGGATGACCTGTGAATACCACAGCCACCTTTAAGTACTTAAGCTATTTCATGTTTAGTACAGTGAAAATATAGTACACTGTGTTTTTGGTACAGTTTATTTTTAGTATAGTTCATCCGGTTACAGTTGACGAATTTGGAGTTCCTCAAAGGGACAAAAGACCAGATTTGTTCACACCTCTTGACAAGATCATCTTTCTCTGGTTCACCGGGAAATAGTCTCGGAGATCCCCAGTGATTGACATATCTATTTTAATGAATAGCAAACCCGTCGCCAAATCACTTATGGCGTTTTCCATTGGCATGCACTCGGCGAGTGCAGAGATGTCATTGTTGTCAACCTCCACTTGAATAACATCACAAAATAATGAACAAATGAAAAGACAAGTGGCAATCCAGTGCGCACCTGGGTGCACTAGTGCGACCTGAGTGCGGCCAATGGAAAACGCCATTAGTTTGGTTCCCATTATTAAGCTTCATTGGTTTGCCAAAGAGGCGCACAATGAAACTTCAGCCCGGCAACATTGACGACGGTCAGCGAAGACAGAATTTAAAATGAAACCCTCGTAATTGGTTATAACAAGTGGCTTACATGTTCCCGCTGTGTCGGCGAAAAAGCCGAAATTCGTCAAATGTAAACGGACGAACTATACACTGTAAATTTGATACAGATAGTTTTTACGAAAAGTATCATAGATTCACATCAAGAACTTAAGCAATTTCATTTTTAGGACAGTGTAAATTTAGTACACTGTGGTTTTGGTACAATATATTTTTAGTACACTGTAAATTTGGTACAGATCATTTTAAGACGATACCATTTTTTTTTTTCTATAACCAAAGCGCTTGTCCTAAATCAGCGTTAAGGCATATTCGGGCCCGAAATTTTAAATTATGGACATTCCGGGGCAATTTTGAGTTTTCACTAGAGAGAGGGCCATCTTGGATAATTCTTTTGCCGATGAAAGAATTATTTGCAATTTTTTCCCTCGGGTGCGCATGCTGGGGCTATGCCTAGGCTACTGTACGATACCAAAATTTTGGAAATTCCGCTACTTTGGCCTTAGGTTATAGGTTTGGTAAACTACGGCCAAAATGTTTTGGTTTTCGAGCTGGGGGGCGGACCGAACAAGTCGGTGGGCCGGGTCCAAGGCTAGGGCCTGGATCTGTAAAAATTAAAACGTGGCAAAAACGTTCTTGAAATTTCTCAAAAAAGTGGTTGTTGTTTTTGGGAAATCCAAAAACCATTTATTTCCTTTATATCTCAGGCAGTTCTCGTAAGACCCGGGCCCTTTTGGGCTCCGTGGACCCGGACGGGCAAGGCCTAAATTTTGACGCCCAGAAAAAGTGTCCCGAAAAATAGGGCGTCCCGGAAAATTCCCAAAAAGTCGAAAAGTAGTCCAATTTCCATTTTTTTCTCCAAAATGTTCGATACAGCGATACGAGTAGGATAGAGTCCCCAAAAATCCTATCGTAAAATTTTCATCACAAAAATTAGGAAAAATATCGATAAAATCACGGAACAAAGTTTTGGGTCGGATGAACATTTATGTGTGTTTTGGAAAATTCTGCTTCACGGAAAATTCGAGAATCGTGATATTTGTATATTTTGTGTATATATGTGAGAGAACTTGGTCAATTTCATTTTTATGACATAAAAAATTTAGTACACTGTACGTGATCTTGGTACAGTTTATTTTTAGTACACTGTAAATTTGGTACATATCGCTTTTACGAAAAGTTTCATCGATTCACAGCAAGTGCTACAGCCATTTATGTTTAGGACAGTGAAAATCTTGTACACTGTGTTTTGGGACAGTTTTTTTTAGTACACTGTAAATTTGGTACGGATCGTTTTAACGAAAAGTTCATAGATTTACAGCTAGAACTAATAGGCCAGGCAAGGAAACGAAAAAAGTAGCCTAACCCCGGACAAATTGCAAGAGTTTTGTTTCTGAACTTTTCTAATACAGAATTTTGCGCTGAATACGCCTATATAAAGTCTACCTTCAAAATCGTATGGGAAATTGCCTAAAATTAAGGTTTGATTAAAAATGATAAAAAAACTTGATTATTGATTTAAAAAGCTAATATGCAAAAAAAATATGTTTAGTGATACTCTCACAATTATGCGTGATTACAAAAGGACGCTAAAAAAGAAATTTTCTAAAAATTTAATCACACTATACCGCTAAATCGTCTTTTTATTGATTTTCCATTGTTTTAATGAAATCGGTACAGCATCGAAAGAAATAAAGATAAATAAAAAATCTTGACAGGTAAATGTAGTTTAGGTTCAATATTAACTTTTTAATGGGTATGGACAAAAGTCTACCACGGATTGCAAAGTTATACTAATTTGAATAATTTGATAATAATATTTTATTAATAAATTTTAATTTATTTTTTTAAAAGGTTACTGTTGCATTAAAACTTTTTTTTATTGATACTTTCACACATGTCACACGGTGCCATAAAGTTATAAAAATAAAAATGGTCGAAAATGTAATTATAATTGTCTTAAATCGGCAAATAATTGATTTTCTATTGTTAATCGAATGTGTACGGTATAAAAAATGCGGGTTTTTTTTCGGTTGAATAAAGTGAATGGTGAATATTAACTGTTGTTTGAGTATGAACAGAAGTCTACAATTGAGAAACTATGCCAAAATCAGTAGAAATTTTTAAAGGTTTGTTAAAGAGTAAAAGCTGTTGTTAGTGAAACATAGGATTATATTATATTTGTGTGTTTTGATACTCTATAACTATGTCATGGTTATATTATTTTAGCTACAAATTGTGTATAGTTATACAGCAACCACAGATTGTGTATAAATATAGGCCTATGCATTGCATTGGAATCAAAGATGCTAATAAAAATTCTATTCTATTATTTTGATCGACTCATCTGCTGTATGAAAGGTGAAAATTAATGTTATGTAAACGTAATCACTATTAGGTGACTCATGTTAATTATGTTTATTCAGTTAGTATAATTACAGTATATTCTACATATTTGTAGTCAAACAGTTGACTTTGTAGAGTATCTGTAAATGCGACCAATTATTCTTACAATAATAAATAGTAAAATACATTTGATATTGCAAGTAAGTGATGAAACAAATGTTAACAGATAGTGATTACATTATTATACTAATCCAATCCATTGATTAAATTAATAAAATTGGCATAACACAATAATGTTAATGTAACACTTGTGTGATATCTTGACTGGTAATGTTCAGACCGGAAATATAACTTCTTGTTGCACAATTTCCCGTGAAAGCAGAGAAGAACAAGTATCATCTGATCATTGATCATCAAATTGATCATCTTCATTATCGGTGATACATTGTGCTATTTTATCAAATGCTTCAGATCTAAAGTTGACCTTGGGACGACCTTTAGATTTCTTGCTAAGAGGTTCGGTTGTTTGTTTTACTAGGATGTTTTTGACAGTTCGGAAATTTACATCACATGATTTGTGATAGGTGCATCCACAGTAAATCAAGTGGGTTCCGTTTGAGGTCTTGAAAGTTGTATTGTTTCCCCTGGGCAAAAAGTGCATAAAGTATGCCGACGGGATTATTGTCACCCTAAAAATGTATCAAAATGTGTTATGGACACAGTAAATACGAACACAACCGCGAGTGATAATACCTTATCTCGAGTTCTCCGATCAGTAAACGGATAATTCGATTATAAAACTCAATGTTACTTGTGTGGTGAAATAGCCAGAATTGGTAAAAAGAGGAAGTCAACGTCGGTATTTAGTTCGAAGTAGATCTGTGGATATGTGTATAAAAACATCTGTGATAGCAGAAATGATAAGTGGGGAGATGAGGTGAGAGCTCGTCTCAACTATGGTCATGACTTACACGCTGCAGATGCCATCTATCACAAATCATGTGATGTAAATTTCCGAACTGTCAAAAGGACACTTTTAGATCTGAAGCATTTGATAAAATAGCACAATGTATCACCGATAATGAAGATGATTAATTTGATGATCAATGATCAGATGATACTTGTTCTTCTCTGCTTTCACGCGAAAATGTGCAACAAGAAGTTATATTTCCGGTCTGAACATTACCTGTCAAGATATCACACAAGAGTTATATTAACATTATTGTGTTATGCCAATTTTATTAATTTAATCAATGGATTGGATTAGTATAATAATGTAATCACTATCTGTTAACATTTGTTTTATCACTTACTTGCAATATCAAATGTATTTTACTATTTATTATTGTAAGAATAATTGGTCGCATTTACAGATACCGTACTCTACAAAGTCAACTGTTTGACTACAAATATGTAGAATAGGGGAGACTAGGGCATAAGGAACCACCTAATTATAAAAAATCATAATTACCTCATTTTGTATCAAACGTTATACAGTTTTTTTATTTTTAATATGTGATTAAGTTTATAATACAAGTTTGTAGAGGAATCCTGTATAGTGTAATGAAATGAATTTATAATGAAGGTTTTACAAAAGTGTGCATTTGGTTCCATATGCCCAGACAGCTGGGTAATAGGAACCGTCAGCAGGGCAAGTAGAACCATGGTTAACTGCCATATGGGCAACAAGAACCATTGCTAAAATACACTAGGGAACAAACATTATTTTGTTTTGATTTGGCTAGTGCTGGGTAGAGAATTAAAAACATCCGATTTACAAAAATCGCAAATAAAAATGCCATTACCACTCCTCGCCAGCAGCATTATTTTTAAACGGGTGGTTAATTTTATTTTCTGTAGCATATTCGTATGCAAGTTCACATAAATTGCTCCTGGTGAGTCCATAAAAGCGAGCGTCCATTTCGTGAATATAATCCACTAGCTCCTGCTCTTGATCTGCAGTGAAAACAGCTTTAAAACTACCAACAACTTTCTTCGCCGAGTTTTTTACGAGATGTTTCCGTAATGTTGAATATGGGATGTTGTACAATTTTGCGGCCTGTCTTATCGGGGTCTTCTTCAATTTAATTTCATTTAATGCCCTTCCCATCGCTTCTTCGTCCCAACCATCGCCTCTGCTAGACTTACGCTGGTAATTAAACACCATCTAAAATAATAAAAATAAAAAAGGTTTCAAAATGTGTTCAATTGTCTAACTAGGGCATAAGGAACCATTGGTTCATCTTGCCCGGTTCCTCTTGCCCAAGGTGCAAAGTTTTGCAGTTGGCACTAATGCTCTCCACACGGTAAGCTAGTGGTACTGGCAATAGAGGTTATGTCAACTCAAGCCAACAACAAACGTTGTAAAACAATCACTTTTGTCATATCTGGGAGTGGCCTATAAATGGTTTGCGTTCAAAAATGCGTATTTTTAAGCGAGCGAAGCGAGCGTTTCCATTTGACTCTGCCGGAAAAATTAGTCACTGGTTTTGTTTTTGTTTGTTTGTTTGTTTGTTTGTTTGTTTGTTTGTTTTTTTTTTGTTGTTGTTTGTTTGTATGTCTCGCCATAACGTTCGAACGGAGGCTCGGATCGAGTTGAAATTTTGACCATCCGCAAGCTTCGTTCTCGATTGAATGCCATTAGTTTTGTGGCAAAATCGTTCAAAAAGTTAAAAAGTTACATTAAAGTTAATCGAAAGTTTTTTTTTCAAACTCAACGGCGACAAAATCTGAGATAGCCAAATCATTTAGAATGTCCGTCCGGTCACGAATAATATGTTGATTTTATTTTGATCCGATAAGTAGTGTAGATGGAAATTACATTATAACAAAAGTAACGTTGCCATGGCAACGAAAAGACGCGCGAAGTTTCTAATGCACTGCCACCTAGAAGTAATCAAAATACTTTCGAGGAAGCAGTCTATTATTTGTCAACAAAGAGTTTAAATAACCGTTTTCCCAAAGGAGTCAATGTCCTCTAGATGGCGGTGGATTTTAAAGTAAAGATTTACACGGGTTTACCCAAATACCTTGGCAATAATAAATAATACTGGAAACGCGAACGTCGAAAATTTTAAAATTTAAAAAAATGTGCAATGTGGGTCTAGCTATAGCACGTGCTCGCTTATCAACGCGTCCAACTGAGCGTTTCCTAGTTTAATAAAAATACCATAGAAACAGTCAATCTTAAATACAAATTGAACAAATGTACTTACATTTGAGTGACTGGTGTCATGTGGTGGCGCGTTCTTTTCTGCTCTCAATAACCATGTAACCAACTGTAGAAAATTACTACTGGTCGAATAAAATGCATGGTTCCTTATGCCCGTAAGGTTCCTTATGCCCTAGTCTCCCCTATTAGTCAGGTTTACTATGTCGTAAAAACGACTTTCGTAGGATTTTTTTGGAGATTAGCAAAGTGCCATATTTTTGGAAAGCTTGAAACGTCAGGAATTCAAAAATCCATGTTTACATTTGCTAAGATGTTCGTATGGCCGCCATTTTGGATAATCAAAATGGCCGCCCGAAAATATTAATTTAACTATATCTCGGCTTCCAAGTGACATAGAAAGTTCATATAAAATGCTCTTACTATGTTTTAACACCAAAATATTAAAATCAAAGTTAAAATTTGTAAATATGCAGCACGGCTGCCATTTTGAATTTAAACTATGGCTGACCTAAAATACAAATTTCACTATAATTAAGCTTCCAATTGACATAGAGAGTTCATGTTAGTTGTTACTACAATGTATTTACACCAGCAATATATTATTAAATGTTTACATTTGCAAAGATGCCTCTATGGTCGTTTTTGGACTTTAAAAATGGCCGACCAGAAATTAAAACTTGCTTGATAGCTCGACATGTAATTGTCTAAAAACGTTGGTGAAAAAGGCTCTTCATTTGAGTTAATATCATAAATAACCATAAATCCCTACTAAAAATTGCTTACATGCCCATATCGTCGCATTTTGGTTTTTTAAAAATGACCACCGTCAAACGAGAATTTCATGATATCTCGGCTTCCAAGTGACATAGAAGGTAAATGTTAGATTCTTCTTATGTTATAACATCAGGAAGATGAAATGTATATTTAAATTTGCAGACAAGTCAATATTGTGTTGCTAAGGCCGCCATTTTGGATTTTAAAATTGGTTTGTCCGATAGTAGGAATAACGTGAATTTTAGCTTTTATTTGTTTTTGATAGATGATTTAACATGCATTTTTACATAAGAATAAATTAATTTATCTTTTATTTGCACAAATCATTTAGGTTGGTGCTACATGATGTGAATAGGGCCTTGAGAAATTGGATCGTTTACGAAGAGCAGACAGTGGCCCAATTACTGACTTACAGCAACGTCTGTCCGTTGAAGGGGACATATTGTACAAGTTCATCACAAATGCATGTGTTCCACAAGAGTGTGTTCAGAATATCTTGAATGCTGATAAAACTGGACAGAAACTTTTTTTAAAGCTACGTCCCTGAACGCATCAATGGAGATGTCAGCCTGTGGGCCCCAGTCAAAAAAAGAACAAGATGTACATGTCTGGAAGCAAAACAGCAATTGATAAAGCTTTGTAACTAGACAGTTGACCTTCGACTGCGATATACCAAAAATCTATATGATCACCTGATGGTTTTGAGCTGATCCAACAGAGATATATTGACCAAAAGAATGCTGTTGGTAACTTTCAGTTTACATTTGATCCGAGAGCACTTTTTGCTCCAGATGGGTCAATGTTTCCACGTAATGACAAATCTAAGCTGATACAATATCTTCAGAAGTTGGCAAATACTGACGAAAGCAATGGGCAGACAGAAACTCCAGGAACCAGTGTGCAACGACCCTTTTCATCAACAAATCCGAGAATCACCGTTGTTGACGGAATGGTTCTTCTCCAGAAAATGACGGGAAAAGTAGGTATACTCAAAACAGTAAGAAATCTTGCACAAAGTTTCAACGACAGGATTACGAATTTGATATCAACGAAATGATATTCTTCACTCCTGATACAGATATTTTGGTTCTGGCTCTCGCAAACTATGACAAGCTGTGCAAAAAACGCTACACTCGATGGTATCCGGTATGGTGGACATAGAACCAATCAGGAGAGCTTTAGGCACGGACAAAGCGCAAGCTTTATACCTATGTTCCACGCGTTCACTGAAGCGGACAACGTTGGGAAGTTCTCAGGAATAGGTTACACCAAATGGTTTCAACTGTACTTGAACTCTGATGAAACCGTCCATGGAAGGTGATCTTCAGTAGGAGGTGAAAGACGATCTGGGAAACTTTGTTTGCTCAATGTACTGTCCGAAAAGTCTCAACATCAGAAGCATACCTGATCTAAGTTGGCATCTGTTCTGCAAACAACTCGCAGAATGAGAAAGCAACAAGTTACCACCTACATTTTTTGCACTCGAAGAACATATCAAGCGCGTGCAGATACAAAGCCAGGTATGGTGTCAAGCCACAGTCATGCAGCAACAGCTTATTGACCCCTCAAAATTCAGTTACTGTAAGGATACAGATGGAGATGCTGCCAGTTACTTCAAAGGTTCTTCAGCACCACAGGCTATCATCGAGTTGGTCAGATGCCAATGCAAAACCAACTGCTCCACGCAAGATGTTCATGTAGAGAAAGAATAACTTACCATGTACAGAACTTTGATTGTGGGACACCGAATGCGAAAATGACGATGACGGCAGCATTGTTATTGCTGACAGTGACAGTGATGAAGATGAGTTAGTGTAATAAAGATAAAGAAGATAATGTTTTCTCAA
Organism: Sweltsa coloradensis; assembly: GCA_024449915.1. Lineage (NCBI taxonomy): Eukaryota > Metazoa > Arthropoda > Insecta > Plecoptera > Chloroperlidae > Sweltsa > Sweltsa coloradensis. The sequence continues at coordinate 16,921 of JAMZAV010001582.1, read as the reverse complement.
TGCAAATAATTTCATAATTTCACATATACTTAAAATATAATTCATAGCTTTTAACTTCTGAAAAAATATGACTGTAAAAATACTGCGATCAGTACCTTACAATTCATTCTCCTTACTTTTGTGCTACAAATAAATTCAAAATACCACTAAACTACTAAAAATTAACTACTACTAGGCCTACTACTACTACTACTACTTCTACTACTACTACTACTACTACTACTAAATACTACTACTACTACTACTACTACTACTACTACTACTATACTACTACTACTACTACTACTACTAACTACTACTGTAATATACCAGGCAGTTACACCCTGTATAAACTGTCAATCACGACCATTTTGCATACCAAAATTTAGATTTCATTATAATTATATTTCATCAGTAATCAAAATGTTTTAACTGTAATTTGTAACTCAATTTCGATCAACGAAAGCAATGTATTTCAAATCAATTTTATTACATTTCACTAAGCACACTAGGAATGTCAAGGCTAAAGACTTTTTTCTCACGGAAATCGTCGATTAGCTTGAAAAATAACATTCTTCTGGTCAAATAACTAGAAATTGAGTGACATCCTAGACGAATGTCTGAGTGTTTGACAACAATTTTCATGTTTAACTAGAGTAGGACGCCAGAGAGTCGGGGCTTATGCCAACATTTTCATGTTCTGCAAGTAGCAAGTCGTCCCTGTGTCGCGAGTTTAGCATGCCTGAATGTTGTCACAACACGAGGACTGAGATGGTATCTCAACTACCCGTGGGAGAGGCACTCAGCAAGCAATGTCAAAAACAACCTATACTGTGTTTCGATTAGGAGGAATTCCTGGTCAAAAGACCTAAGTCCTTGGGTAAAAGTGAGGACAGGACGAGCCCTTCTCAAATAAATGTAGTATATTGCAGAAAACAAAATACCAAAATAGTAGGAGGAGCTAGAAAATAACCACGTGATATCGAAATCTTGGGGGTACGACGAGATTTTGGAAGACAGTCGTGTTGGGGGACTCGGAGGTACGAGTTGGGTTCGGTTGGGCCTGAATGGTCGTTCGGTTTGGACCTGTGTGATCCTGCTAGTTGTTCGGCGGACCTTCGTGGTCATATTTTATCTAGCGTTGTTTTGAGTGTTTTATTTCACCAGCGTGTGAATCGCGTAATTAATTGTTGTATCCAGTTTTATTCACCAGCGTGTGAACCGCGTAATTAATGGTTGTATCCAGTTTTATTCACCAGCGTGTGAATCGCGTAATTGATTGTTGAATCCAGAACTGTTGTATTCACCAGCGAGTGAATCTGCGACGAGCAGCGTTTATTGATTATTGATCCACGGCATCAATAATTAATTAATTTTAAAGTTAAAAGTTGAATATATCTACGGCGTGGTGGACTATCAACAGTGTTATAAGAGACTGTGAGAGGGATCTCCGCTCTCGGACTTAATGAGCGTGCAGTAGTTATCATTGAAGAGTCTTCGTCGTCCCAATGCGAGTCAATCGAGCCCCAAAAATTAGTGAAATAACTGAGGAGAATCAATCTCCATTCACAAGTTCAAAGTGAATGTGCAGTGGTGTGAGCCGCGCGTCTTCATCTGGCGACAGAGAGTGTTATTCACCGACAAGGAGACCCAGTTTCCCCCAGTGGTAGAAGAGAACTTCAATATCACCATTTCCCCCTCTCCCATCGATTTTGTGCTACGAAAAGTGTTTTTGTTATTTCTTAAATAATTCATCGCCGCACAAATTGGATGACCACGGACAGCATTTCCTGAACAATAAGGTTGAGGACATGCCAAAGGCATTATGATATAAATTTTTTAATTGATATTTTATTTTATTTGAGATGTATAATGCATGAATAAGCGCCGGATTTGTCTCAGATTATAACCATTTAACATGAGCTCATGGTAGGTAGGAACCATTTACATGTTTCAATAGTGAATCTAGTTTAACCACTACGAATACTGTCCTGATTGTAATTAGCACCTTGGTAGTTTCCTGTAATGTTATTAAGCCAACTATTGTAATAAGTCGCTGAACTTGGACCCAGAAACAGATGTGGTGTCCACTGGAGAGCTCCGAGCGTACGTCCACTGTGAGTCGTATGGTTTGGCAGTGTTGTCCCGGTACCTTATAGGTTTCAGTTTGATTTTATTTTATCTTTTCAATTGATCATTTACTGATCAATTGTGGCGCCCAATTTAAATATAATTAATCTTATTTGTTAACACTCTATCTAACTCATCGAGGCTCGTGTCTCTACTTGAGTCTAGCCAGGCAAAGTAGTTTATTTCACAGCTTTTAATTGTTAACTTCTAGAGTAATTAAGTCGGCGTTAGGTGATGCTATTTGATTTGTTTGTCAAGAGCGTACGGTGGTATGCAAACGAGTAGTGCGCAGGTACGGTACTTTACACTACTACTACTACTACTACTACTACTACTACTACTACTACTACTACTATACATCACACTACTATATACTAGTATATATATAATCCATCATTTGTAATTCCAGTAGTCCGACAAAATGAAATCATCACTTTAAATGAACTGTGCAAAATATGTAAACTTCAAGATTCCTTTTCTTGATGTTGAAACATATGCTTGTTCTTTAAAATTTTGATGAAAGGGAGGTCATTTTAATTCAAAGTGCCAGCTTCAGAGTAATCTATGTAGATGCAGGCGTAGATTAATAAATTCCAGATTTTAAAACGTACAAAGAGAGATTTACGTTATTCTTGCGTATCGGGCGCCATTTTTAAATCCAAAATGGCGGCCATGGCAACACAATTGTTTAATCATGCCAATTTAAATATAAATTTCATTTCCCTGATGTTATAACATAGAAGAAGAATTTTACATTAACCTTCTTTGTCACTTGGAAGCCGAGATATCATGAAATTCTCGTTTGACGGTGGTCATTTTAAAATCCAAAATGGCGGCGATATGGGCATGTAAGCAATTTTTTGTAGGGATTTATGGTTATTTTATGATATTAACTCAAATGAAGAGCCTTTTTCACCAACGTTCTTAGACAATTACATGTCGAGCTATCAAGCAAGTTTTATTTCTGGTCGCCAATTTTTAAAGTCCAAAAAAACGACCATAGAGGCATCTATGCAAATGTAAACATTTAATAATATATTGCTGGTGTAAATACATTGTAGTAACAACTAACATGAACTCTCTATGTCAATTGGAAGCTTAATTATAGTGAACTTTGTATTTTAGGGTCAGCCATAGTTTAAATTCAAAATGGCAGCCGTGCTGCATATTTACAAATTTTAACTTTAATTTTAATATTTTTGGTGTTAAAACATAGTAAGAGCATTTTATATGAACTTCCTATGTCACTTGGAAGCCGAGATATAGTTAAATTAATATTTTTGGGCGGCCATTTTGATTATCCAAAATGGCGGCTATATGAACATCTGAGCAAATGTAAACATGGATTTTTGAATTCCTGACGTTTCAAGCTTTCCAAAAATATGGCACTTTGCTAATCTCCAAAAAAATCCCACGAAAATACATAGTGAACCTGACTATATACTGTAATTATACTAACTGAATAAACATAATTAACATGAGTCACCTAATAGTGATTACGTTAACATAACATTAATTTTCACCTTTAATACAGCAGATGAGTCGATCAAAATAATATGTTGTGCAAACAAAACCTTTTGAGTCTATAATTGCTATTCCAATATTTCATTGTCTTAACAAATTATTTAAATCTTCGTAACTCTCATCTCAATAGTAGACTTTCGTTCATACTCATAGGCCTACAACATTTTAATATTCACCATTCACTACATTCAACCGGGAAAAAAATATATCTGCATTTTTTTTGTATACCGTACACATTCGATTAAAACAATAGAAAATCAATTATTAGCCGATTTAAGACATTAATTACATTATCGACAATTTTTATTTTTATAACTTTATGGTACCATGTGACATGTGTGTAAGTATCGATAAAAAAAGTTTTTATGCAAGAGTAACCTTTTTAAAAAATAATTTAAATTTATTAATAAATTATTATTATCAAATTATTCAAATTAGTATAACTTAGCAATCCGTAGTAGACTTTTGTCCATACCCAATAAACAGTTAATATTGAACCTGAACTACATTTTTTTGTAAAGATTTTTCATTTATCTTTATTTTTTTCGAAGCTGTACCGATTTTATTAAAACAATAGAAAATCAATAAAAAGTCGATTTAGCGGCACTGTGATTAAATTTTTTGAAAATTTCTTTTTCTGCGTCCTTTTGTAGTCACGCATAATTGTATGAGTATCACTAAACATATTTTTTTTGCATATTAGCTTTTTAAATCAATAATCAAGTTTTTTATCATTTCTAATTAAATCTTAATTTTAGGCAATTTCCCATACGATTTTGACGGTAGACTTTATATAGGCGTATTCAGCGCAAAATTCTGTATTAGAAAAGTTCAGAAACAAAACTCTTGCAATTTGTCCGGGGTCAAATGTTTCCTTGCCTGGCCTATAAAGCCATATTATGTTTTGGACAAAGAAAATATAGTACACTGTGATTTTGGGACAGTTTATTTTTAGTTCACTGTGAATTTGGTACAGATCATTTTTACGAAAAGTGTCAAAGATTCACAGCAAGTACTAAAGTTATTTCATGTTGAGGACAGTAAAAATTTAGTACACTGTGATTTTGGAACACTTTTTATAATACACTGTTAATTTGGTACAGATCGTTTTTACGAAAAGTATCATAGATTCACAGCAAGTACATAAGCAATTTCATTTATTGGACAGTGTAAATTTAGTACACTGTGATTTAAATACAATATATTTTTAGAACACTGTAAATTTGGTACAGATCATTTTAAGACGTTTCTATTTTTTTTCTATAACCAAAGCGCTACTCCTTAATCAGCGTAAAGGCATATTCGGGCACGAAATTTTAAATTACGGACATTCCGGGGCAATTTTGAGTTTTCACTAGTGAGAGGGCCATCCTGGATAATTCTTTTGCCGATGAAAGAATAATTTGCAATTTTTTTCTTTAGGTGCGCATGCTGGGTTATGCCTAGGTTACTGTACGATACCAAATTTTTGGAAATTCCGCTAATTTGGCCAATCTAATTTGGTCATAGGTTCGGTAAACTACGGCCAAAAAGTTTTGGTTGTCGAGCTGGGGGACGGACCGAACAAGTCGGTGGGCGGGGTCCAAGGCTTAGGCCTGGATCTGTAAAAATTAAAACATGGCCAAAAACGTTTTTGAAATTTCTCAAAAAAGTGGTTGTCGTTTATGGGAAATCTAAAAAACATTTTTTCCCCCCTATATCTCGGGCAGTTCTCGTACGACCCGGGCCCTTTTGGGCTCTGCGGAACCGGACGGGCGAGGGCTAAATATTTTACGCCTAGGAAAAGTGTCCCAAAAAATTGGGCGTCCCTTAAAATTCCCCAAAAGTCGAAAAGTAGTCTAATTTCAATATTTTTCTCCAAAATGTTCGATTCAGTGGTACGAGTAGGATAGAGTCCCCGAACACGTATCGGAAAATTTTCATCACAAAAATTAGGAAAAACACCGATAAAATCACGCAACAAAATTCTGTGTCGGCGGAAAATTTATGCGTGTTTTGGAAAATTCGGCGTCACGGAAAATTCGAGAATCGTGATTTTTGTATATAATGTGTATATTTTTGAGAGTACTTGGTCAATTTCATTTTTTGGACAGTAAAAATTAAGTACACTGTACGTGATTTTGGTACAGTTAATTTTTAGCACACTGTAAATTTGGTACAGATCGCTTTTACGAAAAGTTTCATAGATTAACAGCAAGTACTAAAGCCATATTATGTTTACGACAGTGAAAATTTCGAACACTGCGATTTTGGGACACTTTTTTTAGTACATTGTTAATTTGGTATATATCGTTTTTACGAAATGTTTAATAGATTCTGAGCGAGTACTTTAGCCATTTCATGTTGAGGACAGTGAAAATTTAGTACACTGTGATTTTGGGACAGTTTTTTTAGTACACTGTAAACTTGGTACAGATTGTTTATACGAAAAGTTTCATCGATTCACAGCAAGTACTTAAGCCATGTCGTGTTAAGGATTGTGAAAATTAAGTACACTGCGATTTTGTTCAGTTTATTTTAGGTACACTGTAAATTTGGTACAGATCGTTTTAACGAAAACTTAAAGTTTAATAGATTTACTGGAAGTTAAGCCATTCCATGTTAAGGACAATGAAAATTTAGTACACCGTGTGTTTGGAATTTTTTCTGGTAACTACACTGTAAATTTGGTTCAGATCGGTTTTTACGAAAAGTTTTTTAGATGCACAGGAAGTACTAAAGACATTTCTTGTAAAGGACTGTGAAAATTTAGTACACTGTGATTTTTGGAAACTTTTTTTAGTACAATGTTAATTTAGTTCAGATCGTTTTTACGAAAAGTATCATAGATTCACAGCAAGTACTTAAGCAATTTCCTTTTTAGAACAGTGTAAATTTAGTAACACTGTGATTTTGGTACAATATATTTTAGTACGCCTACACTGTAAATTTGGTACAGATCATTTTTAAACGATTCCATTTTTTTCTATAACCAAAGCGCTTGTCCTTATTCAGCGTTAAGGCACATTCGGGCACGAAATTTTAAATTACGGACATTCCGGGGCAATTTTGAGTTTTCACTAGTGAGAGGGCAAACTTGGATAATTCTTTTGCCGACGAAAGAATTATTTGCAATTTTTTTCTTTAGGTGCGCATGATGGGTTTTACCTTGGCTACTGTACGATACCAAAATCTTGGAAATTCTGCTACTTTGGCCTATCTGGTTATGGTCATAGGTTCTGTAAACTATGGCAAAAATGTTTTGGTTTTCGAGCTGGGGGACGGCCCGAACAAGTCGGTGGGCCGGGTCCAAGGCTTATGCCTGGATCTGTCAAAATTAAAACATGGCAAAAAACGTTTTTGAAATTTTCTCAAAAAAGTGGTAGTTGTTTTTGGGAAATCTAAAAAACATTTTTTCCCCCCTATATCTCGGGCAGTTTTCGTACGACCCGGGCCCTTTTGGGCTCTGCGGAACCGGACGGGCGAGGCGTAAATATTTGACGCCCAGAAAAAGTGTCCCAAAAAATTGGGCGTCCCTTAAAATTCCCAAAATGTCGAAAAGTGGTTAAATTTCCATTTTTTTTTCTCCAAAATGTTCAATTCAGTGATACGAGTAGGATAGAGTCCCCGAAAAACGTATCGGAAAATTTTCATCACAAAAATTAGGAAAAATATCGATAAATTCACGGAACAAAATTCTGGGTGGGGGGAACATTCATGTGTGTTTTGGAAAATTCGGCGTCACGGAAAATTCGAGAATCGTGATATTTGTATATAATGTGTATATATGTGAGAGTACTTGGTCAATTTAATTTTTAGGACAGTAAAAATTCAGTACACTGTACGTGATTTTGGTACAGTTTATTTTTAGTACTCTGTAAATTTGGTACAGACCGCTTTTGCTAAAAGTTTCATAGATTCACAGCAATTACACAAACCTTTTCGTGTTTGGACAGTGAAAAAATGTAGACACTGATTTTTGAACAGTTAATTTTTAGTACATTTGGTACATATCTTTTTTACGAATTTTTTTATAGATTCACAGGAAGTAATTATGCTTTTTCATGTCAAGGACAGTATAAATAAGTACACCGTGTTTTTGGAACATTTTTTTCTGGTACACTGTAAATTTGGTTCAGATCGTTTTTATGAAAAGTTTCATTAGATGCACAGGAAGTATCAAGACATTTAATGTTTAGGACAGTGAAAATTTAGTACACTGTGATGTTGGGACAGTTTTTTTTTAGTACTTTGTAAATTTTGTACAGATCTTTTTAACGATTTTTTTTTAAAGATTCACAGCAAGAACTCAAGACATTAATGTTTAGGACAGAATTTTTTTGCCATGTGATTTTGACAGTGTTTTTAGTACACTGTAAATTTGGTACTCATCGTTTTTACTTAAAAGTATCATAGATTCACAGCAAGTACTTAATCCATTTCATGTTTAGGACGGTTAAAATTAAGTTCACTGTGATTTGGTACAGTTATTTTAGTACACTGTTAATTAGGTGCATATCTTTTTTACGAAAAGTTTAATAGATTCACAGAAAGTATTTAAGCCATTGTGTTTTTAAAAAACATTGTTTCTGGTACTCTGTTAATTTGGCATAGATCGTTTTTACGAAAAATTTCTAAGATTTACAGTAAGTAATAAAGTTATTTCATGTTTAGGACAGTGAAAATTTAGTAAAGTGTTATTTTGGGACAGTTTTTTTTAGTTCACTGTAAATTTGGTTCAGATCGTTTTTACGAAAAGTTTTTTAAGTGCACAGGAAGTACTCTAAGACATTTCATGTTTAGGACAGTGAAAATTTTGTACACTGTGATTTTGGGACAGTTTTTTTAGTACACTGTTTATTTGGTACAAATCATTTTTACAAAAAGTATCATAGATTCACATCAAGTGTTTAAGCAATTTAATTTTATGACAGTGTTTAATACACTGTGAATATGGTTCATTATATTTTTAGTACACTGTAAATTTGGTATAGATCATTTTAAGACGATTCCATTTTTTTTCATAACCAAAGCGCTTGTCCTTAATCAGCGTAAAGGCATATTCGGGCCCGAAATTTTAAATTATGGACATTACGGGGCAATTTTGAGTTATCACTAGTGAGAGGGCCATCTTGGACAATTTTTTTGCCAATGAAAGAATTATTTGCAATTTTTATCCTCGTGTGCGCATGCTCGGGCTATGCCTAGGCTACTGTACGATACCAAAATTTTGGAAATTCCGCTACTTAAGCCTATCTGTTTTGGTCATAGGTTCGGTAAACTACGGCCAAAATGTTTTGGTTTTCGAGCCCGGGGGGGCGGGCGGCCCGAACAAGTCGGTGGGCCGGGTCCAAGGCTAGGGCCTAGATCTGTAAAAATTAAAACATGGCAAAAAACTTTTTTGAAATTTCTCAAAAAAATTGGTTGTCGTTTTTGGGAAATCCAAAAAACATTTGTATTCTCTATATCTCGGGAAGCTCTCGTACGACCCGGGCCCTTTTGGGCTCTGCGAACCGGACGGGCGAGGCCCTAATTTTAACGCCCAAAAAAAGTGTCCCAAAAAATTAGGCGTCCCTTAAAATTCCCAAAAAGTCGAAAAGTGGTCCAATTTCCATTTTGTTCTTCAAAATGTTCGATAGAGCGTTACGAGTAGGAGAGAGTCCCCGAAAAACGTATCGGAAAATTTTCATCACAAAAATTAGGAAAAATATCGATAAAATCTGTAACCGTTATTATTAGAGGGCTACAGTTTAGGTTTAAATTTAGTATGTTGACCACATGGTTTTAGTAGAGACTGTAGAAAAATCAGACTGTAAGTTGTAAGCCAGCTGGACCAGTGAAAGTAGGTTAGCCACTGGCCTGGGGAGCTCGATGCGCGGGGGTGAAACGCGCGGTCACTTGAGTGTCGACTGGCGGCCGGCCAGCAGTGTGAACCACCCCAGAGTGAGTGAGCGGCAGTGCAAGTGTAACATATTTAAAACCAGTGTTATAGGGTTGTTTACCAAGTAAAGTGCGATCGTATAAATATAATCTACATTTAATTATCTTCCATCACCTTCAATCAGTGTGGACTCAACAACAACACCACGCCTCGCCCGTCGCAGTAGTCGGCTGGGGCGACATCTGACGCCAGTACAGTTCAAGCCAAGAGTTTTGGCAACACCCCAAACGCACAGGTCAGAACGTTTCAATTTTTAAAATTATCAGCAGGATCCCCACGTAAATATCGGACAATATATAAAAAAAGAGAAAACAACTGAATTTGAAGTAAACCATGAATAGTGTGACCAATTAGATAGAAAGACAGTACAAGCCCACGAATTGATTTGATAAAAAAAAATTGAATAACGTAGTAAATAATTATAGATTATATAAATAATATGATGTGTTAAGTTATAAGTAGATTAAAAGGTACAACTTGTAGCTCTAACAACTACTTACATTCCTATTAAATTATAAGGGTAAGGTTTATTAAAAACAAGTAATTGATTATCTGAATCAGTAATTTCTAATTTCGATCAATGGGTTGATTAATCATTCTTTTAGGTTAAGGTCTATCTATATAATAATTTTTTTTTCTGTGTGAATATAAATAAATGTGTATCCACAGTTTTTAGTTCATTAGTTCTATCAGTTATGAACTACTAATCCAGGAACCCATCAAAAATAACCTTTGGTACTTGTAACCTATACCGATTCCCTATCCTAGAATAAATAACAAAGACGGCCAAGCACCTTTGGAACGTTTACAAATCTCAGAACAAAGTTCTGGGTCGGATGAAAATTTATGCGTGTTTTGGAAAATTCGGCATCACGGAAAATTCGAGAATCGTGATATTTGTATATTATGTGTATAAATGTGAAAGTACTTGGTCAATTTCATTAATTGGACATTAAAAATTTAGTACACTGTACGTGATTTTGGTTCAGTTTATTTTTATCACACTGTAAATTTGGAACAGATCGCTCTTACGAAACATTTCATCGATTCACAGCAAGTGCGCTCTACTGGACCCTGTATTATTTCGGTGTGTTGCAGTGGTTCCGTACTTCCATCGTAACTAACGACACAATTGAGATATCGGTATAATTATTTTTTTATTCTACTCAGTAAAGACGTCCAATGAACGTGTGTTGTGTATTTTTTCCAAAATTGTCATTGTTTTTTAAATAACATTAGGTAACTTTTGGGGAATATTTTAACATTTACCCTTTTTTGCGATTATTTTTAGGCGTTACCAAGCACTTTTTGGAAAATGTACACAACACACGTGTAAATATACACCTTCAACTAGCATTCCTAAAAATCTGAGGATTTTTGGACAAGGGGTGTCAGCTGTACAATGGAAGTACGAAAGCATGTTTCGGCGCTATTTTAGGCTTTTTTTACTCCAGCAAGTGGCGCAACCTAGCGATACGAAGCTTTTTCACCACTTTGAGTGACAGGTCATGTAATTTTGTTAATAACTTGTTCTGATTGGCTGCATGACTTTGCTCGTGAACTACTGCAGGACACCATTTGAATCATTATGCATAGATCTGCGCTATAGAATGCTATGCTTGGCGTAAATGTTTATTGCACTCTTACAGACAGTTGTGCGATACCGGAGCATCCCAAATATCAATTTATTATATGTACAGGGACCAGTATGTTTTGGATTCAATCCCCATTCGGGACAATTTTGTTTATTATTTCACAACACAAAAGATTGAAACAATTATTAATTCATCCAGCTACGGCGCGTTATTACATTTATGAATCTATTGAGTCTTCCAAGTTTTACTGCACGTGAATTGAAGTAAGATAATTTTTAGTGTATCGCCCATTGAGCGTGTGATGTACTAATATGAAGTTGAGGTGGAAAGAGGGGGGGGGGCGAGGGGGGAGGGTTCATGGCAACAAGTCCATTTGTTTGGGTACGAACATAAACATCTCTAATAGGAGAAAAAAATGGGGTGAATCACGCGGAAAACCACTTTCCAGGATGATAATAAACATAATCTGAATACAGTATTTTATTCGACTTTATTTGGCAATTTCAATAAACATTGTATATATTATAATGGTATTAAAACAGTGCTACCACCGAGGATTGAACCTCGACACGGGACTATTTTTATTTTATGTTAAGAAAATTAATAATAAAAAGGGGTGAGAGCATCTGCCCAGACAACAGAGGTTCGGGGTTCAATTCCTGGTGGAGGCACCTTTTTAAATTTATGTCTATATAAGACTACCATCTAAACAGCGTCATAGTCGCCAAGTATATATAATATCTGGACATCAAGCAAAAGCAAAGCGCTCTGATTGGAATTCACCTTTGGTTCACTTGCCACCCACGAAGTTATAAAAAGGTAAACATTTTAACTGTTCTGTAACTCTCTCTAACTCTAACTCTTCTGGAAGGAAACATGAATTAACGAGTTATGCCGAAAAGAAAAAGAAAAAAAATATATATAAAAATATAAACGAAATTAAAATCGTATTTCCGCATTTTATCTGGATAAGTTATCTGCCTATTATACTACTTATATTTGAAGATTTATCAATATAATTAAGCATCATCGCATACCGCTATTAATTTTGTGCAACATTGCATAACTGTAGGCCGATGACAGCCACCGAGTCGTCAATTACCAGTGTCAAGCGGACATCAGCTAGACGTTCATTTATTTATTATTTATTTATTTATTTATTTATTTATTTAACGTCTATCCTATTCAGTTATAAAAACTGATTTACAAAGGAGTAACATGCAGTGACCTTGTAACCGACGCAATTCTGTCACATCGAGATATAAGCAAATCAGGTTTATTTTCATTCAATTATTTTTCGTGACTCAGTGCTATAGTTACATAGAAAGTGTGTGATCTCCCATGAAAAATAAGCTTCAAGAAGTGTGTGGTGTAGGTGTGTAGGGTAAATGTTGAAAAACAATTGGTCACATGCGTGTTTATTATAGAATACGGTAATTGTAAGACATTTCGTGTTGTGTGTGTAATAATATTTGACTTGGGTCGATTGTTTTATACATATGTTTAACTTGGCTTTATAGTAGGCGGCTATGACGCTGTTATGTTAGTACTTAAGACCGACATTAAAAAGTGACTATACACCGGGGTTTGAACCCGGGCCGGGACCTTATTTGTCGGTGCTTGTCTTACCAACTGAGCTATGCAGCCACCAAACGTGTGTAGAGCAGCTAATGCAGTGCCATCTTTTATTAGACTACTTACGAAATTAACTAGATAATACAAACCATCTCTGTAACCTAGAGTTAGGATATACGATGTTTAACCTTGGTTTTATCAGTAGGCGACTATGACTGTTATGTTAGTAGGCCTACTTTAGACAGAAATTAAAAAAGTGACTATCCAGGGTTTGAACCCGGGACCTTAGCTGTCCGTACATGTAATGTTCAAAAAAGACCAAGAATTAGACAGTTTTAAATTGGTGGCTGCATATAGCTCAGTTGGTAAGAGCATAGCCCGGACTGCTAAGGTCCCGGGTTCAAACCCCGGTGTAGTTACTTTTTTAATCATATATATACTCGTAAATATAATGTATAAGAGTCGATATTATTTTCGTTGGAAAACAATGCTAAAACGTAGTCCAACGCGGAAATGTATTATACGGTCTACTTTTAGTATTTTTGTAGAAGGCCTTTTTTTTTAAAGGTTAAAAAGGAGGATACATTATGTAATAAAGCATAACTAATAAATTATTTAATTTGAAAATGGCTATTTATTAGCCCATTTTTTCCGCTCGAGATAGGGGGACCATTTCACGCAGTAGTAGGTAGTACGCCACTGGGGCATCAAAGATGGCGGCCAAGTTAGCAAGTTTTTTCATGTTTGCGGGTGTGGGGGAACTTCCTCTAACCTTCCCCTACCCTTCCCCTTCACTCCCTTCATCACCCCTTCCACCCCACCCAAAAATGCAAGAAGGTTTAGGGCATATGTAAACTAGGCACCCCCCTCCCCATCCCCAAGATCCACACAAGAGTCGGGCTAATGTAACCTAATTACCCCTTGACTTATTTAACATAATGGGGACGGAATCATTTTATTTATAAGCAGTGGAATATCACAACCTTCCTCGACAAAAGGTTTCGCACTGACTGGTAAATACTTGTCATGGTTGGCTATGACCCCCTCTTCCAGAAAGAAAACAGCGCTGTGATTGGCTGACACGTATGAGACCCGCCCCCCACCCCTTCATGCCACTCGGCATGGGGCAATCTTGTCCTTCAAACAAGCTGAGACTTGGTAAAGTGAGTGCTCAGCATAAATTCTTATTAGAACTCAAATATACAAAAGCCCCTTTTAAACATTTGAAAATATCTAGTTCTTTTGATTATTGGAATGCTCTCCCATGACCTAGCCCTTCAATTACCTAGCATAACTGTCTGTGGAATGCTTTTAGCTAAGATTACAGTCATCAATTTACTTTGAATGTATTTGTCCTTCTGAGTTTTAAATGACATAGTAAAATCCTTACAAACTGTTCAAAATTTACCCATGTCGAAACATAAATTTATAGCCTACAAGCACTGTGTCAAATCAGTCAAGGAATGCTTTAAGCCCTACTTGGGGCTCTCTCACCTAGTTAGTTGTTCCATGCAACACACCAACCAATAGTACATCAATCTTGTTTCAACATATTATTTATTAGGGGCAAGCACATTTTGTTTGCAACTAGAAGAGAAAACTATTCCTACATGTCATGTCATTTCAAGTTTATTGCTGTATAGAAAACCCATCCCTATTGGGGTCTCTGACCCTACCATAAAATGTAATGGCCATTACCGTTTCAAACAAGTTATTACTGTATAGAATTCCATCCCTATTGTGTCCTGAAACCTAACCATAAAATGAAAATATATCCATTACCGATTTTCTCAAGTTTATGATCTTTTAGAAGTGTACACCTTATTACACCAGGGGTCTTTTTAGAAATACCCTTACTTAAAAGTGCCTATTCATAGGGGTTGCATGTTTTTCTAGTTTTCGCTGGCATATTCCAGACTGTTCTATATCCGTTCCGTGTCTTCGGAGATAAAGGCGTCTAAAGGTTCAGTATTTTTCCCCCATGCCCCTATCAAAGATTAGAGGCTGAAAATTTTACAGATGACACTTTTTCGATGAAAGTTATGATAACCAACTTTAAAAAGTAAAAATATTGATGTAGTTTTAATACAGGAATTTTTAAAAGTTTTTTCGCATTGGATATGGAACAATGTGCAGCGGTTTCGACTGTTCAGTGAACGCGCTTTGTTCTATATCCACATTTTTTTCCAGACGGGTTCTATATCCGTTCCGTGTCATTCGGAGATAAAGGCGTCTACAGGTTCAGTTTTTTTCGCATGCCCCTAAGATAAGAGTCTGAAAATTTCACAGAAGACCCCTTTTTTTGAATGCAGTTATGATAACCCACTTTAAAAAGTAGAAAAAATTATGCGTTTTAATACAAGAATTTTTAAAAGTTTTTTCGCATTGGATATGGAACAGTGTAGAGCGGTTGGGACTTTTCAATGAAGGCGATGTGTTCTATATCCACTTTTTTTTTATTATTACGCCCATATATACAAAATAATAGCTTGGAGTTACATCCAGTAAAATTTTTTAACCTAAAATCTTCATCTGTGACGCTAAGTCCTAGCCATTTTATAGTTCCACAATGAATTTACGTTTAAGTCTACCAGACTTAATTTATGACTGTCCTATTAAGGATAAGTAGATTATACCGGCAGGTAGGCAAAGGAGATTTATATTATGTGCAATCTATTTATTATTTATTTTTTATTTTTCAATGATTATACGGGTATTGCCTAGAACAGCCAGTGCCAAGTCCCTTTTTTGGGCAGTAGTTCACCGAAGGTTATTTGCAGTTTCTCAATTTTTTCACAAACATACTATGTAAATAAAACACAACACAATTGCTTAAAATAGTGAGCATTTAGTTAGTAGTGAATCGGTATAGTTTGTTTGTAATAGCTTTGTAAATTGCCGACAATCTTGCAATCAGTCGCCGCCTGTTGCGAACACAACGCGACCCAGTCGACGCATGCAGGTGTGCGTGCCTGTTCATCTTGGCTGGACCCAATATGTGACGCGCCAGTAGGCCTAAAATTTCATTGATTTCTGTTTCCACCATTTGCTCTGTGGGAAGCGTTTGGTTTTTTTGTACCCTAGGTCTAAGCTAATCTACTAATCGGGTTTTCAAGTAGGCAAAGGTTTCTAGTAAGTCCCTTTAAACCCGTGAACTTCTAGGGCTATTATTTGACAATGACATTTAAAATGCCTTCACATATTCCTGCTATTTAATGAAGTGAGTGCCAGTCTGCAGGTTTAATTAAATTAAACATTACTACATCTTGCATTTTTTTTTGGCCTAGACCTTGCCCAAAACTTTGTTCTAAGTTTCATCATAGAGGAGCAAATCAATTTATTTGAGACTTTTTGCGGCTTATTTTTTGTCGGGGTGGGGCCAATAAATTCCTCATCTGAGCTGGGCCCCCATCAATTAGGGTAAAAACTCTTCTTCGGGATCACCCTCTGCAGATGTCTCGCACCCGCTTTAAACATTTTGACGTCCTCACTCACTTCACACGTCACTTCACAAATCTCAATCTCACACTTATGATCAACGCACGTGGGTTTAAATATGCCGCGGGTAAATATTGCAATAGGGGATACAAACGCACCGCTTATTGGGCGGCGAGTGACAAAGCTAACAGTTTTATTGGTTCGTGGATATAGAACAATCTGGAATTATTTATTTTAGCGTTTTGCGGGGATAATATTATATGGAACACTATGGATCGGAGGAATGGTGCTTTTGTGTAATTAGAACAACATGGAAACGTCAGTATGACCCTTCAAATAAGTTTTTTTTACTTTTTTTTTTGCTAAAATGTTAGATCAATGTACATAGAACAACCTGGAATGCCCAACTCAATTTTTTCAAAAAAAATGGATTTAGAACAGTATGGGAAAAATACCAGCGTTTTGATGTTGGGGTTTTTAAAAATGAGAATCCATTATGTCCATTTCAGGGTAAGACAACTTCACTTCCAGACATCATCAGAGATGAACACTTCTCTCTCAAATAATAGTGTAGGACTAATTTCAAGTATCTTGTTTGCATTTCTTACTTTATGACTGTCAGACAAAATGAAGAATATGGGGGCCAATAAATTCATTGCAAAGGGAAGAATCAATTCCGACCTGCCAAATAAGATTAAGGGCTCACTCCATCCTGTCCACATAATGTTTCAGTTCCAAGCTAATAAAAATACAATTAAAT
>JAMZAV010001581.1:117500-128776 GCA_024449915.1 Sweltsa coloradensis | reverse complement strand
CGATCCAAATTTCGAACAGAGGAAGCAATTTTTTAAGCTTTTAAAGTTGCCCCCCAAAATGTTAAAAAATTTAAAACTTTTTTCGACTTTGGGGATTTTTTTTCCGCGCAATCGGCAAAGATATCGGCTCTTTTTTTCTCCTCCCCCGTTCGCCATTTTTTTGGACATTCGGAATTGACAAACCTCGGGGCTCTACCGCGCATCTAGAATTTTTAGAAAATTTGAAACGGAAAATCCAACAATGTCCAAAAATAGAAAAACGGGTCGTTTCGAAAACATGCCCTCGACGGTTCGGGGTGCGTTTTGGAATTGTCCCACGCTGGGAAGATGAAATAAAATTAAATGATTTTTTTTTCATTTTTTTCTCGTCCGCTAAATAAGTGCTCTCCCCAAAACGGCACGCGAGCCAAAATGTTCATCGTCCCCAAAAGGCCAAAGTATTCGAGCGGGTCCAAAACCCTTGGCGGTGCCTGTACCCGGAAAGATTCCGAACGCGCCGGTACCGTCGCCGTTCGGGTGCGATGCCCACTTTGGGCGCGGCAACCGTGAATCCAAAAAAAAAAAAATGTTTTCCGCGCCAAGATCGTGTTATTCAAGACTATTAGTATAGATAATGGGTCGGAAAAGGAAAGATACAGTTGAGGAAGTTATAAATAAATTTTTAGGTAGACATGATACAATTCCAAACATTGCTAATAATTTTGCAAATACCTTTGTAGATGAAATTTTAAAAATATTGTTCACATTTGCGACATTAAAGGCCCGGTATTTCAATGTCCAGTTAAAGTGGCAAGTAAATTTAACTGACACTTAACTTGTTTTCACTATGGCAACCACCAATCAGAAGCCTTGTAAATATTTACTGAGAGGACTAACTGGCAGATAAATTTTAACTAGACATTGAAATTCTGGACCTAAGTGTTAGATAACAATATTTGAGATAATGCATACGAGCAACAATTACAGTCGATATCAGCCTCCTATTTCAGCGACCGGAGTCAAAGAAATAATACTTAAAATGAATAAAAATAAAAAGGCAGGTATTGACGGGGAAATTGAGTTAAGGATTTGCAAAATATAGTTGATGAGATCAATCCAGTTATTGCCCTATTTATTAACTTATCCTTGAAGGAGGGTATTATTCCAGAACATTCTGTTGTCAGGCCAATTATTTTCAAAAAGGGCGACCATTTGAAATATGTCAATTATAGGCCAATTGCCATTATGTGTAGCATTGAAAAAATATTTAAAAGATACGTGGCAAATTGCTTAATAGATTACATGACGAAATTTAAAATAATAAACGAACAACAATATGGATTTCAAAGAGGAAAAAGTACAGTAGACCTTTTGGCATCCTTTTCTGACCTAGTAAATACTAAGCTAGACGAAAATTTTAACATTTTATGTATGTTTATCGATTATAAAAAAAGCATTTGACACCCTTGATTTTAATAAGCTGCTAGATGCGTTGGAAAGTATTGGGGTTAGAGGAACCCCAGCAAACACGAATTGATGGGCCCTAAGTGGCCCGCAAGCGGCTGGCCAGAACTGAACTGGCCAGCAGCTTGCGGGCCGGCATCTTTGGCCAGTTACGGCTCGCTCTGATTTTGTCCCACCGGCCATCAGCCGGCCGTCACTTGTGGCTCACTTCCGGCCCTTAACCGGCAAATGGCCAAAAATGCCGGCTTGCAAGCGACTGGCCAGAATTGAACTGGCCAGCCGCTTGCGGGCCACTTATGGCCATCAATTCGTGTTTGCTTGGAAATCATTGGGACCAGCGCGATCTGGTATCTAAATATGTAAACAAAAAATTAAAATAATATAATTGTGATAATAACGGTCTCACAAAGGTATTTCGTCTTAATTTCTGACACCAGTCGAATATCTGTAGGTTGATACACAACATGTATTATTTGCAAGTATTATAAAGTTTCAAATTAGGTGTCTCGAACTCGGTCCAGCAGGGCGACTCTCCATCTGTAAGCCTAGCCTCTAACCGTTACGCCACGGAAGAAGCTTGCTGTGTTGAGGGAATAATCACCTATACATACATACATAATAGCAAATCGACTTTCACTGGATGGGTGATAGTTAAAATATGTTTAGCCGGAAGACGGTTTTCTAGTGATGAGCCAACACATTAACACTGCTGGCCAACCGGCAGCCGGCAAAGTGAAGGCCAGCCATCTTCACGCCTGTGGCGGCAAAACAACAGTGACACGGCAGCGGCCAACCAACATTGGGCATGTTACTAGTATGTTGTGGCCAGCCGTGCGTAGGGTTACGAGTGATGGTCTAACATTTATCTGCTGCTGGCCTACCGGCAGACGGTAAAGTGATGGCCAGCCATCTACACGCACATGGCGGCAAAACGACATAAACACGACAGCGGCCAACCAACACCGGGCTGGGTTTTTTTTTTGTTCTGGCCAGCCTTCAGACGGTAAGCCAGTGACAGCCTGACACCTTCTCACTGCTGGCCAGCCAGTGGCCACAGTGGCCAGAAGTGCCAGCACGCAGCCATCACTCTACCATAACTTATGTGTTTGCTGGGACATTGTTAAATTGGTTTAAAAATTATTTATCGAGCAGAAAGTTAATTGTAAGAATAGGCGAAGTGTATAATGAATCAAAGTCATGTAGCAGTGTCGTACCATAAGGCTCTTTTTTAGGACCTTAGCTTTACTTAATATATGTAAATATTATGGTTAAGTATATTATTAAGTGCATTGCTTTTTGCTACGCTGATGACTTTGCTTTAGTGTCTATCCATAAAAACGTAAAAATTGCAGAAAGATACTTGCAAAATGATTTTCTAAATTTACTCAGGTGGAACCATGACATAAGGCTAATCGTAAATATTGAAAAAACAAAGATTGTGCACATTTCTATGCCGCTAAACGCGGGTCGAAATACTAATATCAATGTTATTGCCAACAATTTTGAATGCTTACATCTGAACGCGGGTAAAATTGATCTGGATTGTTCGTGTGATACTCAATTGCAACTGTTTACAGCCATCCGTATGTGGGGCTGGAGATTGATAGTAACTTTAGTTGGAATATACAAGCTGAGAAAATATGTAAACGCTTAAGGTCATGCGCTTACCAATTATATGCAGTTAAAAGTATTTTACTATTTAAATAAGTAAAGATGGTTTATATAGCCCTTGCAGAGTCGGTTATTTCTTACGGTCTGTTAATTTGGGGAAATGCTTCGTTATCACAGCTAAATAGCATAATCTCTATTCAAAATAAAATAATGAAGATGATCACTTTTGAAAATTATTTATGCACTTTAGAATGTTATAGACTACAAAACGTTTTACCTTTACAGAAATTATTCACATATAAATTAGTTTTGAAACATTTTTTCGTTAATACTCACAAAAATTGTATAAATCACACTACTTCTACTCGCTCCAAATCTTCGGAAGTATACCAGTTGCCACGGGTTGCAAATAAGTATGGTAAAAGAACCTTAGCTACACTATACCTTTCTTTTTTAAAAGAAAATTAAAAGAATAAATTTTTAAAAAATTTTTTATGTTTTAAAGAAGCAAAAAAGGCTTCCTTTTTTACAAAAATTTTTAAATTTAAAAATTTTTTTGGGCTGTTGTTATTTTTACTTTTTGTAATTTTTTCCCCATTTTAAGGGGGTTTTTTCAAATTAAGGGAAACAAAAAAATTTACCCCCCCAAAAAATTTCCCTTTGTTTTATTTTCCGCTAAATTTAAGTTTAGCAAAAAAGGGAATTGCTGGCAACTTTTCTTCAAAAAAAGTTTTCTCTTTTGGTTTTTTTTGAATTTTACTTGTTGTTTTTTACTAATTTTTAATTTTTTTGGGAATGTTAAAACAAAATTTTTATTTTTCTTTTATTTTTTATTCCCCGCTAAAAATTTTCCTTCAAAAAATTTTTTCCTGTTATTATTTAAATTTCATTTTAATTATTGTTTTGTATTTTAAAATTTTAAATTTGATTGGTTTAAAATAATTTTCATGTTTATTTTTTTTTTAACAGTGACATTATCCCTTCCTTTTATTTTGGGGATTCCAATTTTGTTTGTTTTAAAAAAATTTTGTTTTTTAAAATATTATTTCAATAAATTTTTTTAATAAAAAAAATTTTAAGTAATTATTTTATTATTTTTAATTTATTTTTAAAAAAAAGGTTTTATTAAAATTTTTATTATTAAAAATTAAAAAAATTAAAAAAAAATTTTTTATTATTATTATTTATTATTATTTAAATTTTTATTTTATTTGTATTTATTTTATTATTATTTTTTATTATTATTTTAAATTTTTAAAATTACTCGTTCATTTGACGGCGGAGGGGAAAACGGCCCGTTTTTTTGGGGGACTGTTTGGCTGCTCGAGCTTTTACGTGAGGTTTGATATGAGTAACTCGGGGAGGGGTTTTTAGAGTTGCCGGAGCGCCCGGTGACTTTTTTGGGTTTGGCCGGTTGTGTTTGGGGGCAAACCAAATTACGATTTTTCCCCCCCGGGTTTTTCAAAAAATCCACAAAAAATTTTCAAAATTTCGAAACCCCAAAAAAACAACAGTGGCGATGGGGTTAAGTGTCCCCGGGGGGAAAAGAAGGGGGGGGACTTAAATGTGAAAAAGCATGATGGAAGGGGTAGCTGCCACTTTTTAAAAAAACCCCAAGGGCCGCCAAACTTCATAAAAATTCTGGGAAAAAATTTAACAAAAGCGAAGATAGATTTTAAAGAACTTTTGGGGAGCGGATCGCGGAAAAAAGTTTTTTCAAAAGTATAAAACCCCTGTTTAATGGGGTTTTTAATTTTCTTGAACAATCACCCGTAATAAAAATATCGAGGTGTTAAACGTTGAAAAAAAAACTAGCGGCAAAAGCGTTGAAGCCCTTTTCAAAACAGGTTTGCTAAAAAAATTAAATGGTGAATTTTTTAGTAGGACATTGAAGTGCTCCCCCGGTTGCGTAAAAAAAAGGGAAACGGGGAAATTACCCCCCCAAAGATATTAGTGAAATTTTTGGTCTGGGAAAAAAAACCCGCGAAAAAGTATTGAACCCAAAAGGCGCAAAAAAAGGTAAAGAGCTCCCCAAAAATATTAGGGGAAACGCACGCAGAATACGAAATCTTAATAGGTGAGAATTTTAATCTCCCTACTACCGTAGCCCTGCTTTGGGAACGAAGCGGACCCAAAGGCCCCGGGTTTTTTAAAGTTTTTTGTGGGGGAAGAGGAAAACCCAGATATTTGTGCGAAAAAGCCCAAAACCCCCCCCGTCAAGTCTTTAAAAGTAAAGGACGAAAAACGACCTAAAAACTCATTGCAAAAAAGGGGAATTGCAAAATTTAAATCCGATTTGGCTAACGGTAAGGGGAAACAAGAAAGTAAAGAAAGGGGGGTGGAAAATTGATTTGGACTGCGGGGGTTGGGAGGGGAAATCAGGGTCATTTTTTTGTTTACACCCCCAATATAAGGTAAATTAAAAAAAAACACCGGGATAAATTTTCAATTTGTACTTAGAAAACTTTTATAGGGCAATTTGAGGGTTGTTAGTACTAGAGAAATTTCCATATTGAAGATGAAGTTTTCTTTTTGAGTTGGGGGGTTATCCATTATTTATAGTGTTGTAAAGGGAAAAGGAGGGGCGGGGGGGGGTTTGTTTTTGTTTGGGGAAATTATTTTAAAACGTTGAGAAAGTGCGGTGAAAAAGTTAAAGTTTTTTAGGGGTATTTCCCTTTTAAAGGCTCCCCTTTCCCCTTTGATAACGGGAAAGGGGGTGGATTTTGTGGGTATATACCGCCCAAACCAAAACCCGCAAGGTCGAGTTTTATTAAAACGAGGGGATTTCCGTTCGTGGATGACAACCCACAACACCCAATGTTGCCCTTTATTGGGGCCCTAAATTTTAAACCTGTTAGAGAAAGTAAGGGAATTTATGTAAAAAAGGTACGCTAATGTTTTTGTTTTTTTAGGGTTTTTAGAAGTTACATTAAAAAACCCAACAGGGGGAAGGAGATTTTTTTGGAGGATTTTTAAAAAGACATCTTGTTTTTATCACATTTTTGTTAGATTAATCTAAGGTAACCTATCTGCAATTTGCACAAAAAAAAAATTTCCTGACCTTTTCCCCCTTGACATTGGTTTTTTTTTCAGTTTAGTGGGGAGGCGAGATCACAAAAAAAAAATGAACATTTTAAAAGGGGTTTTTAAAAATATAAAAAAAAAGGGATCGGGCAAAATTTAAGCTTGAAATTCCGTTAAATTTGGGGCCCCCGGGTTTTTAAATTAAAAATGTTGATAGTTTTTGTGCGATTAAAAATTTTTTATTGCTAAAAAGTTTTAATCTGTTACGGGACTTTGCCGGGGTTTAAACGAAATCTCAAACAAAAAAAAGAAAATTTTGGGAAGAGGGTGGATTCTAAATGACCGGGAAAAAATTTAAATTTATCCAGAGAGTTTCCCTTTTTTAAAAAAAAGGGAAAGCAAGTGATTTTTTTTGTTTAATTTTTTCAAAAAAAAAGATTAGGCCATGATTATGTTATATTCGGGAAACAAAGTAAGAAAGACTCTTTTTAAAATGCAAAGGGGAAAGTACTCCAAGACCCAATTAAAACAAAATCAGAAAATATTAAGGGGGACTGGAAAAAACCATAAACAAATTCTAGGAAAAAAGAAAAAAATTCCCGGGCGGAGGTAGTAAATAACCATTTAGGCAAAAAAAAAACACTCAGAAGGGAAATTTTTTAAAAAATTTTCTGATTCTTTTAAAAAATTAAAAAATTTTGAAAAAACAAAATTCCCTTTTAAAATAAAAAAACCCGAAAAAAAAAGAAAAAAAGCTTTAAAAAACAAACAGATTGGAAAGTGAAAAACCTTTAAAAAAATTTTCAAAATGGGGGACAAAGTTAAAAAGAAAAACATGGGGTTGACTTTTTCCGTTAAAGGGGGGTTTTTTAAAAAAAAATCACCCTTTATATCTCCGGGAATTTTGTCACCCTTTAATTTAATTTTTCCTTATTTAAACAAAAGGGGAAGGCGTTGTGCCTGAAAGCCTAAAAAAATCAAATGGGGAGACCCAAAATAAAAAAAAAGGGGAAACAAAAAACTTTTTGAAAATTATAGACCAATTTGGGGTTTTTTTACCCGTATTTTTGGAAAAATAATGGAACGATGTTTGGAGATCAAAAATTAACAACTATCTTGAAAAATTTAATATCATTAATAAAGAAGGGAATATGGGTTTTTAAAAAAAGGTTTTAAAAACACTTTCCGGGTTTCCCTTTTGCGCTTTTTCAAAAATTTTATAAATTCCCAAAAAAAATGACAACTTCCACGTGTTGGGTATGTTTATAAGATTTTTAAAAAAAGCGTTTGATACGGGGTTTGAAAACCCTGGGAAACTTTTTGGGAAGTTTTGAAAAAAATTGGGAAAACGTTTTTTTTTTTTGGTTTTTTTTAAATGGGGGAAATTTGGGTTTAAAAAAGTAAATTAAAAAATAGGAAGATTTTGGTTTAAAAAAGGGGATTCTTTCAAACTACGAGAAAGAATCTAATACTGGTGTTTTCGCAAGGCTCCCTTTGGGGCCAATTTCTTATTTTATTACGTAAACGAAAAATTTTTAAATAATTTGCCTGCGTTTTTTACTAATTTTTCCCCGACGACGCTGCTCTAATCTCTGTTTTTAAGTTTTAAAAAATTGCAGAACAAAAAACCTTTAACCCCAGATTTTTAGGAGCCCTTGGGGTGTTATGCTCAAAGATTGTGGGAAATTTCCCCGAATTCAATTAAAACTAAAGTTGTACCATTTGCTCGCCTTTTAAAGATTCCCGTTTTTGGATAGCATTTTCCCTAAAAAAGTCATTCCAAAGAGTGTTTTCATACTAGTAATAGGTGGGGGTTGTGAATGGTTGAGGAGATCCCAGTGGTTGATACTCCCGTGTATCTAGGGTTTTATAGTAGATAAATATTTTAGTTGGAAACCTCACATTGATTCAGTTTGCAAAAAGTTAGAAATTGCGCATTTCAATTATATAAATTAAAATATTTTTGCCCTTTTACTACCCTTTCGAAAAATGTTTATATTTCCCGGGGAGAAACAATAATTTCTTATGGGCCCATTAGCATGGGGGCAATTGCGAGTAACATTCACTTAAAAAAAAATTCAAATGTTGCAAAATAAAATGTTTTTAAAAATCATTATCCCCCGAAAGTAAAAAAATCAAACGTTTTCCATACACATGACTTGGGACACATATTTTCTTTTTATTTTCCTGTTTCTTTACTGTATCGATTTCCCCCTTTTTGGGTTTAAAAATTATTTTAAATGACATCTACAAAAATTCACGGAAAAAAGCAAACAAATAAACCCCAAAATTTTGTTAAAAACTAACTTTGATATTCCAAAATACGTCAAAAAGTAGGGCCCGGGGAACTCTTGAGTTTTAAATTTTTCCCCCATACGTTTAATAATTTTCCCGAGGGTATGAAAAATTTTTCAATCGTTAAATTTAGGTTAAAAAAAAACTTAAAATTTAAAAATTCCCTTTTTTCCATTGTAGGCCTATTGATTAAAATTAAATCAATTTTTAATTTTTATTAATTTTTAAAAAATATTTTTTTTACAGTGCGATTTTTTATTATGTAAGAAAGTTTCCGCCGTATATTTAAATTCAATTACATATTTTTAGTATTGTAAAGTCGTATTTTCGTTGGTTTTATTAAATTTTTTTTTCATTTTTAAATTAGCCTTTTGAACATTATTTGGTAAATAAATTAAAAAATTTTAAATTAAATCTGTCTGAAACCATGTACAATAAGTTTCATAATCCCCAAAAAAAAGCCGCTTAAAGTGGCTTTTGGGACAACGTGTCAAATTGTTTTTTTGAAAAAAAAGCCCCTTTTGGGGTTTTAAAAAAAAATTTTTTTATATAATAAAAAAATAAAAAAAAAAATTAAAATTATTATTATTATTTATTTTTATTATTTTTATTATTATTATATTTTTTATTATTATTATTTTTATTAATTATTATTTTATTTTTATTATTATTTTTATTATTTTTTTGGAAAAACAAAATTTTCGAGTAAATTTTGCTGTGTTCGTTTTTAAAAATTTTTCCCGGAAAGTTTCCCATTTCGGGCTGTGGGTATCATCATCTGAGTTTTGTTTTTTTTTTTTGTTAAAAATTTTTTTGCTTCCCTTTTTTGGCTCCCGATTTTTATTGTCCAAGAAATAAAAAAACATCTTGACTTCTTTTTTTGGTTTTTTTGTTTTTTGTTGGGGTTGTGGTTTTTTTGTTTTTTGTTTTGCAAAATTTATTATTTATTATTATCTGAAAAAGGGTTTTTTTTACAAAAATTTTTTTTGGCTAGTTTTAGATTTTTAATTTTTCACATTAATTCTTTGTTTTTATTACTAATTTTTAAACTTTTTTTTTTAGTGTTATTATATATTAATATATATATTTTTTTTTACACCCCTGAGTCCATTCAAATGCTTCTGTAACCCTTTCTGTTAATTCACTATTAATTTTTAGGGTAAACTGGGAAATTTTTAAAATTGAAATTAGGTTTAAAAAACAAATTTTTTCACATGCATGATTTTCTTTTAAAGTAACAGTTCCCCCAAGGGTTTAAACTTTTCCTGTGGCCGCTTTTGGATGGCCGAAAATTGTTTGAAAAAAAAAATGTATAAGGGGGGATGTATTTCAAAAAAAAAAAAAAATTTTTATTATTATTTAAATTTTTTATTTATTTAATTTATTAATTTTATTTTTTTATTATTTTTTATTATTATTATTATTATTTATTATTATTATTATTATTTTTTATTATTAAATTTTTTATTATTTTTTATTTTTATTTCTACTCTAGTTGAGCATGTATCATGCATTTTTACCCGGGCAACTGTTTTTCTACGCCAAAAAATTTTTTTCTTTATTTTTGGAAATGTTTGGCAAAACTGGGCTGAAACGTACAAAGTAATATTTTTTTTGCCAGGAAATATTTTAAATATAATAAATTTTAAATAAGGGTTTCTTTTCCCGATATGGGCGTACCCCACCCTCCCCCCCCCCCCCCCCCCAAAAAAAAAAAAAAAAAACACCGTCTGGGGGTCGACCCTAGAGTGGAGATTCCGGGAGCAACCTACCCCCTTTGGGAAAAATTTTTTTCTTACAACCCAAAATAATTAAATTCATCAAAAATTAATACAATGGTAAAAAATGTTGTTTTTTAAAAAAGAATCCCTACGCAAAATGTGGTTTTTTACCCGGGAGAAAAGTCAGCATTGGGCGCCATAATCACCAGCACCGTTAACGATTAAATTTTCAGACCCTAGGGGGTTACAATAATTTAATGGGCAGCTCAAAACATAAAAAACTATGATAACGTTTTTGTAGGATTACTCCCTGGGTTACTGGGACATTTAATCAGTCTTCCTGGTGTGACATATACACTTTCCATTTGCAGTGTATTGGCTTGTCCGACAGGAAATAACAGATTGGAATGATTCTGAGAGGGGAGATCGTAGATATAGTGAACTTCCATGTCTTATATTAATTGTATTTTATGTATAAGGACTCTCACTGGCCTGTAATAGGCCAATAATTGACGACCCCTGCCTGAATAAAGCCAGCCGTAAGGGAGTATTCACAGGACGTGAATGCGCTTGCAGTCGCGCACGCATCGTTCTCTCTCTCTCTCTCTCTCTCTCTCGCTGACCAATGTTATCAGCCCGGCCAGCACTCTCAACGGCTGTAGGCCCTAGACATGGAATTCGGTCTCATTAGCATGAAACTAGTGTTAAACTTGGTACAAGAGCGGCCCCATCATGTGGACGTAACATAATTGACGACAAAATGGCTTCTTATATCTTGTTTGAAAAACCAATACAAAAAACAAATAAAGGTGGTCAAACTACAAAGAAGGCTAAAATAATCACAAGTATGCATTCATTACCATAGTGCATGATAGGAAGATAGTTTGGAATTTCGAACTGTACTTTAGTGAAGATGCCTCAAGTGTGCTCCGTGCTCGTACGCATAACAACAAAAAGACAACAAAAAGCGAAGGGTAAACGCCGGAGCCCTGAGGTACTCCCACTCATCATAAATTGATATGGAAGCTTGAAGAATGTTTACGTTAATCACCACTTAAGTAAACGATCACATTTAAAATCAAAATAAAATCGTATTAGGTATGTAACATAAGATAGTAGATTTTCGACAAATATGTATAATTTTAAGTAGTTAGTTCGAAATAAGGGCCTTGACTTGAAATT